>JANAVB010012198.1:8314894-8914894 GCA_029216955.1 Iris pallida
CTATCATATTCTCTAATAAGAATTAATAATAATAAAAGTAACCTT
The DNA here is from genome assembly GCA_029216955.1 of Iris pallida. NCBI lineage: Eukaryota > Viridiplantae > Streptophyta > Magnoliopsida > Asparagales > Iridaceae > Iris > Iris pallida. The sequence goes on from JANAVB010012198.1 coordinate 8,314,940, forward strand.
TAACTCAAAATCAAAAAATATTTTTAAGTAACTAATTGATTTATCCTTTCACCGCCTAACTCATTTATCACTCAAATATTTCAAATAATTTCTAAAATATTCCCAAAACTCAAATGCTACTAGGATATTTTAAATACTAAAAATATACAGTATACCTAAGGGACTAGCAGCTACTTGCTAGTCTTTACTTTACTCTATATACATATTGTATAAGCTAATTACTACCTAAATAAAACACCAAGATATCAAATATGTAAATAAACATGTATATATTTAGGGAGGGAGTTTACAAATATTGTATCAATGCCAAGTTTTTGAACGAAAACAAGTCAAACAAGTCCAATCATAGGTCATAAAGTCAATTCTACGTCAAATTGGTCAAACTAGGTAAACATTAGATCAACTAGTATAACTTGGTTAAACTGGCCATTTCTAAGATGTATGAGTCCAATTATAGGTTTTTGAGTCCATACAATAAGTATTCCAGTCATGACCCACACCCGATTTAGGGATACGAGTACGTGGGTACGTCCAGCATACGTCGCAGTTTCGGCGATAGAATATTGTTCTAGGTCACGAACACACAATATAATATACTCTCCAAATGGAGGACAATCTCAGAAGATACAACTCAATCACATAAACTAAAGGTAGACAAATGGCACGATAAGATAGATATAAAATCCACAGAATAAGATGCAACCAGAAATGAAATAAGTCTAAGTGTTATCAGCACTACTACATAACTTCTGAAAGATACAAACTCAAGACAACACAATAAGTAATATAAAGCCCTAGCAATCTAGTCTAGGAACTAGCGTGCTCTCCTCAGTGCAAGCTGGATCCTCCTGAGGCTCCAAGTCGCAAGTGTCGTCTACGGCAGCTCCATAGGGTAGTGCCAAGGTCCTCCAAGTTATCTATAATATTTTGTCAACGGGTCCAATCCGGACAGGAACGAGCATATATCTCCAAAACAGATCCAAAACATGGCAGAAAATATATAACAAGCAGTAGTATAAAATACATAAACTGTAAAGAAATGTACATGAAGTACAAGAAACACTGTAAAGAGGGATGTACATGAGCAGTTAAAATAAACAAATCTCAGTACATATAATTGTTTTATAGAAAATAAGAACTATAAGTGAACTATAAGTGATTTAGAGCACAAGATGGTTATGTAGTCGGCTTGGGTTGCACATGATAAGTAACCGAGTTGTACATGAAGTAACAGAGTTGCACATGATAGAAAAAGATCATATAACCATTTATACTCACCCTTACCCCCAATCAATACACAAGGATCCAGTCAAGTTACGTTACGTACATGATTTGTTGGTTATACACGAGGCACATGTGAGAACATGGCGTACATGAGAGCACATAAAAGTACATTAGAGCACATGAGCGTACATGATTGCACATGAGAGTACATGTATAACACGAATGCATGAAGCACATGATGTACATTAAAAACATGACATGAAGTACCCGATGCACCCATTAAGGGGGATAACATCAAATAAAAAGATCCATATAGTACCAATCTGTGATAACAACGTGACAACAATAAGTAAAGTAGTCTAAAGCAAGAATATAGATACTATCATGAATGAAAATGATCAAAGAATGTACTCGCTTGATAACCTGAACAACTAATATGTATAGATGTCCAAACTGAAGCCACAGATCCCTATTAGAGCAATACAGGTTGTAAAGAGTTCAAACATATGATAATTGAAATTTACAATGCATTCTACATAATTCTAGGCCATTCTAGGTTAAAGTCAACTCTTGGTCAATTATGGTCAATATTCTAGTCAAATTAGGTCAAGTATAGGGTTTAGTCAAACTCTAGTCAACAAGTCATTTTAGCCCTAGTGAGTTAATTTCTAGGTCATTTATAGGCTATCTCAAACTAAGATACATACATAAAACACATCACCTATATATATATATATATATATATATATATATATATATATATATTTTTTTTTTTTAACACTAGAATTTTATTGAGTACTAGAAGAGTTCCAACTCAGGTTACAATCGTGTCACTACTAAGAACAAAACTATACGAGTAAACTACAACTCTAATGCTTGCACTTCACTGAGGCTTTGCCAATCTGCCTATGTATCTCCTGCACTAGCATGTCCGATGAGAATTTATACCCTTCATATCGCCATTTGTTGCAGTTTTTCCATAGAACCCAAACCACCGCCCCTACATATATCTGCTTATGATGCAGCTTACCCCCACGCCAGCACTGACGTAGCCTCTGATCCAGTGAACGGCCTCCACATGAGATGTGAAAGACTCCTTACAACGCAACCCAAACTTCCCTTGCCATTTCCCCAAAGTTGAGAATATGATCTATGGTTTCAACCGAGGTATTCACACAACAGTGGCACTGGGAAGCCATACTAAAACCAAGCTTCATTATCTGATCATCTGTTGGAAGTTTGTTATGTAAAACTCACCATAGCAATATTGACCATTTGTACGGAATGCACGTCCCCCATATGTAAATGAATGCTGGAGAAAGTGGCTACTGTCTACGTGAGATATCCCACGGCAAGGGTGAATCTCCCACACTGTCTACGCCAATGTATCCCCAAATCATCCTGCATTATATGTTGTTCAGCTAACTCCCTGCCTTCCAATAATCTTTTTCAGACATGAGAAGAGTTCGACGTGATCCTGACTGTACTCGGATGCATCTGAGAACAGTACTTAGTCATAAAAAACTGCACCCATAGACTATCTTGAGATCAAAATTTCCACCATAGTTTGATTGAGAAGGCCTTCATAATGTCTTCTAGCCTCTTTACTCCAAGACCTCCCTCTGACTTTGTTCTAGCAATGCTCTCCCAACCCAACCATCTTCGTTTAGGAGCCCCCTGGATCGACCCCCAAAAGAAATTGCTGAAAATGGCTTCAATGCGCTTCAAAACCGTACATGGAGGATTGCAAGCAGCAAGTGTATACACCGGTATTGATGTAAGAACCGATTTGAGTAATACCAATTTCTCTCCAGGGGACAAAAGCTTGTTATGCCATCCTTCCACTCTAGATCGAATCTTATGAATAAGATCTTCATACATACCTGAGTTTTGATGTCCAGCAGCCATTGGACAACCCAAATATATAAATGGAAGGGAGGTAATTGTAAATCCTGTGCGATCCACCAATTCAGCAACCCTATCTGGTGACGTCTTTGTTGAGACATATAATGTTGTCTTAGCAACATTGATTTTTTGGCCTGAAGCATCCTCGTATCTGTGCAATGTGTCCTGGATCAAGGCTAATGAACGAAGATCCCCGGTTGAAAATAGTAACACATCATCAGTGTATGATAAATGAGTTATAGGGGCACATCCCCTAGGAGAAATAAACGGAGTAAACCCGTCGATCGCCGGCAGTAACTTCAAACTCCGGGACAGAGCCTCCGTCGCGAGGATGAACAACGCAGGAGACAATGGGTCTCCCTGACGAACACCCCTACACGCCTGAAAATAGCCCGCCGATTCCCCATTGATAAGAGGAGCAAACCATACATTGTTTTGGATTCGAAGCATCATATCAACCCGCTTGTTATGAAATCCAAACTTGCGCAGTACTTTCTACAGAAATCTCCAATCTAATCGATCGTAGGCCTTCATCATATCCAATTTGATTGCAACATTACCTCCCCAATGCTTCTTGTTCATCTTTGCTACAATCTCCTGAGCAAGCACAATGTTATCCACTATTTTTCGACCACGAACAAAACCACTCTGTTCGGAGGAAATGAGCCTCGGCAGAATTGAAGCCAATCGGATAGCTAGGGTCTTCGAAATGATCTTGTTTAGAACCGAACATAGGCTAATCGGTCGGTAATCTATAAAATACTTCGGCTATTTAATCTTGGGGATCAACACCAATAAAGTATTGGTAACCTCTTGGTAGCGAAAACCCATCAAAGAACATACCGACTGCCTCTGTGATATCATCTCCTACGATCTCCCAAGTACTAAGAAAAAATTTAGGAGTGAACCCATCTGGCCCCGACGTGCTATTCATGTCCAACGATTTAATCGTTGCAAACAGCTCCTCTTTAGTCGGCAATGCAATCAGTGTATCATTGTCATCATCCTTCACCAAACAGGGGATTGCCGAAAGAAATTCATCATCCTCTTTGATTTCTCCCCTCTGGTACAATACAGAGAAATATTCTACCGCATATGCTTTAATGTGAGAATTCTCAACCAACAAGGTATCATTCGGTGTAGATATAGTGTGTATCCTGAGCGCCTTCTTCTTATAATTCACACAATCGTGGAAATACGCCGAATTTTTATCACCTTCTAAATCCCATTTCAACCTAGACTTTTGACGCCAGAAATCCTCCTCGATCTTCACTCGTTGTTTCAGTAAAGCAACGGCTTGGCCATGCGCAATTGTGTTCCTCTCCGAGCCATCTGCCTGAACAGCAAGCTCTGCTGCTAACACCTTGTCCATAGCATCCTTTACTGCTTGAAAAAGATCTCCATAGGTAGCTCGACTCTATTGCGAAAGAACCTTCCTGCAAGAATCCAATCGAAGCGCGACCCTGGTAAGGCCATGTCGATGATCCACTGAGTTCCAAGCATCGGAGATTAGCTGTTGAAAATCTGAATGTTTTGCCCAGAAATCCATAAATCAAAATGGCTTGAAACCTCCTTGTCGTTGAGCTAACAATCGAACAAGAATTGGAGCATGATCCGATTCAGTTCGATTTAAATGTTCCTCAATCGTACAGGGGGCCAAATGTTGCTATATAGAGTCCAAGAACACACGATCCAACCGTGACGTACGATGATCAGCTTTCTCGGACTTCACCCAAGTAAAAGAGCTCCCAGTGTAAGGCAGGTCAGCTAAGCCTGCCGCCAACTAAAAATTTGCGAAATTCTGCATGGACATTTCATCCGCTCGTCTGCCCCCCAGTTTTTCTTCTGATTTAAGAACAACATTAAAATTGCCACCAACTATCCATGGTAGGCTATGCGAGCTTTGCAGCTGAAGAAGCCTCTCCTATAATAGCCTGCGACCTTCCTTCTTATTGTCTCCATGCACAATAAAGATAAATGTCTCAACCGGTAACATAGGGTCAATCAATCGAACAGAAACAGCCTGATCATATGACTCCACATGAGTAATATCACAGTTTGCTTCAGCTAGGACCCATATGTTACCCCTAGCATTCGAAAAAGCTACTGAAAACACTAGCTTAACCCGATATCGAGTGATTTGCTATATATATATATATATATTTTATATATATATATATATATATATATATATATATATATATATATATATATATGACAAAACCTACCCATTTTATTCCATAAGACTGAAAAGCCGAAGCTATACAAGTATACCAGAAGGCGCAAAATCCTGAAGCCTATACACGTATACTAACAAAAGAAGGAGAGAAAAGGATTCCGAAACGGCTAAACCGGGGAAAAAAGGTAGTTCCAGAAGACCGTCTGGACGTGGTTGCAGAGAGATCTCCTCTTGTAACACTGCCTGATGGTCTCCTTAATGAGAAGGTTTACGGTGTACTGACGGCCCACATATCTTGCCTTGTTACGATTCTTCCATATCATCCACGTTGCAGCTGCAGCCACGATCTGGTGGCCATGGGATGCCTCTCCCCAAGCCCCAACACGCTTCTCGTAGCCCCCAGCCCCAAGGGACATCCTGCAGCATTGGGAGAGAAAACTCCATACCATCACCGGAAGTTCACAATGGTAGAAGATATGGTCCACTGTCTCCAATTGACGGTCGGAGCAGCATGTACATGTGGACGCAAGGCTGTAGCCGAGCGTGGTGAGGGGATCATCGGTGGGGAGGATCTTACGCCTGGCTCTCCAAATGATGAAGGACCACTTCTTGGGGATGCATGTCTGCCAGAATGGAGCAATGCTAGGGCAAGGTGTTACCGGGCCACAGACCATGTTCCTGGCCGATCTGACCGAGAAGCATCCTGAGGCGTCCTCCTGCCATCGAAACTCATCAGCGTTGGCCCCGATCGTCAACCCACCGCGACGGATGGACTCGATCGCCGCTGGGTCTTCCCAGTCCCGCACTATGGGCCAGTTCCAATCATTATCAATGGGATCCCACATGTCCATGATCTTGCAGTACCTGTGGGCTTCCGAGAGATTCAAAAGTAAGGTGTCTCCCACCCATTGATCTAGGAAAGCTGATGATTCTCCGTTGCCCACTATCAGCCTCATGACCGATTCGGCAAGAGAGCGGCCGGTAAGTGTACGGCGCCACGCAGCAGAAGATCTGCTATTGGAAATGGCCTTCGTCGGGTGAATATGCTTGAAGTATCTGTCCTTCATGAATCTAGTCCATAAGTTCTGAGCGGTACGAATCTTCCACCACAGTTTCATTGAGAAGGCTTTAACGATGTAGGAAAGTTTGGTGAATCCCAGACCCCCATCACCGGTCGGCCGTACCATGGTATCCCAGCTAGCCCAATGATGTTTGTTGTTGCCGTCACTGTTCCTCCAAAAGAAGTTACTGAAGATGCTCTCGATCAAATTAAGGACTTTCTTAGGGGGAGAGCATGCTGCTAGGGTGTAGATGGGAATCGATGTGAGGATGTGCTTGATAAGCACCATCTTGCCACCCGGGGATAGCGTGTTGTTATGCCATCCTTCAAGTTTCTTCCTGATGCGGTTGATCAGTTCCTCGAATATACCAGATTAGATTTCCCATACACAAGGGGGCATCCAAGATAGTTGAATGGCGGATGCTTGATGGGGAAAGAGGTAGAATTGGCAAGGGTGTCATCGTGCTCTCTAGGGATCTTGTGATGAGTGTAAGATGCTTTTTATCCGGGTTGAGCTTCTGCCCGAACACCTGGCGTATCTCTGGAGAGTGTTGTGGACCACCTCCACCTACCCGACATCCCCGGAGGAGAAAATGAGGATGTCGTCAGCAAAGGCTAGGTGGGTGATAATAGGGAAGCCACTGGCAGTATGGTAGTGGTGGAAGTTGGTAGTGCCAACCATTTTGTTAATATTCCTGCTCAAGGCATCGACAGTAATGATAAAGATGGTGGATGACAGAGGGTCACCTTTCCTAACCATGCGACTCGATTTGAAGAATTCGTCTGCCTAACCGTTGATCACCGTTGAAAACCAGGAGTTGTAGATCGATCGCCAGACAATATTGGTCCAGGTTTCGGAGAAACCGAAGGCTCTGAAGACCTAGATCATGAATTGCCAATCCAGTCTGTCATAAACCTTCTCCATGTCTAATTTGATAGCAATGTTGCTCCCTCTTGCCGAAAACTTCATACAGGTGATCAACTCTTGAGCTAGCATAATATTATCCTAGATGTTCCTGCCGCGAATGAAACCGCTCTGCTCCTCAGAGATGATCTTGGGAAGGAGACAAGACATGCAGGAGGCTACGATCTTGGATATGATCTTGTTGGTGAAGGTGCAGAGGCTGATGGGGCAAAAATCGTGGAATGTCTCCGGGTTTCCTTTCTTCGGGATGAGGATCAGGTTGGTGCTAGAGATGGCTCTAGGATACCTCGAGCCTTGAAAGAAAGCAGTGACCGCTTCGTGAATGTCAACCTTAATAATGTCCCAGTAGGATCGAAAGAAAACTCCCAAAAACCCGTCCGGATCGGGGGCACTATGCTCGTCGAGAGCCCAGACGGCTTCTTTTACATCTATCTCGGATGAAGGAAACTCTAGCAAGGTGTTGTCTTCGTCGTTTATGAGATGAGGAATTTCCTCAAGGAAGGTCCGGTCCTTGATGACAGTCTCCTTGGTGAACATTATGGAATAGTACTATGCCGCTCCCGCTTGGATACTCTTGTGGTCTTTGATGATGATCCCATTGTTGTCCACAATTTGATACAGAGTAAGATTCTGTCTGCGACCATTGAGATGCAAGCGTGAAAGTAGCTCGAGTTGTTGTCCCCCTCGCTGTCCAATTTGAGCCTAGCTTTCTGCAAAGTCAGTCTCTACTTTGAGGCGTAATTTGAGGATAGCCTTGGTGAGGTTAAGAGCAGTCCTGGCTTCTGGGGATCCATTGTTCAAGAACCCAATTTCAGCACGATTGACATCGTCCTCTGCCTCGCGGATGGCCTGAAAAATGTCTTCAAAAAAATAATAATAATATATATATATATATATATATATATATATATATATATATATATATATATTTTATATATATATATATATATATATATATATATATATATAACTTCACCCTTATCTTATATACATAAGTACATCACAAATATCCTTATCTATATATCATATATATAGGTACATCAACCTATGTGTTATTATTGGCCTAATACACTAACATTCTAATACCTATAAACATACTCTACATTGCATACATGCCAAATCCTCTCACTTACCATCCGATTTCCTTTTAACGCACAATACTTTTCTGCACTTAGGCTAACATATTCTATGGATACCATATACACACAGTATAACTCAAGTTATCCAATATCCCTATAGCATATATAGGTGCCTAGCCAACTCTACATCAAAATTATCTCATACACTCTAACCCATATATATATATATATATATATATATATATATATATATATATATATATATATATATAATATATATATATATATATATATATATATATATATATATATATATATATATATATATATCACAAACACTTATCCATCACATGGTTATCATAAATATGTATTCAGGTAAGCAAGATAACAGGACCTTACCGGCTGTAAACTAGAATGCCTGGTCTACATCTCTAGACTAGGTTTCCAAGTTAGTAGGGTCAATGGGTGGTTGCAATCTCTAAATACAATTGTGGTTTGAACCAAGCCAAGCAAGGAATGAGCTCAAGTCCTAATACTGCCCAAAGTGGCCTAGACATTAGGACAAGCAGGATACTATCTAATATGCAGCGGACATAAACATTGGTTCAAAAGGACAACCAAGGTGATATGAAGGTGGATACAACATGGGTTATAAACTGAACCTAAGGGATATGAAGATGGACCATTTCAGATGCAGGGAGCAGACTTTAAGTAAAAAATGGACTGAAACATCCTGGTATTAGACTGATACTCAAGGGTATCAGTCAAAGATACATATGGAGATGTGTGTAGTCGAGGCTGCAACTAAACACTATGGTTTAATCATGAAGGGGAGCTAGACTTAACCTCCTATATGAACTAATACAATATAACAACTAAGCCACAACAGCTAAGGCTGATCTAAAGTGTCTGCAGGATCATATCCATAGTGGGACAGATATTAGGACATGCAATATGGAAATGAAGTGTAATACAAACAAGTGTCAGTGGTTAGACAATTAGAGGGCAGATACCTAAGGAGGAAATCCTAATGCACTATGGATTGATATAAGACAAGTCTTCTAACCCAATATCACACCTTAACCAATATCGACTATTCATAGACACACACAGACACATGTGTACACTCCCAAGACATACACTCATGTCTAAACCAATTTCCAATTCTCTCTCCTACAGGTTTTCCCCATACCCCATATAATACTCACTCATCAACTGGACACAGACACAACATGGCCACCCTCCTCACTCAACCCCAAAGACAGATACCTTAAGTAAAATGTATGCAAATTATAGGGGAATTGAATATGTGATGACATATGCTAAGTGGATACAAAGATAAACTAATATAGGGAAGCCATGCTACGTAGTGAATGAGTGGAGTGTGTGCAGTGACTGAGATGGCATTAAACTAACTTGGTAGCACTAACATGCATCAATTTACACGGTATTAACTAACATGGTGTCAATTAACTAATATAAACTAACAAGTATCAATTAACAGGTACCAACTAACATGTATCAAACAAACTAAAGAGGGTTCGAGTGTATTATGTACCAATCCAGTGTCCAATACATGTCCAACCTATGTCAAATTGTGTCCATACAGTGTCAAGGCACTAGTGTCAGAAAACCTGTGTACAACACTGTCTCATGCACATGTATCGAGAGCTCTAGGACACAGCGTATCCAAGATCGTGTCTTGTGGTCATGTCCTAGGGTAGATTAGGTCTAGGGGTACGTGTCCATGATACTGTTATATGTCCTAGACATGTCGTGTCCAAAAATGAACCCCATATAGAGCATCAAATTTGCGTGTGTGCAGATAGTACAGAACAAGTGCGAGCTCGATTACTTCCCAACCACTCAATCAAACTACCTCGAATTTTGTGGACATGATGTTAGACATGGCCCCCAGCTACCCACCAATTTTTACGTGTCTACGTGTCGTGTCCATCGAGTACGAGACTCGTGGCAGTAGGGCAATGCAGCACAGCATGTACGAGCATTCCCGTGTCCAAAATACGACACAAACGTATCCAAAATTGACTCAGTCATGGAGATTTGCAATCTACACATAATTAGCTACAAATCCATATAATTAGTTTTAAAAATTAATAAAATTCATTTCTATGTGGCATTTCACCAAACACTTTACACAACACTCTGATACTCCTCCAATACGTATCCTAAATGGATCCAATTTCTAACCAAACTTGGCCTAGGGCTAGGTAGACCATAAATGAATGCATCTATCGAAAGAAATTAGAAAATTAATAGGTTTAGAGGCCGTTACCTATTGAGAGTTGGAATCTCAATGTAAATGCACTTGGGACCAAAATCACTCTGCTTGCAATGGTCACCAAGCTCCAAATCCTTGCTAGCTTGCTTCTAGATGCTTCTTCCACACTAGGGGAGTATATTGCAATTGATTAGGCTCAATTTGGAGTTGATTTGGTGAAATGGGGCAAATTTGGGGAAGAACACTATTAGGGTTAGGGTTTGTGATAAAAGAGGCAAGATGGAGGCTAATGAGATGTTATATAGGCAACGGGTAGCCTCTTGGCCGGCCATAGATGTATCCCTAGGGTTAGGGTTGAAGTTCAATTGAATTAAAGGCCTCTACATAGTGTAGTTCAAGCCTTTCTAGTAAAGGCCCAAGTAAATTAGGGTTTCCAAGCTAAATATCTACTTAGGCTTAATATCTGGATATTACTAACCTTGTCATCTAGTTGGAACCTACTAATCTAATATATAGGCTCATGATCAATATCTAGATTAGGGCAACTAGGTTAAGTCCTAATACATCAATTAGTACATTATTAATTAATCAAAATTCAAATAATTCAAATGTCACAAGTGACCAAAATACCCTTAGCCTAAAAAGTGGTAATTAGCTAATCTAATCACATGGTTAGGTCTCCATGGTCATGGTTAGTCTCCAGGCTAAGCAGCTCTAAGGTTACACTAATAAAAGACCAAAGTCATAAAACACTAAATTAAATAGTATTAAAATAATCAAAATTCACCATAAATCATTAACATGATTTAAATCCTATTATTTAATGATCAATTTTATAAAAGTTCAAAATTACCCTCATTTTGGAAAAGTGGTACTTACAAGTCTTTTCCCCTAGAAAAATTTTGTCATCAAAATTAGGTTGCTCATACTCCTCTTTGGGTCATGCCCACAACAATCATGGTCTCAGAAAACTTTACCTAAATCATGCAATTTGAAAGAATAGCATACAGGGTCATGGCAGACAATATCAGTCTGGGGTCTAATCTAGCCATACTAGTCATACTACCGCACAAAGCAATCATAAGGTATCAAACATACAACAATATGGTAGGGTGCAGCAATCAGCTAGATATGCAAAGGTCTAGGTCAAGAACTCACCTCCAACTAGGTCTGGTGACTAGAACTCCCTCCTGGAGGCGGGGCCTTAATCCCTAAGGCACTTTTCATGAATCATGCTCTTGTTAAAACTCTTCTTCCTTATTTTTTATAACTCAAAATCCTTGTGTTCACTCTGTTTCTAGTCATCCTCTTACCAACATCTTATGCAATTTTGTATCATCATCGCATTACAGTTAAATTCTCTTCTCCATTTCTAAATTCCTAAATTTAGTATCACAACCTTAAGTGAAATATCTCGAGAATCAGTACCCTAAAATTATTCAAGTTCATAAAAACAAACCGACCTCGAATATCCTTATTATTTCTAAAGTACACCTACGAAATATTACTGTTCTAACCATCAATATATACATCCTACTATCCTTCTGGTCAGTCGGAGGGGTCACTACCTCCTGATCAATAGGAGGTGAAAATACGCTCTCAGTCATATCTGAAACTGCGACTACGCTCAGGGACAGGCTCCGGTCATGGGTGCCATACTGAAAGTAGAAAGGAAAAGCAAAAAATCATCAAAGGCTGTAAGGAAGACTAACCTCCTATGTGAAAACTGGTAATTATAATCAGCAGAGAACTAGCTACAAGGGTTATTATTCTAATGCCAAAGCTATACGATCATCTCTAAGATAAAGGCCTAACACAAGTTATCAAATCATTATGCTATGAAAGAATTATATCTAAATAAAGTTCCACAAGGAATTAGACTAATTAACTGAATTTATCTCCTAAGTTATTTGATGATGTAAAACAAAAAAAAAATTACAATAGAAGGGTACGATAGAGATGACATGTTTAAAAACCTTCTCAAGATACAATCTGATAATCATATGCGTCTGTCCAAAATCATGATACTCAGAATCCTCGCCACACTAGTAAGCAAGGCCGAGTTCGCAACTAAGGTACATACCTCTAAAATCATGGTATTTAAAATTTTTGCATTGCCGCATGCTTGGCTGCAAAAACCTTAAATTTCTACACCCGAGAAATACATCCAAAATTAGACTCTATATCTTCGACATGCCAGCTAATATGACTATAGAAGACTCTAGATTCCATAACCAAGTAGATGTTTTACCTTCCTTGTTATTTCCGTCAATATATGTTAGCAAAAAATACCGTAACTTAGATCATAAAATTCATCCCGATAGGAAAATTAAAATCAACAACGATCCATCAAAACCAAATTCAATAATAAGGAGTAAGGGCAAACAAAATAAGAGAAAAGATTTTAAATCGAAGCTCAAAATGAGATTCTCAAGGGTCGTCCCAAGAATCTCTCAAGGAATTTCTAACTGTGATTGAGTATCCTCTCATTCTAAAACCTATTTATTATCTCTTACCGCATGTGCGCAGCATTACAACTAATCGTCGTACTACCACGACTTCGCAATAATGCGAATCTTGACCTGCATGGGCTACCACTAAAAATGTGTCACGACCTGCTCCCGGTTTAGGAGCATGAGTACGTGGGTACGTCCAGCCACACCGCAGTATCGGTGGTAGAACGCTGTTCTAGTTCACAAACATAATATAATATACTATCCAAACGATGGACAATCTCAGAAGATATAACTCAATCACATAAACTATAGGTAGATAAATGGCACGATAAGATAGATATAAAATCCAGAGAATGAGATACAACCAAAAATTAAATAAGTCTAAGTGTTATCTACACTACTACATAACATCTGAAAGATACAAACTCAAGACAACACAATAAATAAATAAATAAAGCCCTAGCAATCTAGTCTAGGAACTAGGGTGGTCTCCTTAGTGCAAGCTGGATCCTCCTAAGGCACACATTCATGTCCAGACCAATGGCCAATTCTCTCTCCTATAGGTTTTCCCCATACCCTATATACTCACTCATCAACTAGACACAGACACAACATGGCCACCCTCCTCACTCAACCTTAAAGGCAGATACCATAAGTAAAATGTATGCAAATTATAGGGGAATTGAGCATGTGATGGCATATGCTAAGTGGACAGAAAGCTAAACTAATGCAGGGAAGCCATGCTATGTAGCGAATGTATGGAGTGTGTTTAGTGACTAACATGGCATTAAACTAACTTGGTAGCACTAACATGCATCAATTTACAGGGTATTAACTAACATGGTGTCAATTAACTAATATTAACTAACAAGTATCAATTAACAAGTACCAACTAACATGTATCAAACTAACAATAGAGGGTTCGAGTGTATAATGTGTCAATACAGTATCCAATATGTGTCCAACCTGTGTCAAATTGTGTCCATACAGTGTCAAGACGCTGATGTCAGAAAACATGTGCACAGCACTGACTCGTGCATATGTGTCGAGAGCACTAGGAAATAGCATGTCTAAGCTAGTGTCTCGTGGTCGTGTCCTAGGGTAGATTAGGTCTAGGGGTACGTATCCATGCTACTGTTATGTGTTCTATGCATAGGTAATTACTCCCCAACTCACTGATATTCTATGTATAGGCTATTGCCTCCATTCCTCCTCTAATCTCATAGGCCAATGGCCTCGCTCATCTCATGAAGGTAAACCTTGCCTGCAGAGGATACCCAAACCCCAAATGTCATTAATATGTCATGTAATAGGGTGATCTCCCCTATTTTCTTGCTACTTAATTCCCCCTCCTAATTACCTATGAATGCACAGATAGGGAGAACCCCTTCCAATCAGTCTTCTACTGATACTCCTCTATTTGATAACTGCTAGTTATCCTAATCAGTTGTTCCTCCAAGGCTCTGTCCTCTATATCCTTTCTTCACTAATAACCTCATTGTTCTTTCATTACAGGAAACCCCCCTTACTGATACATCCTGCCCATTACCTTCCTTCTCTAATTACCTACACAAACTCTCTTTGTCAATCACAGAGCTGTCCTGTCTACGGTCGAGACCCCAAGTTCCTACTGCTATTAAACTGGGCACAAGCCAGGGCCTACCTCGGCTGTCAAGCCTCAAGACAAGCACTGCTTGTGCCCAACTGAATGCATTTCTTGTGCACACATATGTTCACAGGTATCAGTCTAAACCATCCCTCTCAACTGATATCTAACCTATCCATCTAAACCAATTGCCTATGTACTAAGTGCACAGGTATTAGCTGGTCCTATATCCCTTCATTCACCTACACCACTCCAATTAAACCCTTGCCCGACCCTACTTTATTACCTACTGTTATACATTGAACCAGGGAACTCATGTATCCCTCCTATCTCACATTGATAGTGTCACGACCCGTACCCTAGAGTAAGGGCACGAGACGTGGGTACGTCCAGCCAACGCCGTAGTGTCGGCGGTAGAATGCTATCCTAGGTCACAACAACTAACAATTGAAGGTAATAACAGTTATACTCCCTGAATGGGGGTGACATAACAGAAATATAACTCAACCACAGCTAAGGTAGAACAGGTAAGATAGATTGATAATGAAAGATAAATATCCAGAACAGAGAATCACAGAGATACAATCCAGAATTCTAAGTGTCTAAAATAATACATCTCAGAATATCTCAAGTCTAATACAGTAATCCAAACTAGTAAGAAAATCCTAAACTAATGGAGTGTCGTCTACTGCTAATGGATCCTGCTGCTGGTCCAAGTCCAAGCAATCATCTAGTGTGGCTCCGTAGTAAGTAGGGCAGAACGCCTCAGCCTCATCCTCTGTAATATTTCAACAGGTCCAGTCAGGACGGGAATGAGCACATATCTATCAAACAGTTCATAACAGGTTAGGAAAATAAATCAGGCAATATAGTAAAATACAGGAAGTGCTAAATGGAAGTACAAGTAAACAGGAGATATTTTGTAACTAAAAGTAAATACATGATAGTAGAGACTGTAAGTGACTACGTGATTTAGAGTACAATATGGTTATGTAAACGGCTTGGGGGCACATGAATACAAATAAGGAGCACATGAATACCTACTGGGGATTGTGTCCACATAACCAATTCTACTCACCCCGCCCCAATCAATACACAAGGATCCGTTCAAGTTATGTCATAAGCACATGAATACAACTAAGATACGTGAACTCATGTAATGAGTAGTACATGAGGCACATGCTAAGCACATGAAAGCACATGAGAACATGTAAAAACATGAACTAGTACGAGTACAAGTAGTACCTGATGCACATGATAAAGTACATGAGCATGAAATACCCGATGCACCCGTAGAGGGATAACATCTCAGGAGGGGATCCATATAGTACTAATCCGTGAAGATACGTGTCAGCATCATGTAGAGTAATCTAGAACATGAATATAGTCCAGACAGGTATAAAAAGATCAGAGAATGTACTCGCCTGCTATCTGAAAGTCCGAGATGAAAGTACTGTCCGAGGAGTGGTGTCTGGCTCCTATTTAGAACAGTACGAGTCACAACAAGTCCAGAATAGAAACGTAATGCACTACAATGCGTTCTACATGAATCTAGGCCAATCTAGACCAAAGTCAACTCTTGGTCAACTTTGGTCAACCCTAGAAGTCAAACTAGGTCAACCAAGTCTAATCTAAGTCAAGCTTGTCTAATCTAGGTCTAGCAAGACTATTCTAGGTTTACTAGGCTATTCAAGGCAATACTATGTCAAGCCTACCAATCATATCTATACAAGATTAACACTATAGCTAACAATACACACATTGGTATATAGATTATAATCTAACTTAGAATGCATATCCTATAGCCACTATACCACATTACCCAATACTTCTATATCATAATCTATAATACACTATATCATATATATATATATATGCACACATTCACATATATAACTAATATATAAGGTACAATAATACATAATATAGGATGCCTATACATACCCTTCAACATATACACATACATATGTATTGAGAGAAGGGAACTCACTTGCTCAAGTGTATGTGTGTGTATGACTAGAGAGTGAGGGTGTGAGGGATTACATGTGAGTGTAGAGGGCCGTGAGGCATGAGAATAATAGATAGAGGGTGTGTTAGTGTCATAGGCATGTTAGCATGTGTGTGAGTGATGGAGGAACAAACAGTGGCAAGAAAATAGTGAGAATAAGAGACACTGTTGTGTGTGTCAGGAACTGGAAAACAGTATAACTAATTTGGATAAAACAGTGTATACATGTGTAAGTATAGAGTGTATTGTGTGTGTTGACAGTGTATAGGAGAGAAAGGAAATCAGTTTGCAGTTCAACAAAACCCCCAACTCTCATTCACAGAATTGGAACTTAAATCACAGGTTCTAGAAGAATTCAACCCTGTTAATACATTTTGAATCTCAGTTTATCAAAGAATTGAAAACACACCCAAATCCCAGGTTTTATGTCTAAACAGGAATCAAAGAACAAAAAGGAAAATCAGTTAAGTAAACAATATGGTAAAAAACTATTCTCAGGTTTTATACCTTAATCTCAGTTAACAGTGATCAAAGGAAATCAAATCAGTCTAAACAATATGGTTTGAACATCAAAATTTTAGGTTTCCAATAACTGGAAACAAAATCCCCATCTCAGCTTTATAGTTAACAGTTTAACAAACATGGAAATAAATGAAAGGAAATCAATTCACAAACTAAATAATATAAACCAACATCTGAAACTCAGTTAATACAATCTCAGGTTTACATTCAATTTCAGTTCAATAATACATTCTTAGGTTTTAAACACATGAACCTTTAGTTTACAATGAACTCAGTTATCAAGTACAAAAGGGAAATCAATGTACAGTCTTAACATACTAAACTCAATCTCAGGTTATCAAACTGAATCTCAGGAAATCAAGTCAGTTCAGATGAAAGAAAAACTCAGGTTTTAGGAGTTTCGGAACTAAGTTAACAAACAACCAATTCGAAACCAACCTAGTATTTAAAATCCCATTCAAACAACCAAGAGCCTTTAATTGAATGAAAAAGATTAGCTAATAGGAAAAGTAACATGTGGGGATCAAATATCAATTGAAAACATAACAAAAAAGGAATTAAACTGGTTTTGAATCTCTGGAAATAACCGTATCAGAGCATGTATCAGAATAAACCCATGTTCGAATCAAATTTTCTAAACAAAACATAAACTAACAAGTAACCTAATGTAAACAGGAATTACACAACATATTTAGAATCCATTTAACAAATTTAAACATTATTTAACTATTTAAAATCGAATACACAGTGAACACCAAACTCGAACACTGAACTACACAGTGTACAACACTTGCACAGACCATAACGTGTCCGACATGACACGTGGACTCGTAAAACTTTACGAGCCTCGTGTTAGTCATTGACACAATGTGTGTGTTGAGTTTCGTGGGTCGAGACGCTGTATACAACGAGCAGTTCTGCCCGAGTAGCAGGGGATGCTCCTGCCCGCGCGCGCGTGCACGACCGCGTGTCCACGCGCTCGTTTCGGCCCAACCCGACACGAAAACGTGCTCAGTATCCAAGAATAGCATAAGCGAGCCTAAAATGGATTTTTTCCATTCAAACACAATCACAAAAAACGAACGAAATGCCCTTTGAGGCATTTCGTCGAACACTAACCTATACACATTAATACGTGTCCGATACGAACATGAAATGGGTCCAAATTCTAGGGTTAGCCTATCCTACTGTTAGGTTAGGGTTAGGACATCCTAGAAATGATTTTTAACAGAATTTAAATGCAATAGAAGGAGATATACCTATTGGTGAACAATGGTTCAAAATCCCCAAATGGGAAGAGGTCCACAAACCACCAAACTTCCTCAAATTGTGTTCTTCCTACAAATACTTATCAATAACAGTAAGGATACTAATATTAGGTCCTATTGCAATTTTTTTGAAGGAATTTGGAGAAGAAATGGATTTTCTAAGGATTTACAAAGTTGGGGACTCACCTCTTCCAAATGGCAATGTTTCCTAAAGAGGCAACCCTAATTTCAAGAGGATATAAATAGGGGGGATACACACTATGGCTGGTCAGAATTTCTAGGGTTAGGGCTTGGTTCAATGGGTGTGGGCCTATGGCCACTAAGCCTTTAACTCATGAAATGACTTGTGATTTCACAAGCCATTACTTAACCAATCTAGCCCCTAATTTCACCAAACTAATCCCAATGAGTTAATTCTCATGAACTTAAGTCAACCTAGGTTTTCAAATCCTAATCACAAAGTCAAGACCTAGGTTTTCTACTAGATTAGTCTACAAGGTCAACATAAGTCAAAGTCTCTAAAACACCAAAATCAATTATTATAAAAATCACTTAAAAATCACATTAATTATAAATAATAATATTAATTCAAATTAAATTCTAAAATTTTGAAAATGACTAAAATATCCTCAAGCTAGAAAAGTGGAAGTGACAAATCTACCCCCCTTAAAATAATCTTGTCCTCGAAATTTAAAGGCGAAACTAACTGCTAAGAAGGATAGAAAAGTATACCTCAAGGTCCAAAAAGATAGGGGTACCGCTCGCGCATCTCATCCTCCCGCTCCTAGGTAGACTCTCCTGGAGAATGATGCCTCCATGCGACGCGTACCAAGGGTATCACCTGGTTCCTCAATACCTTCTCCCGGCGATCCAAAACCTCCATAGGCTGCTCTGGATAACTGAGAGTAGGTCCAACCTCTATCTCCGAGTGATCGAGCACATGGCTAGGGTCAGCCACGTACCGTCTCAACTGTGATACGTGAAATACGTTATGAACTCCCACTAGTACAGGTGGTAAGTCTAGCCTGTATGCCACGTCACCGACTCTTCCGCTGATAACGAAAGGGCCGATGAAGCACGGGCTAAGCTTCCCACCTCCACCAAAACGTATCGTACCATGAGTAGGAGATATCTGCAGAAAAACCATGTCTCCAACCTAATCACAAGCAAGGTCTCAAGTTACTAAAAATCAAACATGATCAATCCAACAAAACAAAACAAAAATATAACCTACTTCTAATCCTATCTCTAAATCTGTACCTCAAACTCCAGCGGCCTCCGATGGCTATCGGCCCAGTGTCGATGTCTGTCCTGCGCCACGCAAAGTCTGTCCCTGATGAGCTTCACATTCTCGGCTGTTTCAACAACCATCTCTGGTCCCAGTAAAGCTCGCTCTCCAACATCATCCCAAGATAAGGGTGTACGACACCTACGCCCGTACAGAGCCTCAAATGGTGACATCTCAATGCTGGCCTGATAACTGTTGTTGTAAGCAAACTCTACCAAATGCAGGTGATGCTCCCAGAAACCTCCAAAATCCAGGATGCACGTCCGCAGCATATCCTCAAGGGTCTGAATAGTCCTCTCTGACTGTCCGTCCGTCTGGGGATGGTATGCAGTACTAAACTTGAGCTGAGTGCCCAAGCTAGTCTGCAGACTCCTCCAGAAATGGGAAGTAAAGCGACTATCCCGATCTGAGACTATACTGACGGGAACTCCGTGAATCCTGACTATCTGTCTCATATATAACTCCGCGAGCCTCTCTGTAGACGTACCCACCTTGAATGGCAAAAAGTGGGCCGATTTGGTCAACCTGTCAACGATGACCCAAATCGCGTCTTTCCCTCCTGGCGTACGCGGCAACCTCGATACAAAATCCATGGTAATATGTTCCCACTTCCACTCTGGAATGGGCAACGGCTGCAATAATCCTCCGGGCCTCTGCCTCTCTGTCTTGACCTGCTGACAGACCAAGCATGTAGCTACAAAGTGGGACACCTCCCTCTTCATCCCGTACCACCAGACATGCTCTCGCAGATCCCTGTATATCTTGTTGGCACCAGGATGTATAGAGTACTGCGATCTGTGAGCCTCCTGCATAACCTGCTCTCTGAGCTCCCCGCTAGGCATACATAACCGGGAATCGTGCCTCAGGGCACCATCCTCTGCAAATGAGAACTCAACGTCCTTCTCTCCTGCACTGATCTGCTCTCGGATACACCGTAGAGCCACATCATCGAACTGTGTCGCCTTGATCCTGTCCATCAAGTCCGACTGTATCTGAAGGCCCCATAACTACATCTGTACCCCTGGCACAATCACCTCAATCCTAAGGCTCTCCAAGTCTGCAAGCAGATGCCGATCCATAGTCAAACACATGGCTGTCGGATACCTACTCAAGGCATCGGCAACCACGTTGGCCTTCTCCGGGTGATACTGAAGTGCGATGTCAAAGTCCTTCATCAACTCAAGCCACCTGCGCTGCCTCATGTTGAGCTCCTTCTGTGTAAACATATACTTCAAGCTCTTGTGATCTGTGAAAATCTCTACCCTCTCGCCATACAAATAGTGCTTCCATAACTTCAAAGCAAAAATCACCGCCACCAGCTCCAGGTCATGGGTAGGGTAGTTCTTCTCATGGGGACGTAATTGCCTGGAAGCATAGGCAATCACCTTTCCATGCTGCTGCAAGACACAATCCAGCCCTTTCCCTGAAGCATCACTATAAATAGTGAATCCACCTGATCCTGAAGGCAATGTCAGAATCGGAGCTATCGTAAGCCGCTTCTTCAACTCATCAAAAACTGCCTGACACTCCTCTGACCAAACATACTCAGTATCCTTCCGGGTCAACCGTGTCAAAGCTCTGCAACCCGGGAGAAATCCTGCACAAATCTCCTATAGTATCCTGCTAGCCCCAGGAAACTCCTGATTTCTGCCACTGAAGTCGACGCTGTCCAAGCCTCAACTGCTACAATCTTCTTGGGGTCAACTGAGATACCATCTCCAGTCACCACATGCCCCAAGAAGTCCACCCGGCCCAAGAAAAACTCATACTTGGAGAGTTTTCCAAAAAGCTGCTTCCGCCTGAGAGTCTCTAGCACTATCCGCAGATGCTCCTCGTGCTCCTCCTCTGTCTTGGAGTATATCAAGATATCATCAATGAACACCACCACGAACTTGTCCAAGTACTGGTGGAATACCTTGTTCATTAGATTCATAAATACTGCTGGTGTATTGGTTAGCCCAAACGGCATAACCAAAAACTCAAACTGCCCGTACCGCATCCTGAAAGTGGTCTTGGGGATATCCTCTCTCTTCACCTTTACCTGGTGATAATCCGACCTCAAATCAATCTTGGAGAACACCCGAGCTCCACTCAACTGATCAAACAGATCATCGATCCGCGGCAGTGGGTATCTGTTCTTGATTGTCAGGTTGTTAAGTGCCCTGTAGTCGATACACATCCGTACCGACCCATCCTTCTTGGGTATGAAGAGTACCGGTGCACCCCAAGGTGAAGAACTCGAGCGAATGAAGCCTTGTCCTGCAGCTCATCCACCTGCTTCTTCAGCTCCACTAACTCGCTGTTGTTCACTCGATAGACATGCTGGAAGATCGATTTCGCGCCGGGAACCAAGTCTATCGAGAACTCTACGTCTCTGTCAGATGGAAGCCCTGGCAACTCCTTTGGAAACACTTCCATAAACTCTGCGATCAAGGGATACGGAACCACCTGCTCCTCGACTGATGCTTCACAGAAGACTCCGCCGTCCTGCTCTGCCTGCCGTCGGGTGTACTCAAACTCTGGCTCTCTTGGCGCCCCGAACAAAACTCTACCCCTATGGCAATCAATGCGGGCGTGGTGTCTACTCAGCCAGTCCATACCTAATACAATGTCGTAGTTCGGTAATGGCATGACTAGTAGACTCACCCCCAACTCTCGACCTCCCAAAATGACACTCCGCCCTCTGCAAACAACACTCACGAGGATGACCCCACCCCCGGTCGTAATCTTGCAGGTCCTAGGCAATGGTTCAGAAACCAAACTGTGTCTAATAGCATACGATACTGACACAAAGCTGTGGAAAGCCCCAGAATCAAAGAGTACAAATACTGGAAGGAAATCTAGGAGAACCGAACCTGCTATCAGCTCTTCGATGGCCTCGGCATCCTCAGCTGCCATGGCGAAAGCTCGCCCCTGCTGTCCACCTCGTTCCTGCTGCTGGTGCTGCTGGAACCTCTACTGCTGGGTCTGCAGGGCTGGTCCTCTCTACTGGCCTGCTGGAGCCTTGGCTCCACCTTCCTTCTGTCCTCGTCCAAAAGCCCCTGGGCAGTCCGTCAACTGGTGATCTCCCGCACCACAAAGTAGGCACTTGCCTAGCTTCTTTCTGCACTCATGGATCATGTGCCCTGGCTTCTTGTAGAAGGCACAAATGACTACCTGACGAGGTGCCTGCTGCCCTCACTGCTGCTGGTGCTGCTGAAAGGATGCACGACCCTGCTGCTGATACTGCTGCTGAGCTGGCCTCTGCTGCTGCTGCTGGAAGTGAGGCCTCTTGGCCTACCCCTGACTGCTACTGCCACCCTGGAAGTCACGACCCCTCTTCTGCTTCAGCCCTAGGTCGTCCTCCGCCGCCATGGCCCTAGAAAATATCTCAGCATAAGTGGCGTTCCGGTCGCTCTTAGTCAGCGATCGAACCTCTCTAATCAAACCCCGGCAAAACTTCCTCGCCTTCGTCTTCTCAGATAAATCATCAATGAACCGGGCCAATCTGCAGAACTCCCCGGCATACTCAGCTACCGTCTGGTTCCCCTGAACCAGAGCCTCGAACTGTGCCTCGATACCTCCCAAGGCAATATCAGGAAAGAACTGCTCCTTAAACAGCTCCTTGAACTGGGCCCAAGTCTGGCCCTCAACTCCTACCCTAGGATCTGCATGATACCATGCTCGGGCCAAATCCTATATCTGGCACCCCGCTGCCTCGATCTGGAGTCGATCTGGTACCTCTGCTAGTCAGAAGATCTCCTCAATATGCTCTATCCAGTCGTCTGCAACGTGGATGCCCTCTGTGTCGAAGAACTCCCGAGGGTGCATCTTCTGGAAGTCCTGAATGTCCTTCTCCCTCCGACGGGGCTGCTGGACCTCCTGAGCTGTGATCATCTCGAATGTGGGGCGAACCAGCTGGTGCGCCTCATCGATCCCCTGCCGGAAATCGGTAGTCTGTCGCGTCTGCTGCTGCTGGTGCGACTCCAGAATCCTCTCTACGAAGGAGAAGAGATGGGCAGCATCTACCATCCCCGCAAGCGGAGGCTGCTGCATGGGAAGGATCTCTGGAATCACAACTGGCCTTCTGACTGCTGGAGGTGCTCCTCCAAAAGCGGCAGAAACACCGACTCCTGAGGGCTGCACTGGCCCTGTGGCACTGGGAGCTGGCTGCTGGACACGAGAGGTGGCAGACCCCTCTCCAGCCTCTTCCGTCATGGGGCGATGCGATCGCATCTCAACCATCCGGGAGACACAGATCAAACAAGAAGCAATTACTGAGAATGAGTCAAAAAATCAAAGGAGGACAATTTAAATTTCTAAGGAAGACAATAAGCAGCAAAATAGATATACAGAATCTGATAAGAAATTTTCCTAGTGTGATTGAGTACCTTCAAAAAAAATATGCTAATTTCTACTACAGGCTGCAGCGATATTCTAGTTCGAATACCACTACATTTCCAATCTAGACCTGCATGGGCCACCACTAAAACGAGTCACGACCCGCACCCTAGAGTAAGGGTACGAGACGTGGGTACGTCCAGCCTACGCCGCAGTGTCGACGGTAGAACGCTGTCCTAGGTCACAACAACTAACAATTGAAGGTAATAACAGTTATACTCCCCGAATGGGGTTGACATAACAGAAATATAACTCAACCACAGCTAAGGTAGAACAGGTAAGATAGATTGATAATGAAAGATAAATATCCAGAACAGAGAATCACAGAGATATAATCCAGAATTCTAAGTGTCTAAAATAATACATCTCAGAATATCTCAAGTCTATTACAGTAATCCAAAATAGTAAGACAATCCTAAACTAATGGAGTACCGTCTACTGCTAATGGATCCTGCTGCTGGTCCAAGTCCAGGCACTCATCTAGTGTGGCTCCGTAGTAAGTAGGGCAGAACGCCTCAGCCTCGTCCTCTGTAATATTTCAATAGGTCCAGTCAGGACGAAAACGAGCACATATCTCTGAAACAGTTCATAGCAGGTTAGAAAAATAAATCAGACAATAGAGTAAAATACAGGAAGTGCTGAATGGAAGTACAAGTAAACAAGAGATATTTTGTAACTGAAAGTAAATACATGATAGTAGAGACTGTAAGTGACTACGTGATTTAGAGTACAATATGGTTATGTAAACGGCTTGGGGGAACATGAATACAAATAAAGAGCACATGAATACCTACTGGGGATTGTGTCCACATAACCAATTCTACTCACCCCGCCCCAATCAATACACAAGGATCCGTTCAAGTTATGTCATAAGCACATGAATACAACTAAGATAAGTGAACTCATGTAATGAGTAGTACACATGATAAGCACATGAAAGCACATGAGAACATGTAAAAACATGAACTAGTACGAGTACAAGGAGTACCTGATGCACATGATAAAGTACATGAACATGAAATACCCGATGCACCCGTAGAGGGATAACATCTCAGGATGGGATCCATATAGTACTAATCCGTGAAGATACGTTTCAGTATCATGTAGAGTAATCTAGAGCATGAATATAGTCCAGACAGGTATGAAAAGATCAGAGAATGTACTCGCCTGCTATCTGAAAGTCCGAGATGAAAGTACTGTCCAAAAAGTGGTGTCTGGCTCCTATTTAGAACAGTACGAGTCACAACAAGTCCAGAATAGAAATGTAATGCACTACAATGTGTTCTACATGAATCTAGGTCAATCTAGACCAAAGTCAACTCTTGGTCAACTATGGTCAACCCTAGAAGTCAAACTAGTTCAACCAAGTCTAATCTAAGTCAAACTAGTCTAATCTAGGTCTAGCAAGACTATTCTAGGTTTACTAGGCTATTTTAGGCAATACTATGTCAAGCCTACCAATCACATCTATACAAGATTAACACTATAGCTAACAATACACACATTGGTATATAGATTATAATCTAACTTAGAATGCATATCCTATAGCCACTATACCACATTACCCAATACTTCTATATCATAATCTATAATACACTATATCATATATATATGCACACATTCACATATATAACTAATATATAAGGTACAACAATACATAATATAGGAAGCCTATACATACCCTTCAACATATACACATAAATATGTATTGAGAGAAGGGAACTCACATGCTCAAGTGTATGTGTGTGTATGACTAGAGAGTGAGGGTGTGAGGGATTACATGTGAGTGTAGAGGGCAGTGAGGCATGAGAATGATAGATAGAGGGTGTGTTAGTGTCATAGGCATGTTAGCATGTGTGTGAGTGATGGAGGAACAAACAGTGGCAAGAAAACAGTGAGAATAAGAGCCACTGTTGTGTGTGTCAGGAACTGGAAAATAGTATGACTAATTAGGATAAAACAGTATATACATGTGTAAGTGTAGAGTCTAAATAGTATGACTAATTAGGATAAAACAGTATATATCAATGTACAGTCTAAACATACTAAACTCAATCTCAGGTTATCAAACTGAATCTCAGGAAATCAAGTTAGTTCAGATGAAAGAAAAACTCAGGTTTTAGGAGTTTCAGAACTAAGTCAATAAACAACCAATTCAAAACCAACCTAGTATTTAAAATCCCATTCACACAACCAAGAGCCTTTAATTGAATGAAAACGATTAGCTAATAGGAAAAGTAACATGTGGGGATCAAATATCAATTGAAAACATAACAAAAAAAGGAATTAAACTGGTTTTGAATCTCTGGAAATAACCGTATCAGAGCATGTATCAGAATAAACCCCAAAACCCATGTTCGAATCAAATTTTCTAAACAAAACTTAAACTAACATGTAACCTAATGTAAAAAGGAATTACACAATATATTTAGAATCCATTTAACAAATTTAAACATTATTTAACTATTTAAAATTAAATACACAGTGAATACCAAACTCGAACACTGAACTACACAGTGTACAACACTTGCACAAACCATAACGTGTCCGACACGACACGAGGACTCGTAAAACTTTATGAGCCTCGTGTCAGTCATTGACACAATGTGTGTGTTGAGTTTTGTGGGTCGAGACGCTGTATGCGACGAGCAGTTCTGCCCGAGTAGCAGGGGATGCTCCTGCCCGCGTGCGCGCGTGCACGACCGCGTGTCCACGCGCTTGTGTCGGCCCAACCCGACACGAAAACGTGCTCAGTGTCCAAGAATAGCATAAGCGAGCCTAAAATGGATTTTCCATTCAAACACAATCACCAAAATTGAACGAA
This sequence comes from Iris pallida, assembly GCA_029216955.1. Taxonomy (NCBI): domain Eukaryota; kingdom Viridiplantae; phylum Streptophyta; class Magnoliopsida; order Asparagales; family Iridaceae; genus Iris; species Iris pallida. The sequence goes on from JANAVB010012198.1 coordinate 8,341,906, forward strand.
ATGCCCTTTGAGGCATTTCGTCGAACACTAACCTATACACATTGATACGTGTCCGATACAGACACGAAATGGGTCCAAATTATAGGGTTAGCCTATCCTACTATTAGGTTAGGGTTAGGACATCCTAGAAATGATTTTTAACATAATTTAAATGCAATAGAAGGAGATATACCTATAGGTGAACAATGGTTCAAAATCCCCAAATGGGAAGAGCTCCACAAACCACCAAACTTCCTCAAATTGTGTTCTTCCTACAAATACTCATCAATAACAGCAAGGATACTAATATTAGGTCCTATTGCAATTTGTTTGAAGGAATTTGGAGAAGAAATAGATTTTCTAAGGATTTACAAAGATGGAGACTCACCTATTCCAAATGGCAATATTTCCTAAAGAGTTAACCCTAATTTCAAGAGGATATAAATAGGGGGGATACACACTATGGCTGGTCAGAATTTCTAGGGTTAGGGCTTGGTTCAATGGGTGTGGGTCTATGGCCATTAAGCCTTTAAGTCATGAAATGACTTGTGATTTCACAAGCCATTACTTAACCAATCTAGCCCCTAATTTCACCAAACTAATCCCAATGAGTTAATCCTCATGAACTTAAGTCAACCTAGGTTTTCAAATCCTAATCACAAAGTCAAGACCTAGGTTTTCCACTAGATTAGTCTACAAGGTCAACATAAGTCAAAGTCTCTAAAATACCAAAATCAATTATTCTAAAAATCACTTAAAAATCACATTAATTATAAATAATAATATTAATTCAAATTAAATTCTAAAATTTTGAAAATGACCAAAATACCCTCAATCTAGAAAAGTGGTAGTGACAGATAGTCTCATGTAATCTGCATTGGCGGTCCCCCATCCTACTAGCACAGGCCATCTCTGATTACAGTATACATGTATCTGTCCCATACAAGTTGACACTCAAGTGTACCAAGATACACTTACACACTCTTGCTCAATATATATACAATATCTATAAGGCATCATATAACACTGTAGATATAATCATATATAACACATACCAATGGTTATACACCTATCATAAGACACATATTCTATTCCCGTTTATAGTATATATATTTATATAAATGACACCCATACATATGCTATATATATATATATATATAATATATATATATATATATATATATATATATATATATTGTTTATATATATATATATATATATATATATATATATATATATATATATATATATATATATATATATATATATATATATATATATATATATATATATATATATATAATATATATATATATATATATATATATTGTTTATATATATATATATATATATATATATATATATATATATATATATATATATATATATATATATATATATAAAAATATATATATATATATATATATATATATATATATATATATATATATATATATATATATATATACATATATATTTTATATATATATATATATATATATATATATATATATATATATATATATATAAAATATATATATATATATATAAATATATATAATATATGCAAGTATATACATATAGAGATGCATACGCATTGTATATATACAATATATATGACTCTAATACCTATGCATATATGAATATATGTATATATATAGGGGTACATATAATTAATGAGCCACTAGGCTAGTGTCAAATGTTATGAGAAATAGAGTGTGTGCACCACATGTGTTGGAGTCCAAAAACCTCCAAATTGGTTCCGTATCCGACCGTATCATGACACGCCCTACACGTATCCATTTGTTGATACGAAATAGACACACACTACCCAATTTACACTAGTTAGGCCTATCAAACCTAGTGTCAAACACTTGGTGTGTCATTCTCGAAATTTCTTCAAAAATGGCACAAAAGCCATCCTAGCTTTCAAATAAAGACTCATTAGTGTCTCAAATCTCTTCCTATGGGTAGTCCTAGTCCATGGGTGAATTCCTAAGGGTTTATTACCACAAATAGAATCTAAGTAACAAGGAAAGAGAGAGTTATACCTATTGGAAAATGAATTCCTAATGAATAGCCAAATGGACACGATCCGGACACGTAGCCCCTAGTAAGTAGACTCATCTCCTTGCTCGTAGGCTCCAAGATCCTTCTAGATTCTTCCTTGAGTTGAGAATGAGAGGAATATATAGAGGAATGTTGGGATTTGGAAATAATTAATGAAGGAATGGCTCCAAATGGAAAGAGCACCAAAATAGGAAAGATGGAGGCTTGAGGAATGAAATGAATGGAAGAAGCCCCTCCTCTTGGCCGGCCAGGAAAACCTAGTTAGGACAAATCCAAAATGCCTAGGTTTTCCTCTAATAGCTGTCCTATGGCTAATTAAATGCATGGAGGATTTTGGACCTATTTCGGTTAATTGTCTAATCTCTAACTAAACTAATTGGTCATGACTAATGAGTCTAATAGGATTAGTCTAATAAGTTATTCTATGAGTTATGTCATGCTAATTATCGAGCTTTAGTTTAGTGTCTAGGCTAACGGTTCACTAACATAAGTCTGACTGTTAGACTAGCCACTAACCGTGCCAACTAACACAATAAAATAAATAAATACACACAATATTTCTAAATAATTATTCACATAATATCATTTTTATGAAATAACAAAATTACCCCTATTTTAGAAAAGTGGTGGTGATAAGTCTACTCCCTTAAAATAATTTCATCCTCGAAATTAAAAAGGCGAAACTATCACAGGTAACAGAATTATAACAAAAGAAGACTAATACCTCAAGGCTCGAAAAGATAAGGGCATTGCTCCCACATGTCATCATTCCTCTCCCAGGTTGACTCACCCGAAGAGTGATACCTCCATGCGATACGAACCAAGAAAATGACTTGGTTCTAGAGCACCTTCTTACGACGATCTAAAATCTCAACTGGCTGCTCTGGATAACTGAGAGTCGGACACACCTAGATCTTGGAGTGGTCCAAAACGTGACTGGGATCTGCCACGTACAGTCTCAACTGCGACATATAGAATATATTGTGCACTCCCTCTACTGCAGGCGGTAAGTCTAGTCGGTATGCCACTGTACCGACCCTCTCAATGATACTGAAAGGTCCGATGAATCTCGGACTAAGCTTCCCACCTCCACCAAAGCGAGTCGTGCCCATGTCGAAGAAATCCACAGGAACTAGATCACTGACCTAACACAAAACGAAAATTTAAAATTTAATCTATAAAAAACAATCATAATTAGACACAAACACAAAAAATCTAATTTATACCTCAAACTCCAACGGTCTCCGGTGGCTATCGGATTAATGTTATTGTCTGTCCTGCACCACCTGAAGTCTATCCCTGATCAGCTTGACCTTCTCCGCTGTATCCACAATTATCTCTGGGCCAAGCAAAGCTCTTACTGACATCGTCCCAAGATAAGGGAGTATGACACCTCCGTCCGTATAGAGCCTCAAATGGTGACATCTCTATACTTGCTTGGTAGTTGTTGTTGTAAGCAAACTCTACAAAGTGAAGATGGTCCTTCTAAGATCTTTCGAAATCTGACAAATAGGTGCGAAGCATATCCTAGAGAGTCTGAATAGTCCACTCTGACTGCACATTCATTTGGGGATGATATGCGGTACTAAACTTAAGTTGGGTGCCAAAGCTAGCTTGCAAACTCTTCGAGAAATGAGAAGTGAAATGACTAACCCGATCCAAGAATATGCTCACAGAAACCCCATGTAACCTGATGATCTGCCTCACATACATCTCAGCAAACCTCTCTGTAGACAAACCCACCTTGAAAGGCAAAAAATGGGCCGATTTGGTCAACCTGTCAACGATGACCCAAATCACGTATGTCCCTCTAAGAGATTGTGGAAGTCCAAACACAAAATCCATAGTAATGTGCTTCCACTTTCACTATGGAATGGGTAATGGCTGAAGCAGTCCACCTGGCCTTCCCTGGGTGATACTGCAAGAATATATCAAAATCCTTCATCAGCTCTAACCACTGCTTTTGCCTCATATTCAGCTCTTTCTGTGTAAATACGTACTTCAAGCTCTTGTGGTTTATGAAAATCTCTACGCGCTCTGCGTATAGATAGTGTTTCTACAGCTTTAAAGTAAAGATGACCACTGCCAACTCCAAATCATGAGTCATATAGTTCTTTCCATGAGGACATAATTGCCTGGATGCATAGATAATTACCTAGCCTCTTTCTGCAAACCTTACAAATGGGATCGGGCTTCTTGGAGAAGTTGTACTGAGGGGCATGCTGCACCAGCCTCTGCTACTGCTGTACCTACTGAATGGGGGCCATGATCGAAGCCTGGAACTGCTGCTGAGGTGTCTGAAAAGAATAGTGCTGGAGCTGGAGATGCTTAGCATCCCCTGTGCTGCTAGTAGCCCTCGAAAAAAAATTTACGGTCCCCCTAGCTCTTTAGGCCAAACTCTTGCTCCACCTTCTGTGCCTCTGCATGGATCTCTGCGTACGTCTCATAGAAAGAGGGAATGAGGATCTTTACATCCCAAGTTAAACCCTCTCTAAAATGGCTTGCCCTAATCTTCGAGTCCCATACCAAGAACTGTGCATACCGGCTCAGCCTGCCGAACTCTGTAACGTACTCCTCAACAGACATGCCTCCCTATTGGAGGTTATGGAACTGCCTAGCCAAGTCAAACCTGTCTGTAGGGAAGAAAAACTTATTCTTGAAGAGGTCCTTGAACTTTGTCCAGGTGTGGCCCTCTCCAGCAAGAGCTGGCTCATTTCTGAACCAGGTGCATGCAATGTCAAGCAGCAAGAGTCCTACGTACTGCCTTAACCTTCAGATAGTTTGTGAGGCGGGATACCCTTATAAGACGCTCGATATCCTCGAGCCAGTCATCAACGTAGATAATGCCCTCGATCCCCTTGGTCCCAAGGCCCCAGCTTATTAAAGTCTTGAATACTACCCGGCCTCTGCTGGGTACCCTGCTGCTGCTTTGGAGCTCCCCGCTCAACTGCAGCTAGAGTGAGCTGGTGGGCACTCTCCATGCCCTGACGCAATGTGTTCGTCTGTCTCTGATGAGCCTCGGACGTGGCGCTCTGGGCCTTAAGTATTTCCCGAAAGAAAGCAAACATCTGCCCCATGTCGGCAGGCACTAGAGGCGAAGGGGGATGATCTCCTACTATAAAAGGAATAGTCCACTTCACAAGAGGTGGAGGGACATCCGCAATGATCTTCATTACAACCCTCCGACCTGAAGGAGCAGTACTCACAGCGACTCCGGATGGGACCCTCTGAACTAGAGGAGGAGCGCCTCCGAACACAACCGCCAGTACACCGAATCCAGGAGATGTAATTGGAGGTGGCCTGCGAGACATTGCAGACCTCTCTAAACCCACTGGCCGAACGCTACGGCCTAGTCTTAGGAGGCATCGTGAAGACAGATCGAAAGAAAGAAGTCAACATGGCACAAGATAGAATATATCAAAGGAGAACAATTAGAGTGCAAATATTCAATATCAAGAAATGATAGTTGCATAGAACAATAAATTGGAAGTTTTTCCTAATTATGATTGAGTATCCTTAGCCATATAGTAGGCTCGTAACAACACTCTAAGTCGAGCACTACTATGACATCGCATTAACTGTGACTTCTGACCTGTACGGGCCACCACTAAAAATGTGTCACGACCCACACCCGGTATAGGGACACATGTGCATGACAGTGCCCAGCCTATGTTGCAGTTTCGGCAATAGAACGCTGTCTAGGTCTACTATGCTAGCAGTGAATATAATAACCTGTCAATATAGCTCATCTACAATCGGAGAACAATAATGATATAGAATACTCAATCACAAATCTATAAGGTAGAATAAAATGGCACGATAAGAAATACTAGCATAAAAAATATCCAGGAGTGCAAAGTATTATAATACATATCCAGAGTCAAATATATCAATACATGTTTGAATAATAATAATTGTCTAATCAGAGAGTGCTGGAGACATATCTAGTATAAGCCTAGTCTAGTAGGTCGTCTCTATGTCTCCTCAATTGGAACTAGGCCCTGCTGTGCCAAAGTCTCCTGATCTATACCCACTACGTCCTGCGGACCAAAGTAGGTAGTGCACTCGTCCTCATCGTTGTCTAAAAAATATATCCAGTCAGGATTGGAGCAAAGTATATTTCCAACAAGAGTTTCAGTAAATGATATGGACTATGTAACAATAAATAGAGAGAAAATACAAAAATTAGTAAAGTGTACATGAAAGTAGCATGGCATGGTAAAACTGTAATCAAGAGCAAGAACAGTAAAACAGGTTATATCATGTATAAGAGTCAAGAATCCATACTATCAATATGAGTGAGCACTAGCTTCGATATGTGGCTGGCTTGGGAACTTGCATAAGATTTTATGGCTAGGTTAATCATACGTGCGGTATATGATTAACGTTCACAAGGAACAAGACATGCACATGCATGGTATTAACTACACATCTATACTAATACTTCCCACCCCCGATTGGTACAGTAGATCCAACCATGGTACGTCATGACACGGGTACTCTGAGAAGGTAGCTAATCCTCTCAGGAATCAGTGTCTATACGATGCACAAGAACAATAACAAGGCTTGCACAAGGTATACCAGTTGTACGGGAATAACATCTCATGATGGGATCCAAAAATACCAATCCGTGTAACCAGCGTGTCGAGAGTTTAAGGATATCTACACTAAATACACGAAACATAGAAAATACCATAAACGAGAAATTATCTGAGAATGTACTCGTCTGTAATCTGGTGTGAAGTATCAACAACGTCCGATACGGTGCCTCGAAGACCTAAACAGGAAGATTGTATCAAAGCCAAGTTTTGGAATAAAAATAAGTCAAACTAGTCCAATCCTAGGCCATAAAGTCAATTCTAGGTCAAATTGGTCAAACTGGGTCAACCTTAGGTCAACTAGTCCAACTTGGTTAAACTAGCCATTTCTAAATTATATAAGTCAAATTCTAGGGGTTTGAGTCAATATACTAAGTATTCCAGACTATACATGCTATCCTAGGGTACTATGGTACCAACACTATAGTGTATCCTAATATACTTGAATGTTGTATATGAAAACTATATAATGTATATATATACCATTTATGTTTATAAGGATATTTCCTAGTTGGCTAATATTCCTTAGATACTACCCAGACCCTGGTTCCTGACTGGTTAGTCTATTTCCTGTGCACTAATGCACAGGTAACTACTCTCCAACTCACTGATACTCTATGTACAGGCCATTGCCTCCATTCCTCCTCTAATCTCATAGGTCAATGGCCTAGCTCATCTCAGGAAGGAGAACCTTGCCTACATGGGACACCCAAACCCCAAATATCATTAACCTGTCATCCAATAGAGTGATCTCCCCTATTTTTCTGCTACTTAATTTCCTATTCTAATTACATATGAATGCACAGATAAGAAGAACCCCTTCCTATCAGTCTTCTATTGATACTCCTTTATTTGATAACTGCTAGTTATCCTAATCATTTGTTCCTCCAAGGCCCTGTCCTCTATATTATTTCTTCTTTAATACCCACACTATTCTTTATTTATAGGAAACCTCCTCTTTACTGATACATCTTGCCCATTACCTTCCCTCTCTAATTACCTACACAAACTCTTATTGTCAACCACAGAGCTGCCCAGCCTCAAGCCAAGCATAGGTTGTGCCCAATTGAATGCATTTTATGTGCATAGGTATTAGTCTAAACCCCCTCTCAACTGATATCTAACTTGTTCATCTAAACCACTTGCCTGTGCACTAAGTGCACATGTATTAGTTAGGTCCCCTCTCCCTTCATTCACCTGCACACCATGCCAATTAAACCCTTTCCTGACCCCTCATTATTACCTTCTATTATATACTGAACCAGGGAACTCATATATCCCTTCTATCTCACATTGATACTATCCTCTATTCTGCATTGGTAGTCCCCCATCCTACCAGCGTAGGCCATCTCTGATTACAATATACATGTATCAGTCCCATTCAAGTTGACACTCAAGTGTGCCACGATAGGCTTATGCACTCTTGCTCAATCTATATACAATATCTATAGGGCAGCATAAAACACAGTAGATATAATCATATATGACACATACCTATGGTTATACACCTATCATAAGACACATATTCTATTCATGTTTACAGTATACATATTTATATAAATGACACCCATACATATGCTATATACATATACATTATACAGGATACATAATATATATATATATATATATATATATATATATATATATATATATATATATATATATATATATATATATAAATATATATATATATATATATATATATATATATATATATATATATATATATATATATGTATGTATATATATATATTTTATATATATTTTATATATATATATATATATATATATATATATATATATATATATATATATATATATATATATATATATATATATATATATATATATATATATATATATATATATATATATGTATGTATATATATATTTTATATATATTTTATATATATATATATATATATATATATATATATATATATATATATATATATACATATATATTTATATAATATATATATATATATATATATATATATATATATATATATATATATATATATATATATATATATATATATATATATTCCAAGGAGCGAGATACCCAAAATACATTGCTCGAGCCAACCTTATTCTCATCCCCAAAAAAGACAACCCGGACACCTTTAAGGACTTCCGTCCCATCAACCTATGCACCTTCACCAACAAAATCATTTCAAAATTATTGCGACTAGTATATCACCGCTTCTCCCCAAAATCATCTTAGACGAGCAAAGCGGCTTCGTCCTGGGACGGAACATCACCGACAACATCCTAATGGCTCAGGAGATGATCACGTGCATGAAATTCTCTTCCAGGAGGGAATGTGGCTATCAAGCTTGACATGGAGAAAGCTTATGACCGTCTGGACTGGTAATTCATGATTTAGGTGCTCAGGTCCTTCGGTTTCTCGGAATCGTGGATCGACGTTCTCTTCGGATCCATCAGCAACTCCTGGTTCTCCACCATCATCAACGGGCAAGCCAAGGGTTTCTTCAAAGCCAGTCACGGGGCTAGGCAGGGAGACCCTCTATCCTTTACCATCTTCATCATCGCGGCTGAGGCTCTCAGTAGAAATCTCAAAAGCTTAGCCAACTCGCCCGGATTTTACCATTTCCACAATACCACCGGCTGTCCCTTAATCACTCATCAGGCCTATGCTGATGACATCCTCATATTCTCAGCAGGCGACATCGGATCAGTAGAGGCGGTACACAGAACGCTTGAGAGATACACCGGATGATCCGGACAGTGGATGAACCCTAGCAAGAGTGTCATCTACACCCATCAAAAAACTGATAGGGAATACTCTGCCACCCTCTCCAATATGACATCCTTCTCCACCGCTTACCCCCTTTCACTTATCTCGGATGCCCGTTGGTTTACGGCAAATCTAACTTGGGCATCTTCGACGACCTTGTTAGCAAAATCAAGAAAAAAATTGAGGGATGGCACAACTCCACCCTATCCCCGAGCGAAAAGATGATCCTGATCAAGCATGTTCTTTCCTCCATCCCTATATACATCCTGGCAGTCTACTCTCCCTCGAAGAAGTTCCTATCCTCGCTCGAGACCCTTTCTTCCAACTTCTTTTGGGGTCACACCGGAGGAAATGACAAGCACCACTTGGCCAGCTGGGAATCCATGGCTAAACCCACCAGCGAGGGAGGGCTAGGATTCTGCAGACTTGCGTATATTATTAATGCTTGCTCCATGAGGCAGTGGTGGAAGCTCCGAACGGAAAACTCGATCTGGACCCGATTCATGAAGGCTAAATATTTTCAAAATTCACATCCAACGATGGCTACGGCCAACAACAGATCATCAACCAACTAGAGACGCATTCTCCAGGGTCGGAACCTCGCGGAGCCCTTCATGAACACCAACACCTCAGACGATTCGGGTACGCTCCGGTGGTCCCTGAATTCCGAAGGTGAATTCACGTTAGCGTCGGCCAGAATGGTTACGAGCGGCATAGGAGCGCCCAACCCCTTTCTCGCCCCCTAATGGAAGCCCGCCATCCCTAACAAATGGTTCATTCTCATCTGGAGAGCAAAGCGCAGAAAACTCCCAACCGACGATGCCCTCACCTCCATCGGCTTCAGTCTCGCGTCGAGATGCCACTGCTGCCTCTCTTCTCAAGCTGAAATCGTAGAACATGTGCTGCACTCCGGCGAACTCGCTTCCCAGCTATGGTCTCACCTCTTCATTAGATGGCAGCTGCACCAACAGGCTAGGGGCTTCAACGATCTCTTCGCCATCTGGGGGAACTCCAACTGGCACCATATCGTCGCAGCCGCCGGTATTTGGGTATTTTGGAAAAATCGAAACAAGTACAGATACGAAGGCCATTTTTTTAACTCTACACAACTTTATAAAGAAATCTGCAGACAAGTCACCCAGATCAGCAATCGCTGTAATATCGCCCCGGCCAGACATTAGTAGATCCGGCAGGGAGGTTTTTGGTCCGGTTCAGTGCGACCCCAGTCACTGATCGAATTTTTTTTGTTTTTGGGGTCTCTCTGCGCGTCTCGCGCCTTCTGGTATAGGCTTCGTCATTTTGCGCCTCATACATCAATAAATTTAAGCTTTTAAAAAAAATATATATATATATATATATATATTTTATATATATATATATGTATATATATGCATCTCTCTCTATCTCTCTCTCTCTCTATATATATATATATATATATATATAATATATATATATATATATATATATATATATATATATATATATATAGAGAGAGAGAGAGAGAGAGAGAGAGAGAGAGCGCGAGAGAGATGCATACACATTGAAAAAATACAATATATATGACTCTAATAACTATGCATATATGAATATATGTATATATATAGGGGTACACATAATTAGAGGGCCATTAGGCTAGTATCAAGTGTCATGAGAAATAGAGTATGTGCACCATATGTGTTAGAGTCCAAAAACCTCCAAATTGATCCCGTGTCCTACCATATCATGACACGACCTACACATATCCATTTGTGGACAAGAAATAGACACACACTATCCAATTTACAATAGTTATGCCGATCAAACCTAGTGTCAAACACTTGGTGTGCCATTCTCAAAATTTCTTCAAAAATAGCACAAAATTCATCCTAGCTTTCAAATAGAGACTCATTAGTGTCTCAAATCTCTTCCTATGGGTAGCCCTAGTCTATGGGTGAATTCCTAAGGGTTTATTATCACAAATAGAATCTAAATAACAAGGAAAAAGAGTGTTTTATACCTATTGGGAGATGGATTCCTAATGAATAGCCAAATGGACACGATCCGGACATATAGCTCCTAGCAAGTAGACTCCATTCTTGCTCCTAGGCTCCAATCTCCTTCTAGTCTATTCCTTGAGTAGAGAATAAGAGAAATAGGTAGAGGAATGATAGGATTTGGAAAGACTTAATGGAGGAATGTCCCCAAATGGAAAGAGCACCAAAATAGGAAAGATAGAGGATTGAGGAATAAAATGAATGAAGTGAGGAAGCCCTTCCTCTTGGCCGACCAAGAAAACCTAGTTAGGACAAATCCAAAATGCCTAGGTTGCCCTCTAATAGTTGTCCTATAGCTAATTAAATACATGGAGGGTTTTGAACCTATTTCTGTTAATTGTCTAATCTCTAGCTAAACTAATTGGTCACGACTAATGATCTAATGGGACTAGTCTAATAAGTTAGTCTTCAGTCATATCATGCTAATTATCGGGCTCTAGTTTAGTGTCTAGGCTAATCGGTTCACTAACACAAGTATAACAGTTAGGCTAGCAACTAACCGTATTAACTAACACAATAAAAATAAATAAATACACACAATATTCCTAAATAATTATTCACATAATATTATAATTATGAAATGACAAAATTACCCCTATTTTAGAAAAGTGGTGGTGACATCCATCGACTTTATTGGCTATAATATGATATTTAAAATAATTTTAAAGAAGATTAATATTAAACCTATAATTAAATTGTAATTTTGCCTTAATTATTACAAATACGTGACCTCAGGTGCTAATTTGATTGTATCAGAACCTTAAAACCAGATTCTAGACTTCATATTCATTTAAGTTTGAAATATTAACCAATTTGGGTATAAAAAAATCAAGCACAATAATACATGGGGTATAAGGAGGCCAAATGCTGGTATTAGTGAGATACATGATAGAGTTCGTTAGAACTCTTATACAAAGTGTAGATGTCCATGCAGCATATACCCTATATAGTAAGGACACGGATACGATACAACATGTTTTGGATATGACAATACGGATTTTGCACTATTTGGTGTCCTATTTATTTTGGAGTGTCTATGTCCGAAACATATCCGACACTATGCGACAGTAAGAAGGCAAGATTTTTTGCAGTATTTTTGCTTCCTAGGAGGTGTCCTTACCTTTGTGCAAGTATTAAAAGGGTAAGAAAAGAGGTATATACGCCACTTTAGGCAAGAGAACAAAAGATCAAGTCTGCCACTATAAGAGTAGTAGTGAGCACTGTGTTATAGGAAGTATTATGTTTAAGTGTACCATAAAAAGGGATGTAGCTTATTGAATAATGGTATTCTATAAGTGTTATAATCTACACGTTTTCTATAAATAGAAGTGTACGTGCTTTATCAAGTGTCAATCTTAGAAATATAAATGGAGTTGGATACAAAGTAGCGCCAAATACAATCTTTTATTTCATTTGTAGATTCAATTTGATCAAATCTAGTTTGGCTTCTTTATTGAGGATCGAGCATGATTGGTTGGTTTGGCTACCGTTGACTGATTGTCTGATTCAATGTGGAAGGTTCCATATGTTTGCTTGTATCTGTTGATTGGATCGAAGTGACTGTGGTAACATTTTTGTTTTTGAATTCACTTAGTTAAATATTGTTTCTAGAAAGTGTTTTGCCTAGCTAGGTGAGGTACAAATTTTCATATACACGATTGTTTAATCTTAGATTTTCTACTCTTTTTTGATGAATTCAGTTAATTGTTGTTGTTGTTGTTGTTTCTCGAGTATGCTCTCTGTCTTTTGAATTGTGCCTGTATTTTGCTTCTTGTTAGAAATCCACTTGGATGATTTCCATCTTTGTTAGTTTGGTTAAGCTAATGTCTTTAACGGCACTGAATGTGTATAACCTGACATCTTCTCCTTTATTTTAACAGAAAGGAGCCTGCCAATCAAGGAGGTTATCCAGTCTAGTGTTGTTCCTCGCTTTGTGGAGTTCCTCACAATGGAAGATTACCCTTAGCTGCTGGTGTTTTTTTTGTTATATGATATTATGAGTTCAATTATTCCCTTATATTTGTATATTATTGAGTTTGAACTATTTTCTCAATTTGAGGCTGCTTGGGCTCTAACCAACATAGCCTCTGGGACATCAGAGAACACCAAGGTTGTGATAGATCATGGTGTCGTGCCTATATTTGTCAAACTTTTTGGATCCCCTAGTGATGATGTCTGAGAGCAGGTATGTAACCAATAAATACTTTCTGTTTACTCTCCAACCATTTGTTATGCATATACCAATGTTGCCAATCATTTTCTTCCACTTTTATTAATTGAATGTCGTATAGTTAGTTAAAAGGGCATATATCATGTCTAATTTCCTAGTTGCAGTATCAAATTTGAAAGGGCTTTGGTTTACATGTTTTGGAAATGAGTGATATTGTCATGTTTTGAGGATGATTTTTACAATGAAACAATTGGAATAAGCATAAGGTATTGCATGGTCCGGGTCCAAGCATCCAATATATGGAAAGCTTATTTTACATATACGACCGATACCTATACGGTTTGGCATAAGACATTTTTGGAGTGTTTTGCGATATAAATGAAGGTGGTTATTAGGTTTTTTTGGTTCCTTTTGCTTTTCCATCCTATGAATCCCAACATCGGCTCGACGAAGTGCCTAGTCATTCTTACCTTCGGAAAAGGGAGAATGGCCAAAAGTCTTATCTTTGGTTTCTGCCAATGGCCACCCTCGGGTTCGTCTCCCATCGTTCGAGTAGAGCAAAGTATATATTAAGCTTACAGCTTCAAAAGCGAAGCATGGTAGTCGTTCGATGATATGGCCCATCCATTATAAACACTTGTTACTCTAGCACTCTACTATGCTGCATAGGTAACAAGCCCCTCTGCTAGCCGTAGATTGATCTGGCTCCTGCCTCGTGAACTACGTGGATGTGGCAAACCTGCTCCCCAACTACAACGATTTGCTATATTGGTATAGTTCTCCATAAACCTATAAGGACGAGCCATATCAAGATTTGTTGTATCGGTATAGTTCTCCATAAACCTATAAGGAAAATAAACTCCCCCTATCTTTTCCCTATTGTGCCTAACACAGTTAAAGATCCTCTGATGACTAGCCTTGGTCAGTAGTAGTTATGTGGTAGTAGACAAATCTCTGCCATATTGTAAGAAATACACAAAAAGAGAGAGGAAGATAACATCTATATCCTCCTCCAATATGATGTCTACAGAGATCAAACAACAACATGCTAAGTGAAGATATCACCATATTTAACAGTTGTTGACTTCATCTCATGGCTCAAGCAAACATAAGGAGATATGGAACGTCACGGGATTAGAAACATGGCAATGTCTATGAAGACATATCCATGTTTCTTCTGACCAACAATATTAGTTGTGGAAACGTCTCAAAGATAACTTCCTAATAATATTTGCCAGGATTTGAGACAACCGAGATTTTTCATTCATGAAAACCATAGCCGCTATCTGTGATTATTTCTAAAAATAATTTATACTTTTTTGGTTCCTATTGGCATACAGATGGACAGAACAAGGTATGTGAAAGAGCAAGGCATGTGATATTGACTTTAAGTATCAGTCTCTGGGAATTATCTATAATTAGTTGTTGGATGACAACAGGTAAGTATATGTAAATTTCTCATCTCAACTTTAGGTGTTCATGCAACATCTGCTGCAGACTTAACAATAATGGAAGCCACTTTTGCCTCTCTTTTTGCCAACTGCTCTATTTTTAGCCTTTTGCCAACTTATTACTCTGTTATCAAATATTGATGTTGTAGTATACCTTGAAACTATTGCACGCATTGGTATGGTAGGACCTGCACTTTGACATACCATGTCTTTTTTTTGTAGTTCGATGTTCTCATTTAACATTTTATGTATTGCAATAAAATCTTGTGGTATAATAGTTTTGGTCTCATGTGGAGCAATGGTAATATTGCATGACCTTTTTATGTTATTTTAGTATAAATGACAGTGAATTCCTGTAAACATTTTAGTTTTATACAAGTTAACCGACTCTGCTACATCAATTTAATGATTAATTTGTGGACCAGTCTTGTTTATCTTGACTTATTTTAAGGGTAATTTGGAGTTGACAATGAACTTCCCTTATGTCACACCCCAGTCCCAAAATATGCAGGACCAGGCCACGTGGAAATGGCTAGCTACGCATTCAAGTGGACTCCAGTCCAACTCGAATACGTATAAACTATAAAGTGTCCAAGTATCCATATATAGTATACATCCACAATTCTACTAAACTACTAAGAAAACTAGATATAAAATACTACAGAAGAATGACAATAAGTCATCTAACAAATGATACCAGAATCCCGAAGAAATAGTCCCAAATATCCTATGTCAGATCTCAGCAAATTTCTGGAAGGAAACCAGGTCCTCAGAGGGACGTAGCAAGATACATAATAAGGCATCCAACAAATGATACCTGAATCCCAAAGAAATAGCCCCAAATATTCTATGTCAGATCTCAGCAAATTTTTGGAAGGAAACCAGGTCCTCAGAGGGACGTAGCAAGATACATAATATACATGTCTAGCTAACATTATAATTATGCAAAAAAAAAAAAAGAACAGGAATATCAGGTGTGCTACTACTAGCCAGTCTATGTGTACATGCAATCAAAGACAACTCTAGCACGCTTGGGCGGACACGACTTAAGTGCACGAGTAGCACTCAACCGAGCAGCTAACGAAGACTCATCGGGTAGTGCTCACGTCGAGTCACTAACAAAACACAAGTACACGAGTAACGCTCGTCTCGAGGCATGCACTATATATATATATATATATATATATATATATATATATATATATATATATATACCTTGCCATCAGTTACAGTATTTCAAGCATATATATATATATATATATATATATATATATATATATATATATATATATATATAAAAAATATACTTGTATATATATATATATATATATATATATATATATATATATGCTTGAAATACTGTAACTGATGGCAAGGTATACTTGCCTGGAGTTGTCCAATGATGTGCTGAGACTGCGGTACCAAGGCCCAAATGATCCAACCATGTTAATGGTGCTACGGTCCACGAAAAATCTACCAAACCCCAAACAACCAAGAGTCACACAAAATTTCCAATTGTAAAATCTCACACGTATATAAAATAGACAAGATTCGTATTAGGTTTTGCTTATAAAAATAGTTTAATAAAATACTATACAAATTTCGTATTAGAGTTTACTTACGAAAAATAATAATATATATCATTTGTATTCTCTTTACTTCTTGGTTTAAGAACGCACCCTCTCGCATATATTGCTCGTCTCTTCCCCTGCAGTACAGTCATAATTCCCACAACTAAGAAATGTTGCGTACGCCTCTAAACCTGTGAATCACATAACATCTTGTGGTTTCCTTATCACACACATAATCATAGTTATGGTTCCATTCGTTAATATAATAGGTTTTCTTCTTCATTTTCCATATGAATACCCAAGAGGCCCCTGCACCTAGAACTTTCATGGCATTTTTATAGGTAATAATATTGTATAACTGTCCTTTCCAACCTTTCCCATACCAGGTGTTGCACCGTGCATATAATATTCATGAATAATATTATTTGTACCTTCAAATTGTATCTCCAAACCGTCTCTTTTTACGTGACAGCTGATGTGATATGTTGATGTAGAATTTGACGTGGCAAAAATTAAAATTAACATTAAAATTAATGTTAACATTAATATTAACATTAAAATTAATATTATTGTTAACATTAACAATAATATTAATATTAACATTAACATTAACATTAATTAATATTAATATTAACATTAAATTAACATTAACATTAATATTAATTAATATTAACATTAAATTAATATGGACAAAATTGGACAATTAACTTTTTGGGTTAAAATTTGTCATATCATCAGTCATGTCAGATGACACATAATATTATTTAACATGTAACGTCATCTGCTACATAAGGATGAATATATTGGAGGAACAATTTGGAGGTACCAATAGCATTACTCGGCACAATTTTCTCCCCACTCTTGATTGCTACATTGCATATGAGCAGCATCTGCTTAATACGTCAACACAATATGTATATAAAGAAAACTTCTCCCACACATTGATCTTACACAAAATATTTAATACGGTAACACATCTCCCATTCAACTGCCCACCATAAACATACTCAATATTCATGCCCGCCACCTTCTCTAAATCTCCAAATGACACTAGTAGGCAAGGTCTATGCCACAATATTTTCATGCACACCCTCCTCAAGTCTATATCCTAAGACAATAAGGCCCAAGGATTTTATAGCTATATACTGGAATTTGAACCCAACCAATATGGTCTGTCACTTGCATAATTCAAACAAATATACACTCAAAACCTCTCTCTTGAACCATGCATGCACACACGGCTAGTCACACTAGGTTATTTGCTATAGTAGTTTGTGCGGGCATATGATCTTGTCTAAACATTTACTAGTTACACTAAATATTAAGAAACAAGAATGATGAGGAAAGGAGATCAAGAGGAAGGCCAGAGGTGTACCACGAGCTAGAGGATATCCGGAGTTTCCGCAAGCCGAGACTAGAACTCCCTTGACGGGGCTCGGCTCGTTGGTTAATCACCGGGATTGACGCATCGAGGAGAAGGAGGTCCTCTAGCTCGCTGTGACGCCATGCATCCTGTGCAGCATTAGCAACATTTTTTTTCGAGGCCGGACTGCCTAACGGTGGCACAAACGAAATATGGGAATGTTATTGCCGGGACACAATTTTTCGATAGAAAACTGAAATTTCGTAACAATTGTACAAACAATCGTTATTACGTAACACTTCACAAAAGGTACGTAAGAGAAATTTCAACTAGTGCTACACTTCACAGAAGGTGCACAGAACGTAACCCTTCACAGAAGGTACGTAAGAAAAATTCCACTAGTGCTACACTTCACAGAAGGTGCACAGAACGTAACACTTCATAGAAGATACGTAAGAGAAATTCTACTAGTGCTACACTTCACAGAAGGTGCGTTAATAGAATTCTGAAAATACCAACGCAAACACTTCACCGAAGGTGCGCTAGTAGAATCCTGATAATACCTGTTAATGCCGGGGCACAATTTTTCCATGGAAAACTAAGAATATGAAACAATTGTAAAAACAATGTTCCAACGCAACACTTCTAGGAAGGTTGCACAAGTATAACGAAGATCTAAAAAGATATCGTTATGATATTACGAGAATCTAAAAAGATTTCGTAATCACAGCAATCAGATTGTAGTACTTCTAAAAAGAAGATACAATCAGAGTTACTGTCAGCAACGAAGAAGGTGACTGGCGAAAGATGGAAGAACTCCTGCTGGGGTGAATGATCACCGTTGCTCAAAGCTTTATTCGCCTTACACGAACAACTTCCAGGAACCAGCAAGTTCGTCGGAGAACTTGGAACACTCCTGCTCTTCTGACTCCTCGGATGGACACGAACTCCCGTGCAAAAGCAACGCTGGTGCGCCGCCTTTCCTCTCTCCCTCGAAGCCTGCAGATCAGAACTGTGTTAAAGAAAACGTCTGAATTCTCTGTTTACTTGTGCTAAAGAACCCTTCGTAAACTTTCTTGTGGCTTCTCTTTTTATTCTGTAATGAGCCTTGAGAGAGAGGATGCCTTATATAGGCCCTGCAGCAACTGATCGGTTGCAACAAAGTTAGGGACGTGGTAATAATCACCCCGAACATGTAGCAACCGCCCAGAACATGCAAACGTACGTTCTGCTGCCAACTGCGCACACCCAACGCTCCTTGCACTCTGCGCAACAGAGCACGTACTGAACTACACACACTGCACGCACTGCGCACACCGCGCACGCAGCGCAACCAGCGTGCCTGCGCAACCCGAGTAACCCGCGCAACCCAGCATAACCCTGCGTAACCCAGCGCAACCCAATGCAACCTGAGCGCAACCTGGATGCGCCTCTGGGCAACGCAACTGGGCTTGCACAACTGGGCATGCGCACCTGAGCAGCGCAACTGGGCTTGCACAACGTGGCAGCGCAAGTGGTTCGCACAACGAGCGCAACTAAAGTGCACTATGCGCCTAGCGACGATGCTGACATGCTAAGTGCAATGTGTGCTAATAAAATGCCACATTACGTCTCATGAGCCCATGAGCCCGAGTCCGAGTTCGAGTTCGAGTCCGAGTCCGAGTCCGAGTACGAGTCGCTAAGCCCCTACGGGGCTTAGCTCCCATGGAAATAAATTTCCCAAGAGCAAAAAGCATGAATGCATTAATTGTTGATTTTAGCCTTTTTCCCATTAGAAAAATAACCCCACATGGCAAACCCATGTGCACCTCCACACCACATGTGCATCTCCAATAATAGCAAAGCTAATATATAGAGATACAACCTCTTTGTTTTTTCTGATGTGGGACTAAAGCTTTCTCAAGGGAAAATCAAAAACTCCAACAATCCCCCGCATATCTCTATATATATGGGTATAAGTGTTCCCCACAGTAACTGTCCATCATGCATTAGGAGAGATGTCGCTGACGAATTGAATCTTTTCGTATGGGTCAAAAATCAAACTATAATACAAGAATGGACTAAGCCTTGAATAATACATCATAGCTAAAATTCTTTCCACTCATATAATGTAGTTACATGTGCTTCTGGCTACACATTAAAGGCCCTGTGCCAGCCTTGTTTCAGTGTATAATTTTGGGCGTCTACAAGTTTACCCTCAAGAGACGGCCTGATATCTCTTTGTCCATACACTATAGGTGAGTTCATTATAAAGAGACATGGCATGAAGCGCTTTGCACTTCCCTTGCGGTGCTACGCCGCCATGACATGGCTTAAAGCCGAGGCCTTACCCCGTACCGGGAACCGTATTATAGTGTCATACTACTGTAGCATGAGGCAACCGCCTCTTTGTAGTACCAAACTACCTAGCATGAAGCCTTAGGCTCCCTAGCGGTGTTACGCCGCAACGATATGGCTTGCAAGGTCGAGGCTTTATCCCTAATTAGGTACCTCATCGTGGTATCGTGCCACTGTAACATGAGGAACTCCTCCTTTTTGTAGTGCTGACTACACCCCTCTTTATATTTAACATACAACATTCGGCTAACTGCCTATTTGCGGTGCTACGCCGCTGTGACTTGGCCTACAAAGCCGAGGCTTTATCCTATTACTAGGCAGCACCCCACATATAGGAACCTCATTGTGGAGTCACCCCACTGTAGCATGGAGTTTCACTCCTTGTAGTGCTGCTCTACCGTGCCTCCTGTAAAGCACACCAGGCATTCACTCTGCCTGAGAACTCATTAAGGCAATTAAGCCAACCTTCCCATAGGAACCGTTTTTTGCAAAAAACAACAGTAGACAACAGTGGTTATAGGTCCGTAACCTCTCCATGCCCAATAGAACATGTACCCACGGTTCCTGATATTCTTTCGATTAGTGGTCCTTCCTTGAACCAAAAGCTAGATGCCTAGTAGATAAATCTTTAAACTAATAGCGTAAAACTTTATTGTAGGAATACAATAATACAATATCAGAATAACTTCAAGCCCATTTTACAAGCTGTGTCATCGACCAGCTGGCGCTTGAGGCCCTTGGTGAACGGATCCGCCAGGTTCTTTGACTCCGAACATCAATAACTGTAATAACACCTCTCTTGATAAGTTCGTGTACTGCCCTGTGCTTCAACCGCACAGTCATCTTCTTCCCATTGAAGAGGTCATTTGATGCCACCGCCGCAGTCGCCTGGTTGTCGCAGTATATCTGTATCGCCGGTATTTGTGCCCCAACCATTGGAAGATCATACATGAGCTTCCGAAGCCATTATGCTTCCTCGACTGCGGTATCAAGTGCAAAGAACTCAGATTCCATGGATGACCGCGAGAGCATAGTCTATTTTTTCGACTTCCACGATATAGCAGCTCCACCCATTATGAAAATAAATCCACCTGTGGACCTCTCGCTCTCCACCTCTGAGCACCAGCTGGCATTACTGAAGCCTTCCACTACCGACGGATCTCCGCTGTAGTACAATGCATATGTCTGAGTCTTCTTGAGATATCTCATAACCCGTTTCACAGCTTTCCAGTGTTCAGCACCTGTGTTGCTCATGAAACGACTCAGCATTTCTACGGCGAAAGCTATGTCAGGCCTTGTGGCATTATTAGCATACATCAAACTTCCGATTACGCTTGCATACTCCAGCTGCCTGACGCTTTCTCCTGAATTTGGCTTCAGCTTCTGATCATACCTGTACGGCATATCGATCCCTGGAAGATCCTGATACCCATAACGAGTGATCATTTTCTCAATATAATGAGACTGTGATAGCGCTAGTCCAGTATCTGTCCGGATGATCTTGATCCCTAAGATCACATCAGCTTCCCCCAAGTCCTTCATACTGAACTTGCTTGAGATAAATTTCTTTGTCTCCATGACACATCTAATATCCGTACCCAGGATAAGCATGTCGTCTACGTACAGAAAAACGATCACACCTCTTCCACCAGCGAACTTCGTGTAAACACACTTGTACGTATCGCTGACCATGTAGCCATTTGACCTTATAACTTTATCAAATTTCTCATGCCTCATCTTGGGAGCCTGTTTAAGACCGTACAAGGATTTCACCAACTTACAGACTTTGTCTTCAAGACCCCTGAAGACAAATCCCTCTGGCTGTTGCATGTAAATCTCTTCGGTCAGCTCACCATTTAGGAAAGCCATATTCATATCCATCTGATGTATCACCATCTTATGTATTGCTGCGAGAGCAATCAACATTCTGATGGTGGTCATCCGGGCTACTGGAGCATACGTGTCAAAATAGTCAATCCTCAGCTTCTGAGAAAACCCCTTGTCTACCAACCTAGCCTTGAACTTGTCAATAGTTTCGTCTGCTTTCATCTTCTTCTTGAAGATCCATTTGCATCCGATGAGTTTCGCTCCTTCAGGAAGATCAACCAACACCCAAGTGTTATTTGAGGTGATGGAATCAATTTCATTGTCAATCGCCTCCTTCCAGAAAACTGCGTCTCTGGTCTTCATCGCCTCATCATAGGTAAGCGGATCTGCTTCCACATGATAGGTGACAAAGTCACTTCCGAAGTCCTTTGGCCTCCTCATTCGCTTCGTTGACGGCTCAGCGAGATCTGGTTCAACCATTGTTTCAACAACAATATCTTCTTGGACCACATCTTCATTGAAGACCTGCGCACCCTCATTGTTCTCTGGAACATCCGCAAGAACAATATTCTTGTGACTTGCAAATTTGTCTTCAAAATATTCTGCGTCGCAAGATTCAATGATATGATTTGACTCAATATCAAGAAATCTCCGAGCATCACTCTTCTCTGACATACCCCAAGAAGATCGTCTTAGTAGTCCTTGTCCCAAGCTTCTGAATCTTCAGATCTGGAACCTTGACATATGCCAGACGCCCCCACACTCGAATGACATTCAAGTTAGGTCTGACCTTGAACCAGAGTTCATGAGGAGTTACGTCTGAAGTTGCATGAGACACTCTATTCAGAATAAAAGTGGCCGTCAATGCAGCTTCTCCCCAGTAGCACTTAGGAAGACCAGCAGTCAATAACATAGAGTTAATCATTTTTGTTAACGTTCTGTTCTTCCTCTCTGCTACTCAATTTGATTGAGGAGAGTACGAAGCCGTAGTCTCATTGACAATTTCATGTTCTTTGCAGAACGATGCGAATTCATGAGACCTGTACTCCCCACCTCGATCACTTCTTATTCTTTTGAGTTCTTATCCAGTCTGCCGCTCAGCTTCGGCTCTGAACTCCTTGAACTTCTCGAACGCTTCGTCTTTAGCCTTCAGCAAGTAGACGAACGCATACTTTGAGAAGTCATCGATAAAGGTTATGAAATACTTCATCCCGGCCTTTGTAGAGAACTGTTTGAAGTCACAGATATCGGAGTGTACCAACTCCAGAAGATCTGTACTTCTATTAACCCGAGGAAAGGGTTTCCTTGTGATCTTTGTTTGAGCACAAAATTTACATTTCTCTACCTTACCTCCACACTTGGAGATAAGTCCTAGACTAGATATTCTATTTATTCGTTTACAATGAACATGTCCTAGCATATTATGCCACAACTCAAGAGTATAATCAGAATGTGTGACTTTATTAATCACATTAATTACATTGGACTGATTTACAAGCTGAATTTTGAACATTCCTTCTGTATAAAAAGCTTTTCCGAAATATGTTCCTTTGATAGACATCCCCATCTGGCCAGCGTTGATGTCCATCCTGAGGCCTGCTTTGCAGAGTAGGCCTCCTGAGATCAGGTTCTTGGCAATAGCAGGTACGTGCTTTACGCCTTAAAGCGTCAGAGATTTCCCAGAAGTCAGCTTCAACACCACCTTCCCGTTCCCGAGCACTTCAGCTTGTGCCTGGTTTGCCATCATAACCACTTCAGAAGTAGGTCTATATGTGGTGAACCACTCCTTACTGGAGCAGACATGGCAGGAGGCTCCAGTGTCTACCCACCAGTCAGAGTCAGTCCTTACCGCATCAACCTGTACAATCATAGCCACAATGTCAGTGATCATAGATACCTTACTAGGCTCTCCTTTCTCTGATTGCTTGGTTTTTGCTTTGCACTCATTCTTAAAGTGGCCCTTCTTGCCACACTTGAAGCAAGGCATTTGAGACTTTGGCTTCTTTTTCTTGATAGAAGTTTCCTTAACTTTTAGATTGTCAGGGTCCTTCTTCTTGCTGTGGAAAGCCGCCTGCTTTTTCCTTGGTTCCTTGGTCTGAACCAGATTGGCATTAGCCAATTGCTTGGACAGTGTGTCCACCTTCAGTTGAGCCCGCATTTGGTCCTCAACATATATTTCCTGCAAGAGATCTTCAAGGCTGATCTCTAGCTTCTTCCTATGCATGTTTGCATAGAACTTACTCCACCCAGTGGGGAGCTTTGAGACAATCCCTCCAACAACGAACTTGTCAGGGAAGGGCATCGCCTCGTCTTCCAACTTCTGTCACAGCTTCAGAAATTCTTTTACCTGCGGCAACATGGTCTTCTCGTCCTCAAAGAGCCATTTGTGATATTTTTTAACCACAAATATCTTTCTCCTATTCTTATCTTCTTCGTAGAGTTTTTCTAGAGACTCCCATATGTCTCTAGCGATATTCTTCTTAGAATAGAATTCTGCAAGGGAATCCTCCATAGCATTCAGGATAAGCAGCCTGCAAATGCTATTTTTTCTTCTCCACTTGGCCTGAAGTTTAGTAGCCGCAGAGATTACGGCAGCAGACCCAGTATCTGGAACGATAGGTTCCTCTTCAAGAAGCACGTGATCCACGCCTCTGAGTTAAAGAGTGAGAAAAACCTTCCTCTTCTAGACTTGATAATGATCTCCATCAAACTTTTCAAATTTGTAAAAGTCAGTATTGTGGAGTGAAGCATTAACGTTTTCCATCGTAGCAATAAAGCTTTGAGATTGTTAATGTCGGGGCACAATTTTTCGATAAAAAACTGAGAATATGAAATAATTATAAAAATAATGTTCCAACGCAACACTTCTAGGAAGGTTGCGCAAGTATAACGAAGATCTAAAAAATATCGTTATGATATTACGAGAATCTAAAAAGATTTCGTAATCACAGCAATCAGATCGTAGTACTTCTAAAAAGAAGATACAATCAGAGTTACTGGCTGCAACGAAGAAGGTGACTGGCGAAAGATGGAAGAACTCCTGCTGGGGTGAATGATCACCGTTGCTCAAAGCTTTATTTGCCTTACACAAACATCTTCCAGGAACCAGCAAGTTCGTCGGAGAACTTAGAACACTCCTGCTCTTCTGACTCCTCGGATGGACACGAACTCCCGTGCAAAAGCAACGCTGGTGCGGCGCCTTTCCTCTCTCCCTCGAAGGCTGCAGATCAGAACTGTGTTAAAGAACACGTCTAAATTCTCTGTTTACTTGTGCTAAAGAACACTTCGTAAACTTTCTGGTGGCTTCTTTTTTTATTCTGTAATAAGCCTTGAGAGAGAGGATGCCTTATATAGGCCCTGCAGCAACTGGTCGGTTGCCACAAAGTTAGGGACGTGGTAATAAATATCCCGAACATAGACACGAACTCCTGTGCAACAGAGCGTGCACTGAACTGCGCACTACTGCGCGCACTGCGCACACCGCGCATGCAGTGCAAACAGCGCGCCTGTGCAACCCGAGCAACCCGCGAAACCCAGTACAACCCTGCGCAACCTAGCAGCAACGTGAGCGCAACCTGGGCGAGCACCTGGGCAGCGCAACTGAGCTTGCGTAACTGGGCATGCGCACCTGAGCAGCACAACTAGGCTTACGCAACGTGGCAGCACAAGTGGCTCGCGCAACGAGCGCAACTAAAGTGCACTATGTGCCTAGCGACGATGCTGACGTGCTAAGTGCAAAGTGCGCTAACAAAATGCCACATTACGCCTCATGAGCCCATGAGCCCGATTTCGAGTTCGAGTTCGAGTTCGAGTCCGAGTCCGAGTCCGAGTGGCTAAGCCCCCTACGGGGCTTAGCTCCCATGGAAATAAATTTTCCAAGAGCAAAAAGCATGAATGCTTTAATTGTTGATTTTAGCCTTTTTCCCATTAGAAAAATTACCCCACATGGCAAACCCTTGTTGTCACGACCCACACTCTAGAGTTAGGACACGAGAACGTAACAACGCCCAGCCTACGCCGTAGTGTCGGCGGTAGAACGCTGTCCTAGGTCTCAATGCATCTAACAGTATAAGACTAAACAGTTTATACTCCCCGAATGGGGGTGACATAGCAGAATGTAAACTCAATCACATCTAAGGTAGAGCATAAAGGAAGATAGATAAAACATAAAATCGAAAAGAGATACAACAGATAGAAGTCTAAGTGTCTAAGATACAACTCAGAATACATCTCAAAACTCAAATACAGTAATCCACAAAGTAAATACAACTCCAGACAAAAATGGAATAACTATCTAAACAACCTCTACTGTGTCTCCTCTAGGCTAGCAGGCAATCCCACGCCATCTGTAAAATTTATCAACAGGTCCAGTCAGGACAGGAGCGAGCACATTACATCTCAACAGTTCATAGCAGGTTAGAAAATATAATCATGCAGTAAAGTAAGATACAAGTACTGAAAGAAGTGCAGTATGTAAACAGAGAGAGAAAGCTGTAATAGAAATATCTACTATAAATAGAGAACTAACATGTGGCTAGTGAGTCAGAGTACAATATAGACATGTAAATTCTGATGCTACACTATGGAAGAGATTCTGATACTATACTACTTGGATAGTATTCACATGTCTATTTCTACTCTCCCGTACCCCTAATCAGTACACAAGGATCCAACCAAGTTATGTTATGATTCCACGCAAAGCCCCGAAGGGTGATACATGGATGTCCCAAAAATGGGGATTCTAGGAGATTCTAGGATACCCAGTAAATGGGATAGGAGATTCTAGGTGATTCTGTGATCATAAGAGTATATGTCACAAGTGATCAAAGAACCTGTGAAGCATAGTGATACGTCATGTAAGTGAAACGCACAGAACATGTAGTACCCGATGCTCCCTAAGGATAACATCTCAAGAAGGGATCCGTATAGTACCAATCTGTGAGACCAACGTGATAGTACAAGTAAAGTAATTTAATGCAGAAAATAATTCTAAGCAGGATATGAAATGATCAGAGAATGTACTCGCCTGATATCTGAATGTCCAAGGTAAAGATACTGTCCGAGGAGAGGTGTCTGGCTCCTAATTAGAACAGCACAAGTCACAACATGTCCAGAAGGGTAATATAAAGCACTACAATGCATTCTACATGAATCTAGGTCAAACTAGGCCAAAGTCAACCCTTGGTCAACTCTGGTCAACTGTACTAGTCAAACTAGGTTAAACTAGGTCATGTCCTAACGCAGCAAGTCTTACTAGGCCTAACCAAGACTATCCTGGCAAGCACACATCAATACAAGGCTATACAAGCCAACATACACCCAACTCTATATAGCATGCAATTATTCAATACTCAAATAGGCAAGAATTCACATTGGATATACACTAGGTAATCTATTACTTTAAGCTATATATGTCTACACATATATATACATGCATATATTGGTATTCAACATTAGGTCTATAATCATGGCATTTCAAATGGTTATATAAACTTATATATTACAACACAATATGCTAACATATATATAATATACATACATAGCTAAGTTAACTATATTCATAAATACTTATTTAAGAGGCTATGTGTGTGTATGTGAACATGGCAAAGGGGCAAGTGAGGGTTAAATGGGCATACATAGTGTATACATATCAAAGAGTGTCAAAGTGTAAGTGAACAATGTGTCAAGTGTGATAGTGTCAACATAGTGTAAGGGGGTACATGAGGTAATATAGGATTTGTGTTAACATAGAACATTACATCTCATTAACTTGTATATTGTATACATTACATCTATTATTACATTACATTCATGTTTGCATTCATTCATCATTCATTTATTCTCTTGCACCACTATATGCACCATACATTACATACTATGGAACCTACATATTCATTACAAGCCATACTTATACATGCTTACATTAGATAGGATACTTACACCTCATACATCATTTATTTAAACATTTACTCATGCTTGCATTCTCTATTTAATTACATAATGTATATACATTAACATGGGTTAAAATCAAATAGAACATTATATTACACACAAGGGTGCACAAAATGCATATGCCGAATAGTAAATCCTACTAATAATCAATACTGTACCATCTCAGCATGAATTAAAATTTAGGATTAAAATATGTTATAGATCTATGTGTTAGCTTTCCGAAACTTCAAACGGATCGCATTTTCGTTTCCGGAAACTCCCGGAATCACGAAAACACCGAGAACGCATTTGTCTTTCGTACAACTGACACTCAAATAATTCTCCAGAAAGTTACAGAAAGAAATAGACCTATTAATACACGTTTTTGGAAAGCTAACTTCAATACGCTTCTTTTGAAAAAACGGAAGATTAAACCGAGCTTTGAGCTAGAAGTTATGACATTTCTAAGTTAGGGCTGAAATTAAAAACGTGGATAAAAATCATGACGGATTTGGGTAGTTTGAGACAAAAGAACACAAGTATATAACATAATATATCAAGAACTCACTCTCTACACTAATATATATATATATGAGACACTATAGAACACATCTCCAATACAAAAATATGAGATTAAACATGTAATAATTCATTCATACATAACAACAACACATAGTGTGTCCAAATTTGGGATTTTCCCACATGGACACAACCACAACACAAAGGACACTCCTATGACCTCCAAATGGACACGAAATGGACACAAATGGAGATACAACCATGGGGGTCATTCCTATGGGTTCAAAATAGACCTATATGCATGAGGAAATAAAAAGGAGAAGGGATTTATACCTCCCGGTAGATCGAATCGAAGAAAAGCCTTCCCAGAGCGACACCGACACGTAGAGATTCTAAAGGACACGAACGAGCTCCGAATCCTCCCAAGCTTTGGTATCTTCCTCCTTGGCTAGAATGGAGAAGGAAAGAAGAACATTTGGTGGCGAAATGGAAGGATTTGGTTGAGAAATTGCTAGGGATTGCTCTCTAGGAATTTGGGGAAGAACAAGAGAGAGAGTGTGGATGAGAATAATAAAATGAACTTGAGCCTATCCTCTCCCAAAGTGACTGGCCATATGGGGCTATTTGTCCTATTATGGTAAGGTCCAAAATGCCCCCACTAACCTATTCTATGAGTTTTAGGAAAGGGCTAATTGGTTGGGGCTAAATTAGTCATTCTAAAGTCTCTAATCATACTAACCTTATCCATAATAATTAGTCTAACCTCTAACTAAAATATTTCTATCATGTGGACTAAAATTAATATCATGTGGGCCATGCCTAACTATTGTGTGGGTCCCACTAGAGCCAAACTACCCCCGGGTCCCCGTTACAAGTCAGATTGAGATGAAATTCGAACTCGACTCAAATAACCCCAAAACAATATCATAAATAATAAAATAATATCAAAATAATTCAAAGAGGTCAAATACAAAAATATCCTTAGACCAAAAATGACATTAAAATATCATAATCACATGGTTAGGCTCTAGGTCAAACAGTCTCTAGGGTTTCACTAGCAAAACGTCAAAACCACAAGTCATTGATTTAAATAATTTTAAAATGATTTAAAATCACCAAAAATCATATCATAAATTAAATATCATTATTAAAATAATTGTAAACACAAAATTTTAAAATTATCCTCATTTGGAAAACTGGGTGCTACAACTCTACCCACCTTAGAAAAATTTTGTCCTCGAAATTTAAGATCGATAGTACTCCTTCTAGAGCCTCTAACGTACCCAATATCTAAGGTAACACTTCCTAACACTGGAATAATAAACGGACATCTAAAAAGTGTCAATCTAGGAATACCTCCAATACTGCTCTGCTGTACGGCGGTAATGGAACTTCAATAAAATATGGACTGGAACCTATATCCAAGGGACTGGACCTATTTTAAAGTGATCTTATTTAAGGATGAAAAGGAACTGATCATAGGCTATAGGTATGCTCAAACTATTATCTTCCTATTAACGATCTATTAATACATTCTATTACCATAGGAACGATGCATTACTAAGACATATAGGCCACTATCTCTCATAACACATTTATACTCACCAAAAGACTAGTACATCCTATCAAGGCTGATAGTATAATCTCTCATAAACCTCCTAAGCTACATGTTTATAGATACACATCCCCACATCAAGGACTAACCCATATATATCTACAACTGATACTAATGGGGTGACGTCCCTATTTTCCAACAATCAAGGTAAATTTTTTTTTTATCTAAATCATGCAATTTGAAGGAATAGTATACAAGGTCAGGACATACCGTAGCAGTTGGAAGTCTCACCTAGGTGCACTGGTCATTCTAGGTCAAAACAGTACTATGGTATCAACACAAACAATCTAGGGTGTCCTAATTGGAAAGGTAAGGGAACAACAATCATCAAGGTTGTAAGGCTGTCTACCATCCTATATAAAAATTGATCATTAACAAGCAACTAAGAAATTATTAAAAGGTTACTATTCCATAAAATGGCAAAAATTGAAAATTTAAGCACAACAAATCACAAATAGATTTTTGTCTTGACACGATCTAAGTTGATCAATTTCGGGATAAAACGAGATTTGGGCAAGAAGGGAAATCAATGAAATCAAAGTATGAGCACGAGCATCCAATGATGGAGGTTCAGGTCATGATTAAATTTAATTCGACTAAGTACGAATACGAGGTTCATAGGCGATGAAAAGATTTCAAGGAGAATTATCAAGGCTGTCGCAAATAAGACTCTAGGGTCAAGTTTAACTATGTCTCCATTCTCGTAGATTGATACATGAAAAAGTGAACCAAAGTGCAATAGGTTGATCAGACCATCATGTACCAGTTCTGATTAGACAATATGTTAGTGGGTGGCCACCCAATAAAATATGTCATGACCAAGCTCAAAAATAGATAAGCTTGCAAAACTAAGGCTAATTTAGCAGCACAAGATATAAGGGTGGTAATGATGAAAGGAATTACATAGTCCAAGTTTCTTAACCAACGGGTCAAGTAATCAGATAAGGTACAAGGTTAAGCATCTAAGGAAACAAGCAGAACACCATCACATGTTGGGTCGAAAGAATTGAGTCAAGGCTGGATTTCTAATTGAAATAAGAAGAAATTTAGTATAATGGTAGAGGTTATAGTTTAGCCAGTTGACCAAAAAATCATATCAAGAAAATAGAGTACAAGAAGACGGGTTTTAGTGGGACGTGATATACCTACACGAAGGTGAGCTCGTCTAGGTCTTGCATATAAGATTTGTTGGAGGGTAACAGCTAGTATTACATTCCGAATATCAAAGTCACGATAAGGAACGTCAAGGATCTCAATTAGAAAGTGGGAGTTCAAGAGGTGGTAATTAATGCACAAAAATAATGAAGATCGAGTTAGTCATCTGCTTCTGATACTCTTAAGTTCATCTGTTCATAACTTGCCAATCATATCTTTACCTCACCAGTCTCCATATAAAAATTTAACCTTTACTTAAACCCTTACCATAACTACCGTAGGCAATTCCCAATTTCCAAACATCACTCTTGAAGCACAGCCCTCACATTTAGGAATCAACATTAACCATTTATTTAAATTTCCAAGTTCTTTCACCTTGTCTTAAATTTGACCCAAAACCTCTAAATCCCGTTTACGAATTCCTTGAACTTGTTCAAATTGTTCTCCTCGTATTATTTAATTTAAATCTCTAGGCCTTACAAAACTTATCTTTCATCATAAAATCAATTTCCGTATTTTCTTCGACATACACCCTTGAATATTATTCTCCTAAAAATATTTCACAACAATATCTAAACTTCCATAACTTTGTGCTCTCTCTATCCCTAGTCATTTCCTCGCAACATCTTGTTTAATATCCTTATTAAACATAATTAACTTTTCTTTTCCATTACTAACCTTCTACATAGCCTCAAAGTAAAAGTTTTTTCCAGAATCAATAACCAAGATTTTCTAAGTTCTCAAAACTAGGTTGACCTCTGATATCCTCATTAGTTTTGAATACACCTATAAACTATCTCACAACCCCAAAATTTCTCTAAATGTAATTGTTTCCATATTGGCAGTATACATCTCATTATTCTATTCGAGACCTTTACCACATTTCTATCTCATGTTTCCATATGGAACACTCCACATTTGATTTCCTTTAGATCATCATAAAATAACCAGTTACGTCTTCTCTGAGCTACATAATTTATGTCACTTCCTTAACATTTCTCAGGAAAAATGATATGAAGATTCAAGAGTTGTCAAGGTATAGCTGACAAAATTATATACGAGACATGGAATTGATATAATCAGGACAGGTATATATGACAAGGAATGATGGTAGTAAAAATATTGGCAGGAAAAGAATGATAATAGAATCTGTTCTGCTTATCTATTTAAAAGAAGGACCCATTTTTTTTTTGAAACAAGAATTATAATACCAAATCCAAAATAAGGCCTAGCAAAATCATTGGTTCATTGTATTAAAAAGAAATTCATAGAAGAAGTTACACAAAGGTTTATGAAAATAGCTAAAGCTACTCCTAAGTTAAATAATGAGAAGCAAGGCAAAACAAAACAATTTATAATTCCTTTTTTTTGAAGGACTGAAACAAAGTAGAGGAAACATGTTCGAAAACCTTTAAGGTACAATCTGATAATCATATGCGTCTATCCAAGATCATGGTACTCTAAATCTTCGTCATACTAGTGAGCAAGGCTACGATAATCACAGAGTCCTTGACTTATGTACATACCTCTAGAATCATGGTATTTAACATTTTCGCGGTGCCGCTAGCTTGGCTGCAAAAATCTTAAATTCCCACACCCGAGAAATATATCCAAAGTCAGACTAAATGTCCTCACCATGCTGGCTAATGTGACTATAGAAGACTAGATTTCCATAATTTAGATGACCTAGCCCATATAATTTTATCTTGTCAAAATAAATTAAATCAACAATGAATATCCAAAAATCAAATCAAATTTATCAACGAACTTCAAAATTCAAAAATGAACAAAAATCCATCGAAAGTACAAACTCGGATGCAACAGCTATCATCAAGATTCAAAATTCAATAATCTTCCATCAAAATCAATAAATACAAACTCAAATTCAACAATAATCCATTAAAATCAAATTCAACAACAGGAAATAAAGATAAAACAAATCAAGAAAAAAGAGAGTTTTTAAATCGAAGTTAAATAAGATCCTCCAGGGTCGTCCCAGAAATCTCTCAAGGGATCCTAATTGTGATTGAGTACCTTCAAAAATATATCCTATTCCTACTGCAGGCTGTAGTGGTACTCTATTTCAAATACCACTACACAAACTCGACCTACATGGGCCACCACTAAAAATGTGTCATGACCCGCACCCTAGAGTTAGGGCACGAGAACGTAACAACGCCCAGCCTATGCCGTAGTGTCGGCGGTAGAACGCTGTCCTAGGTCTCAATACATCTAACAGTATAAGACTAAACAGTTTATACTCCCCGAATGGGGATGACATAGCAGAATGTAAACTCAATCACATCTAAGGTAGAGCATAAAGGAAGATAGATAAAACATGAAATCGAAAAGAGATACAACAGATAGAAGTCTAAGTGTCTAGGATACAACTCAGAATACATCTCAAAACTCAAATATAGTAATCCACAAAGTAAATACAACTCTAGACAAAAATGGAATAACTATCTAAACAACCTCTACTGTGTCTCCTCTAGGCTAGCAGGCAATCCCAGGCCATCTGTAAAATTTATCAACAGGTCCAGTCAGGACAGGAGCGAGCACATTACATCTCAACAGTTCATAGCAGGTTAGAAAATATAATCATGCAAGTAAAGTAAGATACAAGTACTGAAAGAAGTGCAGTATGTAAACAGAGAGAGAAAGCTGTAATAGAAATATCTACTTTAAATAGAGAACTAACATGTGGCTAGT
Organism: Iris pallida; assembly: GCA_029216955.1. NCBI lineage: Eukaryota > Viridiplantae > Streptophyta > Magnoliopsida > Asparagales > Iridaceae > Iris > Iris pallida. The sequence goes on from JANAVB010012198.1 coordinate 8,375,998, forward strand.
GAGTCAGAGTACAATATAGACATGTAAATGGCATAGGAGATTCTGATGCTACACTATAGAAGAGATTCTGATAATACACTACTTGGATAGTATTCACATGTCTATTTCTACTCCCCTGTACCCCCAATCAGTACACAAGGATCCAACCAAGTTATGTTATGATTCCACGCAAAGCCCTCGAAGGGTGATACATGGATGTCCCAAAAATGGGGATTCTAGGAGATTCTAGGATACCCAGTAAATGGGATAGGAGATTCTAGGAGACTCTGTGATCATAAGAGTATATGTCACAAGTGATCAAAGAACCTGTGAAGCATAGTGATACGTCATGTAAGTAAAACACACAGAATATATAGTACCCGATGCTCCCTAAGGATAACATCTCAAGAAGGGATCCGTATAGTACTAATCCGTGAGACCAACGTGACAGTACAAGTAAAGTAATTTAATGCAGGAAATAATTCTAAGCAGGATATGAAATGATCAGAGAATGTACTCGCCTGATATCTGAATGTCCAAGGTAAAGATACTGTCCGAGGAGAGGTGTTTGGCTCCTAATTAGAACAGCACAAGTCATAACATGTCCAGAAGGGTAATATAAAGCACTACAATGCATTCTACATGAATCTAGGTCAAACTAGGCCAAAGTCAACCCTTGGTCAACTCTGGTCAACTGTACTAGTCAAACTAGGTCATGTCCTAACCCAGCAAGTCTTACTAGGCCTAACCAAGACTATCCTAGCAAGCACACATCAATACAAGGTTATACAAGCCAACATACACACAACTCTATATAGCATGCAATTATTCAATACTCAAATAGGCAAGAATTCACATTGGATATACACTAGGTAATCTATTACTTTAAGCTATATATGTCTACACATATATACACATGCATATATTGGTATTCAACTTTAGGTCTATAATCATGGTATTTCAAATGGTTATATAAACTTATATATTACAACACAATATGCTAACATATATATAATATACATACATAGCTAAGTTAACTATATTCATAAATACTTATTTAAGAGGCTATGTGTGTGTATGTGAACATGGCAAAGGGGCAAGTGAGGGTTAAATGGGCATACATAGTGTATACATATCAAAGAGTGTCAAAGTGTAAGTGAACAATGTGTCAAGTGTGATAGTGTCAACATAGTGTAAGGGGATACATGAGGTAATATAGGATTTGTGTTAACATAGAACATTACATCTTATTAACTTGTATATTTCATACATTACATCTATTATTGCATTACATTCATGCTTGCATTCATTCATCATTCATTTATTCTCTTGCACCACTATATGTACCATACATTACATACTATCGAACCTACATATTCATTACAAGTCATACTTATACATGCTTATATTAGATATGATACTTATACCTCATATATCATTTATTTAAACATTTACTCATGCTTGCATTCTATATTTAATTACATAATGTATATACATTAACATGGGTTAAAATCAAATAGAACATTATATTACACACAAGGGTGCACAAAATGTATATACCGAATAGTAACTCCTACTAATAATCAATACTGTACCATCTCAGCATGAATTAAAATTTAGGATTAAAATATGTTATAGATCTATGTGTTAGCTTTCCGAAACTTGAAACAGATCGCGTTTTCGTTTCCGGAAACTCCCGGAATCGCGAAAACACCGAGAACGCATTTGTCTTTCGTACAGCTGACACTCAAATAATTCTCCAGAAAATTTCAAAAAGAATTAGGCCTATTAATACATGTTTTTGGAAAGCTAACTTCAATACGCTTCTTCTAAAAAAACGAAAGATTAAACCGAGCTTTGAGCTAGAAGTTATGACATTTCTAAGTTAGGGCTGAAATTAAAAACGTGGATAAAAATCATGACGGATTTGGGTAGTTTGAGACAAAAGAACACAAGTATATAACATAATATATCAAGAACTCACTCTCTACACTAATATATATATATGAGACACTATAGAACACATCTCCAATACAAAAATATGAGATTAAATATGTAATAATTCATTCATACATAACAACAACACATAGTGTGTCCAAATTTGGGATTTTCTCACATGGACACAATCACAACACAAAGGACACTCCTATGACCTCTAAATGGACACGAAATGGACACAAATGGAGATACAACCATGGGGGTCATTCCTATGGGTTCAAAATAGACCTATATTCATGAGGAAATGAAAAGGAGAAGGGATTTATACCTCCGATAGATTGAATCGAAGAAAAGCCTTCCCGGAGCGATACCGACACGTAGAGATTCTAAAAGGACATGAACGACCTCCGAATCCTCCCAAACTTTGGTAGCTTCCTTCTTGGCTAGAATGGAGAAGGAAAGAAGAAGATTTGGTGGCGAAATGGAAGGATTTGGTGGAGAAATTGCTAGGGATTGCTCTCTAGGAATTTGGAGAAGAACAAGAGAGAGAGTGTGGATGAGAATAATAAAATGAACTTGAGCCTATCCTCTCCCAAAGTGGCTGGTCATATGGGGCTATTTGTCCTATTATGGTAAGGTCCAAAATGCCTCCACTAACCTATTCTATGAGTATTAGGAAAGGGCTAATTGGTTGGGGCTAAATTAGTCATTCTAAAGTCTTTAATCACACTAACCTTATCCATAATAATTAGTCTAACCTCTAACTAAAATATTTCTATCAAGTGGACTAAAACTAATATTACGTGGGCTATGCCTAACTAGTGTGTGGGTCCTACTAGAGTCAAACTATCCCCGGGTCCCGTTACAAGTCAGATTGAGATGAAATTCGAACCCGACTCAAATAACCCCAAAACAATATCATAAATAATAAAATAATATCAAAATAATTCAAAGAGGTCAAATGCAAATTTATCCTTAGGCCAAAAATGACATTAAAATATCATAATCACATGGTTAGGCTCTAGGTCAAACAGTCTCTAGGGTTTCACTAGCAAAACGTCAAAACCACAAGTCATTGATTTAAATAATTTTAAAATGATTTAAAATTACCAAAAATCATATCATGAATTAAATATCATTATTAAAATAATTATAAACACAAAATTTTAAAATTATCCTCATTTGGGAAACTGGGTGCTACACATGTGCACCTCCACACCACATGTGTATCTCTAATAATAGCAAAGCTAATATATAGAGATACAACCTCTTTGTTTTTTTCGATGTGGGACTAAAGCTTTCTCAAAGAAAAATCAAAAACTCCAACAATAACAACAAAGAAGGTGACAGGCGAAAGATGGAAAAACTCCTGCTGGAGTGAATGATCACCGTTGCTCAAAGCTTTATTCGCCCATAGCTTTCAGGAACCAGCAAGTTCGTCGGAGAATTTGGAACACTCTTGCTCTTCTGACTCCTCGGATGAATACGAACTCTCGTGCAAAACTCAACGCTGGTACAATACCTCTCTTCTATCACACAGATTCTAAACACTTGTAAACTTTCTGTCTACTACCTATGTATTAGTTCTAACCTGTAAGAAAGAAGGAGGAGGCCTTATATAAGCCCCTGCAACAACTGTCCGGTTAGCACAATGTTAGGGACGTGGTAGTAACTAACCCGAACATGGAGCAACCGCTCAGAACATGCAAAGACACGTTCTGCTGCAAGTTGTGCCACTCGCGTAACCAGCGTAATTTGCACTTTATGCACACAGCCATTTTACGCAACCTGCACACACTACATACTCTACGCACACTGTGTACGCTGTGTACGCTGCATACACTATGCACTCTGTGCACTTTACGTACGCTACACTCGCTGCGTACACTGCGCGTACTGGGCTGCATAACTGGGCCAGCGTAACTAGGCTCGCGCAAGTGGCTCGCGCAACGACGATGCTGACGTGCGAAGTACAAAGTGTGCCAACAAAATGCTACATTACTCCTCATGAACCCTTAAGCCCGAGCCCGAGTCCGAGTCCGAGTCCGAGTCCGAGTCGCTAAGCCCCTACGGGGCTTAGCTCCTATGGAAATAAATTTTTCAAGAGCAAAAAGCATGAATGCTTTATTGTTGATTTTAGCCTTTTTTCCATTAGAAAAATAACCCCACATGGCAAACCCATGTCCACCTCCATACCACATGTGCATCTCCAATAATAGCAAAGCTAATATATAGAGATACAAGCTTTTTGTTTTTTTCGATGTGGGACAAGCTTTCTAAAGAAAAAACCAAAACTCCAACAATGTCCCATATATCTCTATATATGGGTATAAGTGTTTCCAATAGTAACTGTCCATCATGCATTAGAAGAGATATCGCTGACGACTTGAATCTTCCCGCATGGGTCAAAAATCATACTATAATACAAGAATGGACTAAGCCTTGAATTCTACATCATAGCTGAAATTCTTTTTACTCACATAATGTAATTACATGTGCTTCTGGCTACACATTAAAGGCCCTGTGCCAGCCTAGTTTCAGTGTATAATTTTGGGCATCTACATGTTTACCCTCAAGAGACGGCCTGATATCTCTTTGTCCATACACTATAGGTGAGTTCATTATAAAGAGACATGGCATGAAGCGCTTTGCGCTTCCCTTGCGGTGCTACACCGCTATGACATAGCTTAAAGCCGAGGCCTTACCCCGTACCGGGAACCTCATCGTAGTGTCATATTACTGTAGCATGAGGCAACCGCCTCTTTGTTGTGCCAAACTATCCAGCTTGAAGCCTTAGGCTCCCTTGCGGTGTTACGCCGCAACGATATGGCTTGCAAGGCCGAGGCTTTATTCCTAACCGGGTACCTTATCGTGGTGTCGTGCCACTATAACATGAAGAACTCCTCCTCTTTGTAGTGCTGACTACACCCCTCTTTATTTTTAACATACAGTATTAGGCTAACAACCTATTTACGGTGCTACGCCGCTGTGACTTGGCCTGCTAAGCCGAGGCTTTATTCTATTCCTAGGCAGCACCCCACATATAGGAACCTCATTGTGGAGTCACCCCACCGTAGCATGGAGTTTCACTCCTTGTAGTGCTACTCTACCGTGCTTTCTGTAAAGCACACCAGGCATTCACTCTGCCTGAGAACTCATTAAGGCAATTAAGCCAACCTTCCCACAGGAACCATTTTCCGCAGAAAACAATAGTAGAAAACAGTGGTTGTAGGTCCGTAACCTCTCCATGCCCAATAGAACATGTACCCACCATTCCTGATATTCTTCCAGTTAATGGTCCTCCCTTGAACCAAAAGCTAGATGCCTAGTAGATAAATCTTTGAACTAATAACATAAAACTTTATGGTAGGAATATAATAACTAATATCAGAATGCCTTCAAGCCCATTTTACATGCTGGGTCATCGACCAGCTGGCGCTTGAGGCCCTTTGGTGAATGGATCTGCCAGATTTTTCTGACTCCGAATATCAATCACTGCAATTACACCTCTCTTAATAAGATCGTGTACTGCCCTGTGCTTTAACCGCACAGTCCTCTTCTTTTCGTTGAAAAGATCATTTGATGCCACCGCCGCAGTCGTCTGGTTGTCGCAGTATATCGGTATTGCTGGTATTTGTGCCCCAACCACTAGAAGATCATACATGAGCTCCCGAAGCCATTATGCTTCCTCGGCTGCGGTATCAAGTGCAAAGAACTCAGATTCCGTGGATGACCATTAAATCATAGTCTGCTTCTTCGATTTCCACGATATAGCAGCTCCACCCATTATGAAAATATATCCACCAGTGGACCTCTCGCTCTCCAAATCTGAGCACCAAATGACATCACTGAAGCCTTCCACTACCTACGGATCTCCGCTGTAGTGCAGTGCATATGTCTGAGTCTTCTTGAGATATCTCATAACCCGTTTCGCAGCCTTCCAGTGTTCAACACCAGGTTTGCTCATGAAACGACTCAGCATTCCCACAGCGAAAGCTATGTCAGGCCTTGTGGCATTAGTAGCATACAACAAACTCCCGATTATGCTAGCATACTCCAGCTGTCTGACACTTTCCCCTGAATTAGGCTTCAGCTTCATATCATACCTGTACGGCGTATCGATCCCTGGAAGATCCCGATACCCATAACGAGTATTATTTTATCAATATAATGAGACTGTGATAACGCGAGTCCAGTGTCTGTCCGGATGATCTTGATCCCTAAGATCACATCAGCGTCCCCCAAGTCCTTCATACTGAACATGCTCGAGATGAACCTCTTTGTCTCCGTGACACAGCTCATATCCGTACCTAGGTTCAGCATATCGTCCACGTACAGACAAACGATCACACCTATTCCATCAGCGTACTTCGTGTAAACACACTTGTCCGTCTCGCTGACCATGTAGCCAGTTGACCTTATAACTTTGTCAAATTTATCATGCCACATCTTGGGAGCCTGTTTAAGACCGTACAAAGATTTTACCAACTTGCAAACTTTGTCTTCAAGACCCTTGACGATAAATCCCTCTGGCTGTTGCATGTAAATCTCTTCGGTCAGTTCGCCATTTAGGAAAGCCGTTTTCACATCCATCTGATTTATCACCATCTAATGTATTGCTGCAAGAGCAATCAATATTCTGATGGTGGTCATCCGGGCTATTGGAGTATATGTGTCAAAATAGTCAATCCCCTGCTTCTGAAAAAATCCCTTGGCTACCAACCAAGCCTTGAACTTGTCAATAGTTCTATCTGCTTTCATCTTCTTCTTGAAGATCTATTTGCATCCGATGGGTTTCGCTCTTTCAGGAAGATCAACCAACACCCAAGTGTTATTTGAGGTGATGGAATCAATTTCATTGTCAATCGCCTCCTTCCAGAAAACTGCGTCTCTGGTCTTCATCGCCTCATCATAGGTAAGCGGATCTGCTTCCACATGATAGGTGACAAAGTCACTTTCGAAGTCCTTCGACCTCCTCACACGCTTAGCTGACGGCTCAGCTTGTTCTGGTTCAATCATTGTCCCAACAACATCTTCTTGGACACATCTTCATTAAAGAGTTCAGTTTGCTGCACATCCTCATTGTTCTCCGGTACATCCGCAAGAATAATATTCTTATGCCTTGCAAATTTGTCTTCAAAATATTCTAAGTTACGAGATTCAATGATATGATTTGACTCAATATCAAGAAATCTCTGAGCATCACTCTTCTCGGCATACCCCAAGAAGATCGTTTTAGTAGTCGTTGTCCCAAGCTTCTGAATCTTCATATCTGGAAGCTTGACATATGCCAGACACCCTCACACTCGAATAACATTCAAGTTAGGTCTGACCTTGAACCAGAGTTCACGAAAAGTTACGTCTGAAGTTGCATGAGGCACTCTATTCAGAATAAAAGTGGCCGTCAATGCAGCTTCTCCCCAGTAGCACTTAGGAAGGCCAGCAGTCAATAACATTGAGTTAATCATTTCTGTTAACGTTCTATTCTTCCTCTCTGCTACTCCATTTGATTGAGAAGAGTACGGAGCCGTAGTCTCATTGACAATTCTATGTTCTTTACAGAACGATGCGAATTCATGAGACTTGTACTCTCCACCTCGATCACTTCTTATTCTTTTGAGTTCTTGTCCAGTCTGCCGCTCAACTTCGGCTCTGAACTCCTTGAACTTCTCAAACGCTTCATCTTTAGCCTTCAGCAAGTAGACGAACGCATACTTTGAGAAGTCATCGATGAAGGTTATGAAATACTTTATCCCGGCTTTTGTAGAGAACTGTTTGAAGTCACAGATATCGGAGTGTACCAACTCCAGAAGATCTGTACATCTATTAACCCGAGGAAAGGGTTTCCTTGTGATCTTTGTTTGAGCACAAAATTCATATTTCTCTACCTTACTCCCATACTTGGAGATGTCCTAGACTAGACATTCTATTTATTCGTTTACAATGAACATGTCCTAGCATATTATGCCACAACTCAAGAGTATAATCAGAATGAGTGACTTCATTAATCACATTAATTACATTGGACTAATTTACAAGCTGAATCTTGAACATTCCTTCGGTATAAAAAGCTTTCCCAAAATATGTTCCTTTGATAGACATTACCATCTGGCCAGCATTGATGTCCATCCTGAGGCCTGCTTTGCAGAGTAGGCCTCCTGAGATCAGGTTCTTGGCTATAGCAGGTACGTGCTTCACGCCTTGAAGTGTCAGAGACTTGCCAGAAGTCAGCTTCAATACCACCGTCCCAATCCCGAGCACTTCAGCTTGTGCCTGGTTTGCCATCATAACCACTTCAGAAGTAGGTGTATAGGTGGTGAACCACTCCTTACTGGAGCAGACATGGCAGGAGGCTCCAGTGTCTACCCACCAGTCAGAGTCAGTCCTTACCACATCAACCTGCGCAATCATAGCAACAATATCAGTGATCATAGATACCTTACTAGGCTCTCCTTGCTCTGATTGCTTGGTCTTTGCTTTGCACTCATTCTTAAAGTGGCCCTTCTTGCTACACATGAAGCAAGGCATTTGAGACTTTGGCTTCTTTTTCTTGATAGAAGTTCCCTTGACTTTTAGATTGTCAGGATCCTTCTTCTTACTGTTGGAAGCCGCCTGCTTTCCCCTTGGTTCCTTGGTATGAACCAGATTGGCGTTAGCCAATTGCTTGGACAGTGTGTCCACCTTCAGTTGAGCCCGCATCTGGTCCTCAACATAGGTTTCCTGCAAGAGATCTTCAAGGCTGATCACAAGCTTCTTCCTATGCATGTTTGTATAGAACTTGCTCCACCCAGCGAGGAGCTTTGAGATAATCCATCCAACAACAAACTTGTCTGGGAGGGGCATCGCCTCGTCTTCCAGCTTCTGTCGCAGTTTCAGGAACTCCTTCACCTGCGGCAACATAGACTTTTCGTCCTCAAAAAACCACCTGTGATATTTTTCAACCACAAATATTTTACTGCAGTTCTTGTCTTCTTCGTAGAGTTATTCTAGAGACTCCCATATGTCTCTAGCTATATTCTTCTTAGAATAGGATTCTGCAAGGGAATCTTCCATGGCATTCAGGATAAGCAGTCTGCAAATACTATTTTTCCTTCTCCATTTTGCTTAAAGTTTAGTGGCCGCGGAGATTGCGCCAGCAGACCCAACATCTGGAATAATAGGTTCTTCCTCCAAAAGCACGTGATCTACGTCTTTGAGTTGAAGGGTGAGATAAACCTTCCTCTTCCAGACTTGGTAATATTCTCCATCAAACTTTTCTAACTTACAAAAGTCAGAATTGAAGAGTGAAACATTAACGTTTTCCATCGTAGCAATAAAGATTTGAGATTGATAGTACCGGGGCACAAATTTTCGATGGAAAACTAAAATTTCGTAACAATTGTACAAACAATCGTTATTACGTAACACTTTGCAAAAGGTACATAAGAGAAATTTCAACTAGTGCTATACTTCACAGAAGGTGCACAAAACGTAACCCTTCACAGAAGGTACGTAAGAGAAATTCTACTAGTGCTACACTTCACAGAAGCTGCATAGAACGTAACACTTCACAGAAGGTACGTAAGAGAAATTCTACTAGTGCTACACTTCACAGAAGGTACGCTAATAGAATTCTGATAATACCAACGCAAACACTTCACCGAAGGTGCGCTAATAGAATCCTGATAATACCAACAAAGAAGGTAACAGACGAAAGATGGAAAAACTCCTGCTGGGGTGAATGATCATCATTTCTCAAAGCTTTATTCACCCCACACGAATAGCTTCCAGGAACCAGCAAGTTCGTCGGAGAACATGAAACACTCTTGCTCTTCTGACTCCTCGGATGAACATAAACTCTCGTACAAAACTCAACGCTGGTACAACACCTCTCTTCTATCACACAGATTCTAAACACTTGTAAACTTTCTGTCTACTACCTGTGTATTAGTTCTATCCTGTGAGAGAGAAGGAGGAGGCCTTATATAAGCCCCTGCAACAACTGTCCGGTTAGCACAATGTTAGGGACGTGGTAGTAACCACCCCGAACATGGAGCAACCGCTCAGAACATGCAAAGACACGCTCTGCTGCAAGTTGTGCCACTCGCGTAACCAGTATAATTTGCACTTTACGCACACAGCCATTTTACGTAACCTGCACAATTTGTACTTTACGCACACAACCATTTTAAGCAACCTGTGCACACTATGCACTCTACGTATACTACGTACGCTGCATACACTGTGCACTCTACGTACGCTATACACACTGCGTGCACTGGGCTGCATAACTGGGCTCGCGCAAGTGGCTCGCGCAACGAGCGCAACTTAAGCGCACTATGCGCCTAGCGACGATGCTGACGTGCTAAGTGCAAAGTGCGCCAACAAAATGCCACATTACTCCTCATGTGCCCTTGAGCCCGAGCCCGAGCCCGAGCCCGAGTCCGAGTCCGAGTTCGAGTCTGAGTCCGAGTCACTAAGCCCCTACGGGGCTTAGCTCCTATGGAAATAAATTTCCCAAAAGCAAAAAGCATGAATGCTTTATTGTTGATTTTAGCCTTTTTTCCATTAGAAAAATAACCCCACATGGCAAACCCATGTGCACCTCTACACCACATGTGCATATCCAATAATAGCAAAGCTAATATATAGAGATACAATCTCTTTGTTTTTTCTGATGTGGGACTAAAGCTTTCTAAAGGAAAAACCAAAACTCCAACAGGGAAACCATGGCTGACTGGCTCGGGGCTTCTCCTAACCATGGCATGGAGAGCTGCTACAGCTGCTCACTGGCTCGGCAATGACGACAACGATGATGCTCCAGAAGAAGGGAGAGGAAGGAACTGGATGTGGGAATGGTGTCGAGGTCTGAGGAAAGGTGGATGTGTGGTGGTGAAGCACTGGTGATGGCGGCAGCAGCGGTCGAGGTGATGAAGCATAGGCGAGAAGGAGACGATGGCGATGGAGGTAGTGGGTTGCAGTGGTAGTGACAATGCAGGGGTGGTCAGAAGAATAGGAAGGAAATGTCGGTGTCGCTCTCACGCCCGAGCGGTGGTCCACATTGCCCCTAGGGGTGCGGCATCGCGCAGTTGGAGGGAACGACATTAGAGATGGCAAGGTTTGCTTGGGGTCGTCGGTGCAGTTGTATAGTGGTTGGGATCTCAGTGGCACGAGTGCGGATGGTGCAGTATAGACGTGGGTTCTACCGGAATGCCGCGGCAAGGTGCGGTTGGTTTTAATGAATAATAGGTGAAGGTTGCTGAAGGTGAAAGCGATAGGAGGAGGTTCTGCTGTGCTCGTCGACGTCGGAAGGACGTGGGGAGAGGGACGAAAAGGATGGTAAGTAGATGAGGAGGGAATGCTAAAGCGAGGGGCATGGCCTTTGCGGCTAGGGTTCTTCACAACTGCACATAGTGCACCGAAGGGGTTATATAGGAAAGATTACCTAGGGATTATGGGTTGGTGAAAATGTGCTGGGTGTTTAACTGAGGGAAGTGTATGGGCGGGCCTTTGGGCTTAGAAATTTTGTAATATATTGAGAGACTTTAATTAAGACATTGGAATGGGAGAATGCGCCCTGATCTGAGTTGTGGATTTGTGAAATATAGGGTTTGGATTGAAATATTCGACTGGAAAATAGCTGGGTGAAAATTAGATTTGGAAGGATTTGGGCTAGGCTTGATATCCATGAAGCCTGCAATAAATATAAGTATATATACCTATAGTAGCATACATAAGCATATACCTATACTTAATTGTACTTATCTAGCTAGTTAGCCACGAATTAGATTAATAGCAAGTACTTAATGGAAGGGTAATTATTTATTTATATCATAGTAATTGTAAATAATAAAATATTACTATAATTAGTATTTTTGAAGAAATTACAACCGATAAAAAAATCTAAAATAAAATAAACAAATTAGGGGGTTCACACCTTATTTATTTTCTCCTGGTTTTCAGGTTGGTATCATATTACCAATTGATATAGTGGGATCATAATTTCAGTAAGATTACATATTATTAATTATGGAGACTACTTACTGGAGTTGTGAATTGTGTATCATTCTGTTTATGAAGGGTTCTACTAAAATTTAGAGTTAAATAGTAAAAGATATAAAACTTAAACACTTTTATGTTGTACAGAATGATACTACTCTTTTACCAGATAGTAAGTCTTATATGTTTCTAGAACTTGTTAATGTGGTCATATATGCCACATTATGGTTTTCAATTAAGTAGCTCTTGCCATTTTCTTAACCTAAAACCCTTCTTTCCTTTTGTCATCTTGTTTGTGCAAACCCCATACCCCTCCCTTCCACACATATGAACACACACACACACATACACACCCACACCAACCAGTTTCTCTTTTTTACTTTCCTATTATTGATACAGGCCAGCCTTATTTTGTTTCATTTAACTTCTGAAATGCCCTAGTCCTAAAAAAAATTCTCCATAAAGATCATTTATGAGCTTTCTTATATGCTAATATATTCAGTTTTGAGTTTTTCAAGCATAGGATTTGTATCAAGCCGATATTCTTTTATACAATTGATATATGCTAATTTTTAACTTCTTGTTCTCTGGTACAATTGATATCAATTTGTACAAACACACATACTTATTAAATCTATTTCTCCTGTTCTCTCAGGAATTACATGGAAAATAAATGTTGTACTGTGATAGTAGGGATGTGTTCCGGGTTCAGATGTATCTTGGTTTACTTGTATAAATAGATTTTGGATGTTTAAGATGTACAAAAATTATATACTTTGGTTATTTGGATGTGGTTAGATGTTTGTGGTGTACGAACATTGATTTGTTAATATAAAATTTGTGTATTATAGTTGTTTGATGTATGCGATCTTCTGGATTATATTGATATTATGTGTGTTCGATATATAATATATAATTATAAATAAATTTTTGGCTATATAAAATTTAGCTTCTCTTGATGCTTATAAAACATCAACAATTAACTCAATGCTACTACGAAAGAACTTTTCATTGACGGTTAATAATCGTCATCTAGGCTGGAGTCAAGAAAACTTTTCAACTACATTGACGATTTCTCAAAACTGATTTCTTGACGGCTAAAATGGTCAAGAAAAATATTTAAGATGACCGTTAAAAACCGTCAAGAAAAGCCATGTCAGAGACCATCAAGAAAAGTGAGAAACTTTTCTTGACTTTGGCCTCCTTGATGGATCCACAACCGTCAAGATAACCCTTTCTTGACGGGGATTAACCGTTAAGAAAGCCCTTTTTTCTTGTAGTGGTATCACAACCGTATCGTAGAATAGTATGATACGGGGGTGATGTACACCAAGCGTTTGATATTAAGCTTCATATGTGTATCATGTGTATTTTTGTGTCCTATGTGTATAGTGATGGGGTTATCTACACATATATATGTGTGCATGTGTGTCTGTGTATATATACATATATGTGTGTATATATGGGTAGATAGGTATATATGTGTGTATTGATAATTATGTGTATGAATGATAGCTATTATACATAGGTTGTATGGATATGCATTTATGGTAGTAGGTAGAGGTGATGGAAGGAGAGCATGTGCACAAGACTTGGAGGTAAGCCTTGTTGCAGTGACCAACTGCCAGGCATCATCTAGAGATTAGGGATAGGCAGTCCAGGCCTATGTAGGTAGCATCCTTGTATCAGTACATTTGCACTGATGGTGAATTGCAGGGTCACCTGCCTATAGGGATAGCAGTAGGTAGTACACAGCAGGGGAGACCTAGTACCAGTGCACTTGGTGCACTTGTCATGACAGCGGGAGCAAGTGCACTATTGTGTACTTGAAATAGAGCGGGTAGCCCTGCTGTAGTAGGCAGCATGGAGTGCAACATATGTGAGGCAAGTGCACCAGTGCACTTGCACGAATTGTGTATCAGGTAAGGCAGGAGCCAACTACTGTAGGTCAGGAACGGGAAGGGCCTATTTGAGCCAGTGCATACTGTTTGCAAAGAACAAAAGTCTCCTAAAGAAAACTAAATTACAAACTGAAAAAGAAAGTACAAAATCTATATACAAAGATCTAAGTACAATTTTGATTCTGGGAAAGTATAACTATAGGAATCTGATCATAAGACGATCACTTTATCCCTTGGACGATGCGATGTTGGAGAAAAAAGGCCCTTGAACTTGCCGCGGAAGTAATAGAGAATTGTCGAAAATTCTTGTCAGGACACTACAACAAAAAGACCTATTAATGACGCTTGATAAGTGGATTTCATTACGGCTGATAAAAAAGCATCATCAATGTTCAACAAGACTCCATTCTATGACAGTGTCCAATATAAACGTTATTGATAGTCTTTCAGTGATACAAGCGTTATGAAAAAAGCACCAAAATTTAAGTCAAAACCTCCACTCCCCCGCACTTCTCCCGTACTTAAGAAAAAACCTAAACCCTCATCCTCTCTCTTTCTCCTTCTTCTTCTCCCCCCTGCTCCCTAACTCCCCAACTCGCTGCTTTTCCTAAGTGCGGGAGAAGGTATCATGAACAAATGCGATTCCCCATCATTTTCTATAGATTTTCTCAGCAGCTGCCTCAAAATTTGGGTTCTTTTAGGGTTTTCCGACCATGTCATTCCCCAATCCCAAAGCACCAGACCTTGTTTTGGATGGACCGATTCGGCACGGCCGAGAACTAAAAGGACATCGCCGGCACGGCGAGGATGGACCGGGTCGTCGCGCTCCTGGGAGAAGCGGACGCTGTGCCGTCCTTGAAGGAGAAAGGGGCGAGGCACCACAGAAAGAAGGACTCCCTCAGGAGCAGGCTCCTGGAGCCCCTGTACTCCTTCTACTGTCCCATCACCGGAGAGGTCATGGAGGACCCCGTCAAGACGTCGTCCGGGCAGACGTTCGAGAGGGCCACAATCGACAAGTGGATCGCCGACGGGAACACAAGCTGCCCCCCTGACCATGACGGTGCTCGATCGCGGGGCTCTACGGCCTAACATTACTCTGAGGAAGTAGTTCGAGGAGTGGAAGGAGAGGAACGCTATCATCACGGTCGCCTCTATCAAGTCGAAGCTCGTATCGGACGACGGGGAGGAGGAGGCGGTTAAATACCTGACGCGACTTCAGAAGCTCTGCGAGTAGAGGGAGTCAAAACGGGAGTACGTCGTCTTGGAGGACTACGTAGAGGTGCTCATTCCGTTCCATCACAAGAGCAACTTGCGCATCAGGAATTGTACTATGTCCTTACTCATCATGTTGGCGAAGGACAGTGACGGCGTAAAGGTATCCTCTCCGTTTATGCTCCATACTGAGTTTGTGATCGATTGGAATGGAAATGTGACAATTCGGTTGCAGGAACTAATTGGAAATATGGAGAACACTACCGAATCGATCATGCGTTCTCTTGCACGACGTAGTGAAGAATGTAAGTTAGCCTTGGCATTGCTTTTGGAGCTTTCGAAAAGCAAGACGACACTTGATAACATTGGAAAGATTTAGGGATGTATTATTCTTTTAGTAATGATTTCAAACAGTGATAAAAACCAAGCGGCTAGTGATGCGAGGGAGCACTTGGAGAGTCTCTCATTTCTTGGTGAGAATGTAGTACAGATGGCAAAGGCAAATTATTTTAAGCCATTGTTGCAGTGTCTTAGTTCAGGTATTCGTTCTAGAAAACTTTACCTTCAAACTTTTACAGCTCTCAAATACTTGGATATGCTTAGAATTGTCATGATTAGGGATTTTTTTAATCCTTGTTCAGAATAGTAACAATTATTTCATTATTGGAAGGCTAAGTATACTTGCAAACTTTGGTTGATGATGTTTTAAACGAGAACATTCAATAATTATAACTTATGTGAGAGTTACAATATGAGAAATTTTATGCTTAGTGCCTAGAACATCCAAACTCAGCAAAAACTTTATGCCTTAACCTTCTTTGCTTCTGAATAGGAAACACAAAACTTATTCATATTTATGCTCAAAACCTTTACTTAAAAAAAATTTCTCATACTACTATAGCATCATCGTTAACTATCTTTATAGGTTTCGACATTCAGAAGTTAATATAAAGTTATCCCATCGATTTCAGTTTAGGGAACTGTTTAAACTGACAAGTCAGCTAGATATACAATGCAAATGCAATGTATTTGCCACTTCTAAGGAGTAAGGACATGCCTCCAGCATCTCGCATACACAATGTAGGAAATATTTAGATGTAAGTTATGGAAGTAATATTTTCATATCACGTTTTTTTTGAAAACTTGATGCTGAGGATGAATCTTATAAATGGTTTCTTTGGAATTGTTGCTGTCCTACAACTTCCCTTGTATCTATGTCAACAAGTGCTTTGGTATTCTTCTTTGCATTGTCTAAATGCTACGCCATTCTGCAACTCATAGTCTTGCCTCAAAAGTGGTGGAACCTCAATCCACCTATTATCTTCCTAGTGTTGATCAGGACTTCCCTCTTGTTTAACACAGTGGTCCTTCGTTAAGTTTCATGGGCTTGTTAGATGTGATTAGGATTTTTATTCCATGCCCATCATCAGACTGTCAGGCCTTTAGTAACTTGTATTTTCTTAAGAACATCTCAACCAAGACATTTTAGATGTATATTCTTTTGCATCACATGGCTCTTTTTTTTTCTGAAGAGAAGAGTTTACAGATGGTCTTGTCTGTTTAGATTGCAGAAATACTTGATGATTTTGTTCATGTTCCATTCTGTCCTACCTTTCGTCTGCTATGTGAAACTGCACTTCGAGTGACGTGGTATTGGTTTAACATATACTCTATCAAACAGTTTGTGATATCCTTTGACTTTCTTGTCTAGTTGTTGATGTTTAGTTTTGGAGGTAGATCTTTGGGATGATGCAAGTGGGTATTACAACTATTCTAGATTGGTTAGTTGACATATATAAGGACGGCTGTGAGCAGAAGTTCACTAAGGGATACAAGGAAAATGGTTCACTTGGAAGCGGTACCCTCAATATACTTCAGGGCTTATATTGTGACTTTTGACAAACAAATATGAAGGCCAAAGCCAGGTGCAACATGGTTCGTTTAGAAATTGGATTGAATGAATTGAGGCCTTTGCCCCAGTTCATGAATGGCATTTGAGTTATCTCCTTTCCTGTAAGCTTGTTTTCCAGAAAGCTTTTCATCATAGTGGTCTACATGTACAAGTTATATCTCCTACCATTCTTAAACTTGCATGTGCCAGGAAAAAGTTGCATATTTGCAATGAAACAATTCCCTATAGCCTGCTTTGATAGATTTAGTTGCGCTCTATGTTGGTTATATTTGATGATATTATCCTGGTTGAGAATTGTATATCTCACATCCTTCTGCAGGAAACTTGAGGTTCAGTATGGTAACTTTGAATAGTTATCTCTAAGAAGATCAGTTACTCTAAGAAAAGTGCATTGTCCTTGTTATCTCCTTATATAACATGTCTCAGTTACGATACGGCGACACCAAAATATACAAAGAAAAATAGTTGTTGGTTTGTCAGGCCTTGTTTCGACAAGCAGTGGGAGAGGGGATGGGAAACTCCTTATGTGGAATGCTCTGAGAGGAGAACTAGCTGCTGATTTAAATTCCATTCATCGGTAAGTTTCTATCTTACATTTAATGTATATACAGATATTTTCAAGACCTCTACTACGTCTTTCTCAGTACTCTAGTGTTTATTTGGACTGAACTACATAATGTTCAACGACCATCTTGGTTTAGTGAAACTACTTTATTTATAATTAAAGGACATGCTGTTACACCTTGGATACATCTAGTCAATCCTACTCGTGTTGAATTTTGAATTATTTGGGCAATAATTGATAAGTTGAAGCCATTTTTTATGTGACTCAGATATGCAGCTATACTGTTATCATTGATGTAGAAGTCATTGCGTAAAATATTTTTCTTTATTTGTTTATTAGTGTTCTTTTACTTGAAGTGCTTGTGATGCCTCTGAATTTTGTTTCTATCGCTAAGTGATTCTCAACGATTTTCACGTCTTGTTTCAGTGGGGCCAGAAAAAGGGCTGAGCTACTTCTGGATAACTGATTCCTGCCCCCCCTTACCGCAAAGGAGGTAATGGACAAGCCGCTATTTGATGTCCTCAGTTTTGCCAGTTCTTTGGGATTGCACTTACATAATTCTGGTATTGGTTGACAAATATGACTAGTAGTTTTTTTAGACGTAAAAAATGACTATAGTTTACCTCTTTTGGCATTTCACATCAAATAGATGCGACTCAATGTGGATAGATCTTTTGTGCCTGTTTCTCCTGGGTATTCAAATATATGTTCTTGCAATAATTCTACGACTTGCATTCTATATCTAACAAAAAATTTCCATTGTATTCATACTGGTGAGTTTTCTTGCAATGTTCATGTTTTGACAGACTCTAAAATTGACAGACTCTAAAAGTGAGGGTTTTGCTTTGTTTTATCTTAAAGTATATTAAATCTTGTTTTATCTTTTTTTAGGTTTTGCTATACGTACATGTGCTGCGGACAGTCTTCATCTGACCGAGTTGAAGTGTTATAAGTGTACTTCTTAGCTACAGTATCTGTGAGATGTTTTGATGTCGATAGTTTTGATGTAGCTAAAGTGTACTCTATATTGGATACTCTATATATTTTGAGAAGATGTATATAATGAAATGGAGAAATATAGAATGGTAGCTAAAATATTATATTTTGAGACAATAAAATGTAGCTAGCTAAAGTACTCTATAACTGTGAGATGTTGATATACCCTATTTTGAGACAATGAAATGGAGAATGGTACTTTATATTACATTTCAATATTTTGTTGTGAATATGGTTCAAAGTGGATGTTTTCGAATTGAATTGAGCAGTGTTTGAAATGTATAACATGCAGTATAGAGCATTATAAATGTGATACAATGACCATATACAGATCATCTATTCATAACGCTTTTAAAATGTCCTAACTTCTAAACTATATTAACTATTCATAATGGTTTTTCATAACTATCCATAACGCTTTGAAAATAAAACGTAGCAGAAATTCAACCTATTAATGACGGTTTTGGATGAATTATCTATAACTCTTTTAAAAATGTAACGCCCCAGTCCTAAAAATACTTAGGACTAGGTACATATCCATGCCAGCTGCATACATACGAAGTATACTCCAATATATGGAAACTCGTATATATACATAAGCTGTAAAATGCAGTAAACCAAGAGTAATCTAGTCTCATCCACAAATGAAGAATAAAAGATATAATATAATCAACTACAATAAGTCTTTGTACAATACGTTGAGCGGAGACAAAGTCCACTACCAACTATCTAAAGTAAAAGTTACAAGGAGGAATGGATGAAATAACAAGACTAGCCAAGTGCAATCATCTTCGAAAGGATGGAGAAGATCATGGCCTCGACTAGAACACCTGCAATATCACAGAAGCACACGCACCTAGAGAGATAACCAGGTCCTCAGAGGGACGTAACAAGATACAGGAAGAACATGCCATATGAACTGAATATAAATGCACCATAGAATAAAGATAAAGTAAAAGTGTCCAAACCATAACACGGCTCAATATCCCATCATCGAAATAGTAGGCTACCCCTACAACCAAACAAGGACAAGGGGTAACTTACTATTCCACGATGTGACATTTTTTTATACCATGATTGGAACATGAAATTTGCTAAGGTCTCCTAACCTTTCTAGTAGGCAATTTAGAAGACATCTCGATTTATGGGCCGGTGAAGGCTGACTCCCCCAGGACAAGGTAACAACTCTCAACTCGCACACGTCAAGTACCAATACTATCAGCCGGCATAACTCGAGGCTAGCGGCCCACGTGACCCATCAGTCCACATAGCTCGAGGCTAGTGACCCTCGCGACTCGACTACCGTAGTACGCAGTTACTACGGCCTTTGGTTTTGGGTAGTCCATACATCAAACTGTCTTCACCCTCCCAAGGTTCACTAACAAAAGGTAGTCCACTAAGACTAGGTCCACATGCATTTAAAAAGACAAGAAGGAAAAATAACTGAAGCAAAAATATAATGAACTAAAAATCGCAAGTAATGGATCCAACTAAAAACAGATAATAAATATGCAGTAAATAATTAAATAAAGATGCATCTAATTATAAACAGTAAATAAGGCAAGGTATCTTGCCTGAGGTTATGTGCAAAAGGAAATAATCTAGTAGCTCGAATAGACAAATAAACGAGCAAGAAAAGCCAAATCCCGCAGATGACTCCGGATGCTGCAACAAATATCACAAACGAGTTTGGAATAAAAGATATACTTAGGAAATGCCTGTCCAAAAGTTAAATTCTGGAACTGGGGCAAAATCGTAATTTCTGGTCAAAACGATGTCCGCCGTTGGGCCCACTTTGCACCAAAATGAGTGTCAATATCTACGGTCTCTAAATTCGTCAAACTACATGTCTACGAATTTGTTTAGATGAGATGAACCCAACGGTATGTCCAATTTTTGATTCCGGCGGGTCGTGCACAAAATCGTCCGTTGAGTAGGATTGTGGGCCCGCTAAAATAGCGTCCGGATCAACGGTCTCAGAATCGGATCAAACTTGGCTCACAGGACCAAAAAAATATTTCGAGTCCAATGGCGCAAGTTTCATCGCGATATGATGAGTGTGCACAATGTTGTGACTTAATTTGCAAAAGGTCGATACGGGGTATCTCGACGGATACGCACTGATTTCGTCGAGCACATGCAACAAAATCGGGTTCCGTCATTTCTCACATGTCGACGACATCCATACGCGCCTTTTGATGTGTATAGTGCGCGACCACGTCGCCTGGTTTGTCGTGGCGCACGCCGTATCGGGTGTTTTTCCACTTTTTGAAAACAAAATTTACAATTTTTCGAAAAACTTTAACAACGTGTAACTTTCTACATACTAGATGAAAAGTGAATCCAGAAGGTGCGTTACAATCTCGGTTATGTTGTTATTCACTGCCTTCAATTAGTTTTTACAAAATCCTATTGTACAAAAAAAAAGTGGCCGACAAGTTGGTATTTCAAAACAGTTTTTTAATATTTCAGAAAAGTGGTTTTTCTCCAACTTCGCCTCGATTTTTCGAGCAAGTTGGATGGCCATGTAAAAATCCACCTGGGGGATCTCGAAGAGGGTCATGTGGGTTCTCTACACGAATTTACGGATCTAAAAACGGACTAGAATCGAGAGAGAAATCAAATGGTAAAGTTAGATACCTTGATTTTAATTTTTGTCGATGTTGTTGTCGTTG
The DNA here is from genome assembly GCA_029216955.1 of Iris pallida. NCBI lineage: Eukaryota > Viridiplantae > Streptophyta > Magnoliopsida > Asparagales > Iridaceae > Iris > Iris pallida. Next base: position 8,397,154 of record JANAVB010012198.1, read on the forward strand.
TTTCCGTTGACGTTGCCGCGGGGTACTGCTGTGCTCGCCGACAGCATGCCGAAGAGAGGGTAGGAGGAAGGATGGTGGAAGAAGAATAAGGAAATTGAAATTTAGGGTTTTTGCTAAACATAAAGTATATAACATATATATATATATATATATATATATATATATATATATATATATATATATATATATATATATATATATATATAAAGGGGGAAAAGGGGTCGGCCATTTAAATAAGGTGTTGTTGCTACTTGTGGGGGGGGGGGGGGGGGGGGGGCGCACATAAGGGTGCTGCTTCAAATCACCTTCTTGTGGGGGCGTACGATGTAGCAGCTCATAGCTGCTGCGGTTTTAAGTTGTAGTCGGTTTCCCACTTTTTGTGGGGCCGACCACAATGTATTCTTTTTTTCTTCTTTTCTAATCTTACTCTTATATATATATATATCTTATATATATATATGTATATATATCCATATATACCATATAAAATCTCCATAAAATTTTAAATAGAATTTTTTATATATCTAGAATCTATTTTTGATATATCCACATATAGTAAATTTAATTTGACAAATAAAATAAAAACCAATAATAGTAACTTAACAATAATAAATATATTTATTTATTCATAACCGAAACAATAAATAAATATCAAAATAATTCAAATGGGGGCTTGGTGGACTTATACTACTCCCCCTTATCCGGGTCCAAAAAATTGTACAAAGTGTTGCACAATATTATTTAATAATAAAATACCCATAATAGTACAAATATTTAAATAATTAGAAATTGTCCATAAAATTCTAAAATAGTTTAGGAAATATTTCTAAGTACATAAAATATGTCTTCATGGCCACATTTGGTCACACTACCTGCTTACATGGGCTAAATTTTGGTTCGGGTCCAGTTCGGGCTGAATTGGACAAACCGGGTCATCTAAAATCAATATATAAAATAATATTTAATTAAATACTTTAAATAAGTCAATTCACAATTTGGTCTGGTTTTCCTAGTTTGGTCATTACCATGGCTAGGCTTCCCCCGGCAGGGCTAGTAACACTAGTCAAGACACACTGCTACATCTTCCATGCCAAAATTTATGGTAGTAGTCTTGTGTTCCAAAATACAACAATGGCTAAGGTCTTTTCTAATGAAATAAAAATCATAAATTGCATAAATAAATTTGAAGTCTAATAAAATAAAAAATAATTTTTTTAAAAAAATAGGGGTTTTACATCCTACCCAACTTACAAGAATTTCGTCCTCAAAATTTAGGAATAATAGGATAAATAGGGTTGGGGGATAGAAAGATTCGTAAATACCAAGGAGGCGATAAAACGATGTTCAACACTACCATGCAATAGAAAATTGTGGAGTCGATACATACAAAAATATATCATGGTTATGGAATTGAATAAGGATTGCTAGTGAAGGTAACAAAATTTCGATAATCAAATTTGGAAAGTAATAAGGAATGGAGTAGATCAAAAGAGAATAATTTAGACATTTGGGAGATGTGGTTCCTAGAGAGAAACTGGAGACTAATCGTCTCGATTGAGAGTTTGATTTAAGTGAATGATTAGAATCATTCCCGAGTGCTCAAGAACAATTGGAAGGACACTATAATAATTCTAGGGTTGAGAAATTGGGAGTAGTTAAAGGCGAGGATATAGCCACATGAGTCGGTCGGTGGCTATCTATATTTGTGTATAATTAACCGATTTGGCAACCAAAGATGATACCTTGAGTCCATCTTAGCAAGTACAGTGCCTTGTCTTTCCAACATAAGTAAAAGACAAGAACAACAAAGGTTTCAAAGACGGTGTTATATATTGAGTACAAATTACGGGGTTCATAGGCGGCAAAAATATTTCAAAAGAGAATTGTCAAGGCGGTCGCAGATGAGACTCTAAGGCAAGTTTAACTATGTCTTCATCCACGTAGAATAATATGTGATAAGCGAACCAAAGTGCAATAGGTTGATCAGACCATCATGCACCGATTCTGATTAGACAATAAGTTAGTGGGTGCACCCAATAAAATATGTCATGATCAAGCTTGATAACGGAATAAGCTTGCAAAACTGAAGCTACGTTAGCAGCATAAAATAGTCAAAATATGAGCAAGGGAGGTACTGATGAAGGGATTTTAAATAGTCCCAGATCTTTTAAAATCAAGGCTCGTCCGAAGTTTGGGCCTATACAATTGTCTTGGTTGACTAACCTAGGGTCCTCTGAACTTATAGTCTAAGCAAACTTATCAATATGGGTCACAAGGACAAAGGCTTTGTTGGACCGTGAGGTATTCTACCCAACTTATAAGGGGTTAAACTAGTAATGGGAGGGGACAATGGGTTAAGAAATCAAGATAAAGTACAAGTTAGACATTTTAAGGAGACAAATAGAACACAATCACATATCGGTCGAAAGAATTGAGTCGAGGTTGAATCCCTATCCGTGGTCGAAAAATATATCGGTATCATGGTAAAGATAATAGTTTGGCCATTTTGACCATAAGGTCATATCAAGAAATAGAGTACAAGGAGATGGGTATTAGTGGGACATGATATGTCTACATGAAGGTGGACTTGTCTAGGCCATACATATGAAATTTGTTGGAAGGAAAAGTCTAGTGTTGTACTCCAAATATACAAGTCACGGTAGGGGACGCCAGAAGATCAAAAATAGAAAGTGGGAGTTCACGAGGTGATAATTAATGCACACAAAAATAAATAAGATCAAGTTAAATTATGAAATAAAATAAAATAAATTAAAGAATTCAGTAAAATTAATTTAGGAACACCATCCCGGAGAGAAGATAGTCTCCTAGATGAATACAGTTAAGGAACCATTAAATCACCTTTCAAATTGCAAACGGGTTAGTAGGTCGCAATTAAAGGATCTAGAATTAAAAGAAGGTCGAGTAAGTCAAGGTGGAAATACAGTCACATAGCTGGGTAGATGACTAACAACACTTGTGTATATACTACTATCATGGTCATGAGTGACATGGCAATTAGTGTGGAATACTCAATAGGGTTGTCTTGGGGCCTACCATTAAAATTTCAACTTGAGTTTCCTCCAAAAAGTTTCAAAAATAAACTTTCAAAAATAAACCACCAAAATTTGTATTCACTCCAAGGCGTTCAAATTCATTCATAAAAATTTAAATCACTCTCATAAATCTCAAAGAAAATTTTTATCACGTTACTACTAATATTTTCCAAAATTAACGTTTAAATCGACTATTTAACTCAAAGAGTTCATAATTTACGAATCCATAAAAATTTTACAATCAATCAAAAATTTAACACTCTAAGATTTTCAAATAACTCATAATAAAACTCTTAGCATATTAAAAACAATCTCAAAAATTTAGCTCAATGCTCCCATCAATTTCAACTTCTATTTATGCTAAGTTATTCCAACAAAATTACAACCTTTAAATGTCCTTTAATCAATCAAAATAACTTTCCATCACGTCCTTCAAAATTCTCCCAAAAATTTTAATATTAGCAATCCCATATTAAACTAATTTTTCAAATGATCTTATCAGTCAAAATCATTTTTTTTTACCAAAAATCTAAATAGAGTTGTAAATCCTCAATCATAGGACACAATTTAAAATAAAGAGAAATTTCCAAAAAATTGTTTTCAATTATTGTAAACCAAAATTTACCATCATTACTTCAACTTAAAATTCAAATTTACTAAACAAGAAAATCGTAAGTTTACAACGCAAATTTAAATAATTCCTATGGCCAATTTTTAAAGCTAAGATCATTTTCAAACCAAATTTATAACTGTTCAAAGGTACATAACTATAATACAAACAATCATAAACATCAAAACTCGAAAATCAAATAAATTTTATATTTGTTCAAAGATGTGTATCTATCACCCAAAACTTATAAATGTCACAACTCGAGAAGCAAATCAATTTTATACTTGTGCAAGGATGTATAACAATAACCCAATAAATCATAAATATCAAATCTAAAAAAGCCAATCAATTTCTTAAACCAAGTATAAAATTCTATAAATCCTCTGGTGTTTACTATTTAGAAATCTCATGATAAAAACCTTTCGTGGTAGTATCCTACTTTATAAATTACTAATCATTAATTCACACAAAAAGCCCCTTTTAACTCAATTAGTCTTGAATGTATTCCAATTGTCAATATAACCATTCTAGCCATGTGTTTGGCCTATAAGCATATACTAGTGTAGTCATCTTCCTGATTAACACTAAGCACGAAAATAAGAATCAACGGTAGAAAGGAATCAAGCAAGATACAATTCAAGGAAGTCGAACGAGTGTTCGGAATTTGAAGCCAAGGGAAGAGGTCAAGCTGTATGGATGAGATTCCTAGATTCTAATCCTATGTTGTAGGCTCACACCGGTACAATTACGTAACCGAAGTGACAAACTCGACCTACATAGGCCACCACAAAAACATGTAACGCCCAGTCCCAAAAATACATAGGACTAGGTACATATCTGTAAAACCCCTAAATTTTGTACTATTTTTTTTAAAATTGGTACTAATTTAATTTTTTGTATTGTACGCCGCGTAGTCGTATTATACGTCGCGCACGAAATTTTATTTTTCGAAATTGCTCGACGAGTGCGATTATGTGCGAGCGTACATATTTTTGAAAATATTATTTTTCTATTTTAAAAGTTTCAAAATAATATACATAATAATTATTTTGTTATCGTTCCAAAATTTTTCAAGTTTGTTATTTTATTTATAAAACCTTTCATTTCTCACAATTACTAATAATAAATAATATTTTTATTGTATGCTAGAAAGGCATAATTATGAGAACATTATTTTGTACCTACATACATATTTAGTAATTATTTATTAGTTTATTTTAAATAATAATGTAATTTTTGAAATTAATATTATTAGTATTTTTGGAAAACATATTTTGAATTTATTGTAGCGATTTAAATCTTGCTTTGAATTTATGGATTATTTAAATGGTTAAATATTTGAAATTGATTTATCCCATCGATTTTAAACCAAGATTTAATTAGATTCAAATTTGATTTGCGTTTAGAATTGGATTTATATTTAGATTTGGATTTAAATAATTTTAAATTAAATGGTAAATTATCTACTTGGATTTTAAGCCAATCCTAATCCTTATCTTATTGGTAATTCTCACATCCTATAAATAGGCAGGTACTCCTCCAATTCATTATTCATCCACCGTAAATTTTTTTTCCACCACAGAAGTGAGTGCATCGTGTCCATGACCGTGTCCGTGTCCCATCCACTATGTGTTTCATTGTACAAGTACAATACTCCACCCCGGGTCCGACAGATCCGAACCTCCGTCCCCGTCGTGTCGGACACACCCGACACGACTCATCCAAACTCAAAACCCTAATCCTAATCCTAACCCTCTGCCTCCACCACCCATAGCCCGACCCTCGACCATGTCGTACCCTCCTCTTCTGTCCAAGCCGTCAACCACCACTTCCACCGCCAACACCGTCCAGTCCCGATTCCGGCCAACTCCCAAATACTGCCACAACCAACCACCGACCCAGCAGCCCCCGCCAAATCATCATCACGACCACCACCACGGCAACCGCGGCAGCAGCCCCAAACCACCACCTCCTCTCCTCCCAAAACTCCTATCATCGATTCCCTCCTCCAACAAGAACCAACGCCCCGCTGCCATCACAAACAGCATCCCCATCTCCTCTCCCGACAGAAGCCCGACACCATCACCACCCAAAAGAAAAACCAAGGAAACATCTAAAATTCCCTCACCTGAGTCTAGCCACCGGTGTCATCCCTGCCAGCGACTAGATCACCGCCCTGACCTCAACCGCCTAGCCGCGACTGCACCGACAAACGGGCAACATCCGCCGCGTCCGAACGGACCCGCCGCCCTACTCCGTCCGCTCGGCCACGCCGTGCGGCATGGCTCGCCTTCCGTGCAGCCAGCGCTGTATCTCCACTGGGGGGCCGCCCACGACCGAACGCCCATTGCCTCCGATCTGGCGAGTCATCGACGACGGGTCTAGTCCACCACCGTCGAAGCAATCCTGGCCACCAAACCCTCGCCGACCTTCCAAACCCGCCTCCGGCGTCAGGCCGACTGCCTCAACCCTCTCTGCGATCCTAGAATAGACCACCACCGAGTCCAGGCGACGAGCGCCGGATGCTCCGCCGCGTTTTCCTCCAGCACCGGCCAGGCCGAGCTCCGGAAGCCCTTGACCTCTCTTCTCCTCCGCCCCCTTCGCCGGAGACTCGCCGTGCGTCTCCGCTCTGATCGCAGCCCACCGGCCTTCCTCTCCCTCTCCGAGAAACTTCCACCACCCGGAGCAGCGGAAACCCCGCTCCTCACACCCCCTTCCACCACGAGACCCCGGTGCCTCCGCCCTCCGTAAGTCACGAGCGCCTCGCCGCCACTCCGCCTTCCCGCTCCTCTCGTTCTCCGAGCTCCTCTCTCCCCCAATTTTTTTTTTAGTTCCCACTCTCTCTCCTTTCTTCTTTTCTTAAAAAATAAGCAAATTCTTTTCTTAAGCACGAGCAGCAGCAGTCAGTTGACTGCTGCACTATTTTCAATGATTTCATCATTTTTTTCTTTCTTCTATTTATTTTTTTGAGTGTGATTTCTTCTATTTGTTGCTGTTGTTATTTTGTTGTTTTTTGTGTGTGTGTGTGTTTTTGGTTAATTTGTTATTTATTGTTTTCTTATTCTTTTAGTAATTATTATTATTATTAATATTATTATTATTATTTTTGTTAACTTATTTTAAAATAGTTATTAATATAGTAAATAATATGTTTTAGTGTTAATATTACAATAATTAGTTATTACTATGATTATCTTTATTATTATTGTTGTTGTAGTGGTAAAATTTTTATTTTTATATTTTTTTAATTATTATTATTATAAATTATTTTGCACAAAGATATATATGTAGTAAAAATAGTGGAATTGGCTTGACTTTACAAATCTAGTTTTAAACCTACCATAAATATTCTAAATTATTTATTCAAAAATATTTGACTTATAAAAATATATAGTTTCCAAACTATAAGATAAATTTCTAGTATTTTGCATTTTTCTGAATAATAAAATATAGTTTTTCCTTCTTTTTTTTTTACTTAGAAGTACTTCCTTTTTTCGCAGTATTAATTGGAAGGCATATTTTAGCTAATAAAATTATTTTCTAGTATTACGAATATCTTTTGAAAGTCTTATATATATTATTTAGCCGATTTTCTTCAATTATCATTCTGTCCGTAGCTAGTCCCATTACTCATACTCCTTCGTCAATTCTAAACTACTTTATGTCCACCCTAACCAATTTAACCGTTCTGGACCCGTTGGAATACTCTGTGTCGTCAACAGAGGCTCCCTTGCATAGTTATAACACCAAAGTCGATCTTGTGCCACCTTTATTGTACCACACCAGGCAGCTCACCAAGCGTCGCAACATGCAAGTATACCTTGCTAATTTACTGTCATGTTATTTATTTTTTGTATTATTTATTTTGTCTCATATTGTTATTTTCCTTTGTTATAAACTGCGCGTCCAAGCCGTACTTGGGTGCAAGCGACTCTATTAGTCATTTTAGTTTACTATATGCATGTTAACTTAGTGTTAGCAGACTACCCTCCTATTGCGAGATATTTTTGTATCTCTGCTGGCCATGACACTTACACTACACGGTTTGAGGCATTTTATTAGGGGCACGACTTATTGACTAGTTATCTTTAAAGTCGTGTGACGGTAGATATTCGTAACTGCTATGATTAGGGTTTTAGAGACTCAAGCAGTTACAAAACTGAGCGAGTCATGGACATGACTTGAACAGTGTGGGAAATATTGGGGTAGGACAGTCGCTAGTACATATAGGAAGCTAAACAGGTAAACCACAGTCTCCGGATGGAACTGTGGCGATATATTTGCAGATGCCCTCTGACGTTTTAGACGTTACGGACGGATACAGATGACTGGATGACAGTTACGTACACATAGCCTAAAATCCCATCCATGTGCATGAAAGTTGTTCTCTAAATTGTACATTAGGCGGTTAGAATCTCCTTTGCATATTTATGTCTAGTTTATATATTATTTTATTATTCTGACAGTTCATATTATCTTGTTCTTCCTGTATCTTGCTACGTCCGTCTGAGGACCTGGTTTTTCCCCAGGTGTGTGTTCATGTCTTCCGCAGGTATCCTAGCCAAGGCCGTGGTCTTCTCCATTCCTTCGAAGACAATTGTGCTTGGTTCGTCTTGCCATTTTTATCGTTCGATTTATTGTACATTTCTTTCATTGAGATAGTTGGTAGTGGACTTTGTCTCCGCCCAACGATTGTATCATAAATATTCGAGTTGATATTCATATTATTATTCTTTTTATTGTGGATGAGATTTAGTTTGTCTTAGATTACTACATTTTACAGCTTATGTATTCATACGAGACCTACGTACTTCGTATGAATACAGCTGGCATGTTTACGTACTTGGTCCTACGTATTTTGGGACTGGGGCGTTACATGTTTTTGTGGTGGCCCATGCAGGTCAAGATAAATTGTTTGGTTACTTTACCGTACCAAGCAAGCCTGCGTATAGGATTAGAAGTCTAGGATCTCATCCACATACTTGACCTCTTCAATTCCATATTCGAACTACCGTTCGACTTACCGATTCCATCTTGCTTGATTCCTTCTATCATTATTCTTATCTTCCCTTCGTGCTTGCTAGAGATTGACCCTACTAGTTGGATGTCCCAAAACACCCTTAGCTTAATTCTTTTAAGTTGGGTAGAACACCCCACGACCCGACACACTCTTGATCATTAAGGAGAATATAAATAGTACTATCTAGACCATAGAGACTAGAGAAATTTAACCTATTTGGTCAACCAAGCCTTGGTCAATAAAACCGTAAAATGATTGTATAGGAATAAACAAGACTTGGATTCTTATGACACTTAGACTATTCATATTGGTTCTTTATTTCGATCTTAATCTCTCGTGCCTATGTATTTACCATTTTGACTAATGATGCTAAGGTAGCCTAGTTTTTGCAAGCATATCCTTTTATCAAGCTTGTTTCAAGACATATGTTATTGGGCATGTCCACTAACATATTGTCTAGTCAGAACCGGTGCATGATGGTCTGATCAACTGAGTGCACTTTGGTTCGCTTTTACCTTTCGCTCTACGTGGATGGGGACATAGCTAAACTTGCCCTCTAGAGTCCCATCTGCGACTGCCTTGGCAACTCCTTTGAAATTCTTTTTCGGTCGTCCTTGAACCACGTATTCGTACTCGATAATATCGTCTTTTAAAACTCCTTATTGCTTTCGCCTTCACCTATTTTAGAAGGACGAAGGCGTTGTACTAGAACCTTCTCTAGCCTTCATATCAAATATGATTATTATCACTCGATATTGCTATATCTTTATCCTAACTACTCGACCTCTCCCTCAACCCTAAATCTATAAGCTTGACTTTCTAATCACTTGAATTTAAGAAGTGATTATAATCGTCTCATAATCATATCATCAACCTAGACTACAACCAAGAAACCCTTCTACCATTGTGTCCTTTCACCCCCTACTAATTCTTAATTCCGAGGACGAAATTCTTTTAAGTTGAGTAGGATGTAAAACCCCTAAATTTTGTACTATTTTTTTTAATTTGGTACTGATTTAATTTTTTGTATTGTACGTCACGTAGTCGTATTATACGTCGCGCACGAAATTTTATTTTTCGAAATTGCTCGACGAGTGCGATTATGTGCGAGCGTACATATTTTTGAAAATATTATTTTTCTATTTTTAAAGTTTCAAAATAATATACATAATAATTATTTTGTTATCGTTCCAAAATTTTTCAAGTTTGTTATTTTATTTATAAAACCTTTCATTTCTCACAATTATTAATAATAAATAATATTTTTATTGTATGCTAGAAAGGCATAATTATGAGAACATCATTTTATACCTACATACATATTTAGTAATTATTTCTTAGTTTATTTTAAATAACAATGTAATTTTTGAAATTAATATTATTAGTATTTTTGGAAAATATATTTGAATTTATTGTGGCAATTTAAATCTTGCTTTGAATTTATGGATTATTTAAATGGTTAAATATTTGAAATTGATTTATCCCATTGATTTAAAACCAAGATTTAATTAGATTCAAATTTGATTTTCGTTTAGAATTGGATTTATATTTAGATTTGGATTTAAATAATTTTAAATTAAATGGTAAATTATCTACTTGGGTTTTAAACCAATCCTAATCCTTATCTTATTGGGAATTCCCACATCCTATAAATAGGCAGGTACTCCTTTAATTCATTATTCATCCACCGCAAACTTTTTTTCCACCACAGAAGTGAGTGCATCGTGTCCATGACCGTGTCCGTGTCCCATCTACTATGTGTTTCATTGTACAAGTACAATACTCCCCTTCGGGTCCGACAGATCCGAACCTCCATCCCCGTCGTGTCGGACACACCTGACACGACTCATCCAAACTCAAAACCCTAATCCTAATCCTAACCCTCTGCCTCCACCACCCACAGCCCGACCCTCGACCACGTCGCACCCTCCTCTTCTGTCCAAGCCGTCAACTACTACTTCCACCGCCAACACCGTCCAGTCCCGATTCCGACCAACTCCCAAATACTTCCACAACCAACCACCGACCGAGCAGCCCCCGCCAAATTATCATCACGACCACCACCGCGGCAACCGCGGCGGCAGCCCCAAACCACTACCTCCTCTCCTCCCAAAACTCCCATCATTGATTCCCTCCGCCACCAAGAACCAACGCCCCGCTGCCATCGCAAACAGCATCTCCATCTCCTCTTCCGACAGAAGCCCGATACCATTACCACCCAAAAGAAAAACCAAGGAAACATCTAAAATTCCCTCACCTGAGTCCAGCCACCAGTGTCGTCCCTGCCAGCTAGATCTCCGCCCTGACCTCAACCGCCTAGCCGCGACTGCACCGACAAACGGGCAACATCCGTCGCGTCCGAACGGACCCGTCGCCCTACTCCGTCCGCTCGGCCACACCGTGCGGCCTGGCTCACCTTCCGTGCAGCCGGCGCTGCATCTCCACTGGGGGGCCGTCCACGACCGAACGCCCATCGCCTCCGATCTGGCGAGTCGTCGACGCGGGTCCAATCCACCACCGTCGAAGCAATCCTAGCCACCAAACCCTCGCCGACCTTCCAAACCCGCCTCCGCCGTCAGGCCGACTGCCTCAACCCTCTCCGCGGTTCCTAGAACAGACCACCGCCGAGTCCAGGCGACGAGCGTCGGATGCTTCACCGCATTTTTCCCCAGCACCGGCTAGGCCGAGCTTCGTAAGACCTTGACCTCTCTTCTCCTCCGCCCCCATCGCTGGAGACTCGCCGTACGTCTCCGCTTTGATCGCCGCTCACCGACCTTCCTCTCCCTCTCCGAGAAACTGCCACCTCCCGGAGCAGCGGAAACCCCGCTCCTCACACCCCCTTCCACCATGGGACCCTGGCGCCTCTGCCCTCTGTACATCACGAGCGCCTCGCCGCCACTCCGCCTTCCCGCTCCTTTCGTTCCCCGAGCTCCTCTCTCCCCCGATTTTTTTTTCAGTTCCCACTCTCTCTACTTTCTTCTTTTCTTAAGAACTAAGCAAATTCTTTTCTTAAGCACGAGCAGCAGCAGTCAGTTGACTGCTGCACTGTTTTCAATGATTTCATCGTTTTTTCTTTTCTTTCTTCTATTTGTTTTTTTAGTGTGATTTTTTCTATTTGTTGCTGTTGTTGTTTTGTTGTTTTTGTGTGTGTGTGTTTTTGGTTAATTTGTTATTTATTGTTTTCTTATTCTTTTAGTTATTATTATTATTATTATTATTTTTGTTAACTTATTTTAAAATAGTTATTAATATAGTAAATAATATGTTTTAGTGCTAATATTAAAACAATTAGTTATTACTATGATTATCTTTATTATTATTGTTGTTGTAGTGGTAAAATTTTTATTTTTATATTTTTTTAATTATTATTATTATAAATTATTTTGCACAAAGATATATACGTAGTAAAAATAGTGGAATTGGCTTGACTTTACAAATCTAGTTTTAAACCTGCCATAAATATTCTAAATTATTTATTCAAAAATATTTGACTTATAAAAACATATAGTTTCCAAACTATAAGATAAATTTCTAGTATTTTGCATTGTTTCTGAATAATAAAATATAGTTTTTCCTCCTTTTTTTTTTTACTTAGAAATACTTCCTATTTTTGCAGTATTAATTGGAAGGCATATTTTAGCTAATAAAATTATTTTCTAGTATTACGAATATCTTTCAAAAGTCTTATATATATATATTATTTAGCCGATTTCCTTCAATTATTATTCCGTCCGTAGCTAGTCCCATTACTCCTACTCCTTCGTCAATTCTAAACTACTTTATGTCCACCCTAACCAATTCGACCGTTCTGGACCCGATGCAATACTTCGTGTCGTCAACAGAGGCTCCCTTGCATAGTTGTAACACCAAAGTCGATCTTGTGCCACCTTTATTGTACTACACCAGGCAGCTCACCAAGCGTCGCAACAGGCAAGTATACCTTGCTAATTTACTGTCATGTTATTTATTTTTCGATTATTTATTTTGTCTCATATTGTTATTTTCCTTTGTTATAAACTGCGCGTCCAAGCCGTACTTGGGTGCAAGCGACTCTATTAGTCATTTTAGTTTACTATATACATGTTAACTTAGTATTAGCAGACTACCCTCCTATTGCGGGATATTTTTATATCTCTGCTGGCCATGACACTTACACTACACGGTTTGAGGCATTTTATTAGGGGCACGACTTATTGACTAGCTATCTTTAAAGTCGTGTGACGGTAGATATTCGTAACTGCTATCATTAGGGTTTTAGAGACTCAAGCAGTTACAAAACTGAGCGAGCCATGGACATGACTTGAACAGTGTAGGAAATATTGGGGGAGGACAGTCGCTAGTGCGTATAGAAAGCCAAACAGGTAAACTACAGTCTCCTAATGGAACTGTGGCAATATATTTGCAGATGCCCTCTGACGTTTTAGACGTTACGGACGGATACAGATGACTGGATGCCAGTTACGTACACATAGCCTAAAATCCCACCCATGCACATGAAAGTTGTCCTCTAAATTGCACATTAGGCGGTTAGAATCTCCTTTGCATATTTATGTCTAGTTTATATATAATTTTATTATTTTGACAGTTCATATTAGCTTGTCCTTCCTGTATCTTGCTACGTCCGTCTGAGGATCTGGTTTTTCCCCAGGTGTGTGTTCATGTCTTCCGCAGGTATCCTAGCCAAGGTCGTGGTCTTCTCCATTCCTTCGAAGACAATTGCGCTTGGTTCGTCTTGCCATTTTTATCGCTCGATTTATTGTACATTTCTTTCATTGAGATAGTTGGTAGTGGACTTTGTCTCCGCCCAACGATTGTATCATAAATATTCGAGTTGATATTCATATTATTATTCTTTTCATTGTGGATGAGATTTAGTTTGTCTTGGATTACTATATTTTACAGCTTATGTATTCATACGAGATCTACGTACTTTGTATGAATACAGCTGGCATGTTTACGTACTTGGTCCTACGTATTTTGGGACTGGGCGTTACAATATCCATGCCAGCTGCATACATACGAAGTATACTCCAATATATGGAAACTCGTATGTATACATAAGCTGTAAAATGTAGTAAACCAAGAGTACTAATCTAATTTCATCCACAAATGAAGAATAAAAGATATCATATAATAAACTGCAATAAGTCTTTGTACAATACGTTGCCCGGAGACAAAGTCCACTACCAACTATCTCAAATAAAAAGAACAAGGAGGAATAGATGAAATAACAAGACTAGCCAAGTGCAATCATCTTCGAAAGGATGGAGAAGATCATGGCCTCGACTAGAACACCTGCAATATCATAGAAGCACACGCACCTGGAGAGATAACCAGGTCCTCAGAGGGACGTAACAAGATACAGGAAGAACATGCCATATGAACTGAATATAAATGCACCATAGAATAAAGATAAAGTAAAAGTGTTCAAACCATAACACGGCTCAATATCCCATCATCGAAACAGTAGGCTACCCCTACAACCAAAAAAGGACAAGGGGTAACTTACTATTCCACGATGTGACATTTTTCTATACCATGATTGGAACATAAAATTTGCTAAGGTCTCCTAACCTTTCTAGTAGGCAATTTAGAAGACATCTCGATGTATGGGCAGGTGAAGGCTAACTCCCCCAGGACAATGTAACAACTCTCAACACGCACACATCAAGTACCAATACTATCAGCCGGCATAACTCGAGGCTAGCGGCCCACGTGACCCATCAGTCCACATAGCTCGAGGATAGTGACCCTCGCGACTCGACTACCGCAGTACGCAGTTACTACGGCCTTTGGTTTTGGGTAGCCCATATATCAAACTGTCTTCACCTTTCCAAGGTTCACTAACAAAAGGCAGTCCACTAAGACTAGGTCCACATGCATTTAAAAAGATAAGAAGGAAAAATAACTGAAGCAAAAATATAATGAACTAAAAATCGCAAGTAATGGATCCAACTAAAAACAGCTAATAAATATGTAGTAAATAATTAAATAAAGATGCATCTAATTATAAATAGTAAATAAGGCAAGGTATCTTGCCCGAGGTTATGTGCAAAAGGGAATATTCTAGTAGCTCGAACAGACAAATAAACGAGCAAGAAAAGTTAAATCCCGCAGATGACTCCGGATGCTGCAACAAATATCACAAACGAGTTTGGAATAAAAAATATACCAAGGAAACGCCTGTCCAAAAGTTAAATTCTGGAATAGGGGCAAAATCGTAATTTCAGGTCAAAACGATGTCCGCCGTTGGACCCGCTTCGCACCGAAATACGTGCCAATATTTATGGTCTCTAAATTTGTCAAACTACATGTCTACGAATTTATTTAGATGAGACGAACCCAACGGTATGTCCAATTTTGGATTCCGGTGGGCCGTGCACAAAATTGCCCGTTGAGTGGAATTGCGGGCCTGCTAAAATAGCGTCCGGATCAACGGTCTCAGAATCGGACCAAACTTGGCTCACAGGACTAGAAAAATATTTTGAGTCCAATGGCGCAAGTTTCATCGCGATATGATGATTGTGCACAAAGTTGTGACTTAATTTGCAAAAGGTTGATACGGGGTATCTCGACGGATACGTACTGATTTCGTCGCGCACATGCAACAAAATCGGGTTCTGTCAGTTCCCACATGTCGTGACCACGTCGCCCGGTTTGTCGGGGCGCACGCCGTATCGGGTGTTTTTCCACTTTTTGAAAACAGAATTTACAATTTTTCGGAAAACTTTAACAAAGTGTAACTTTCTACATACTAGATAAAAAGTGAATTCCAGAAGGTGCGTTACAATCTCGGTTATGTTGTTATTCACTGCCTTCAATTAGTTTTTACAAAATTCTATTGTACAGAAAGAAAAATGGCCGACAAGTTGGTGTTTCAAAACAGTTTTTTAATATTTCAGAAAAGTAGTTTTTCTCCAACTTCGCCTCAATTTTTCGAGCAAGTTGGATGGCCATGTCAAAATCCACATGGGGGATCTCGAAGAGGGTCATGTGGGTTCTCTACACGAATTTACGGATCTAAAAATGGACTAGAATCGAGAGAGAAATCAAACGATAAAGTTAGATACCTTGATTTTAATTTCTGTCGATGTTGTTGTCGATGTTTCCGTTGCCGTTGTCGCGGGGTGCTGCTGTGCTCGCGGACAGCATGCCGGAGAGAAGGTAGGAGGAAGGATGGTGGAAGAAGAAGGAGGAAATTGAAATTTAGGGTTTTTGCTAAACATAAAGTATATAACATATTGAAATTTAGGGTTATATATATATATATATACATATGGGTGCTGCTTCAAATCCCCTTCTTTTGGGGGCGCACGATGTAGCAGTCCATAGCTGCTGCAGTTTTAAGTTGTCGTCGGTTTCCCACTTTTTGTGGGGCCGACCACAATATATATTTTTTTTCTTTTCTAATCTTACTCTTATATATATATATATATATATATATATATATATATATATATATATATATATATATATATATATACCATATAAAATCTCCATAAAATTTTAAATAAATTTTTTTATATGTCTAGAATCTATTTTTGATATATCTACATATAGTAAATTTAGTTTGACAAATAAAATAAAAACCAATAATAGTAACTTAACAATTATAAATATATTTATTTATTCATAACCGAAACAATAAATAAATATCAAAATAATTCAAATGGGGGCTTGGTGGACTTAACTACACCCCCTTATCCGGGTCCAAAAAATTGTACAAAGTGTTGCACAATATTATTTAATAATAAAATACCCATAATAGTACAAATATTTAAATAATTAGAAATTGTCCATAAAATTCTAAAATAGTTTAGGAAATATTTCTAAGTACATAAAATATGTCTTCATGGCCACATTTGGTCACACTACCTGCTTACATGGGATAAATTTGGTTCGGGCCCAGTTCGGACTGAATTGGACAAATCGGGTCATCTAAAATCAATATATAAAATAATATTTAATTAAATACTTTAAATAAGTCAATTCACAATTTGGTCTGGTTTTTTCTAGTTTGGTCGTTACCGTGGCTAGGCTTCCCCCGGCATGGCTAGTACACTAGTCAAGACTCTGCTACATCTTCCATGCCAAAATTTATGGTAGTCTTGTGTTCCAAAATACAACAATGGCTAAGGTCTTTTCTAATGAAATAAAAATCATAAATTGCATAAATAAATTTGAAGTCTAATAAAATAAAAAATAAAAAAATAGGGTTTTTACAAAAAATATTTATAACACCCGATTTCATAACGCTTGGACTGAGAAAAAAAAGTGTCATGGTTTGCAATTAATAACGCTTTTTAGCCATCATTAAAAGGTATTTTTCTTGTAGTGGGAGTAGATGATAAGTGTTGTCTATATAAAAAGTGATTTTGGAATTCTATTTATAGAGTTTGAGTTAACTGCCAGGCAGTTATAATAATTGGCGTGCATATCATGTATCGTTTCATCCATTAGCGCGAACGGGTAACTTAACTGCATAGGACACATGGATTTCTGTGAGTGAAATGTGCTTGTAATGGACAGTGTCGTGTGCACGTTCTTCAAGATTAGTGACATGCAAGCCACGTCATCATTAACTGCTTTTGGATGGTGATTATGGTTGATTGGCGCCAATTTGATGAATGGCACATTCTGTTGGTTGGCGCCAATTTGATGAATGGCACATTCTGTTGGTTGGCGCCAAATTGTAATTGGTGCTGTTTGTTGAGTCTGTACAGAATTTGTAAATTTGTACCATTTGGTCAATGGTGCTGAAAAAGTTTATTGACAGTTATCATGACAAAACCACGTAGTGAAATTTTATTGTTTGGTGCAATTTGAGTTTATGTATGATCTGTACGATCTAGCTTTGGCATCGACTGTATCTGACAAAATCTTCTTTGAGCGTCGCACGCACAGAAATTGAGAACAAATTTCTTCTCGACTGTCGTACTGTCAGTCATCATTATTGATATGACATAAAGTTTTGCCTTCTTAATGAAGCTTTGCTACGGGTCCTGGCGCTATCTGATGAATGGTGCCATTCAATGATTGGCATTGTTTAATAGATAGTGCTATTTGATGCGCTTATGCGCGCCAACTGTAAATGGCATGGTACAATTTGTCGAAATTTTTTGAGCTTCTACAAGACCCCCTTCAAAGTTTTTAATTTTCAAAATTTTAAAATTTGAAATACTTTAAACAGGAAGCGTGACATAAATTGTGCAGAATCCCAACAGATCCGTGCGAGATTCGCACGGATTTTGAGCGATGGCTTAGGGTTATAAATACCCCATTATTTGAAAGGAGAGAGAGTTTTTTTTCTCTCAAAAGCTTTTTCTTCTCGAATTCTCTTCATCTTCCTCTTCACTCGAGTTTTTGACGTTTTCTTGATCGACATAAATGGCACCGAAGAGATCTATGATGGAAAATGGCAAGGGTTTGGCCGGAGCTTCATCTCGAGCCCCGTCTCTGAGGGTGCCGAGGCATGTTCCACCGTCGGCTAGAGCCGAAGTGGCGAGTCCCGCTCTTGGAGGTGAGGGATCGATCAGAGAAGACGATAAACAGTACAGTCGGTGCTATTTGTAGTCGGCACGAACCACAGCCGGTGCCAATCACCTCTTTCAGAGTGTTGGTTGGTGCTGCGTTAATCTCAATATGCACTAACTCTTTTAGTGTATTGGCCAAAAATGTGCTGAACATGGTTTCATGAATCACATGCTCTTTGTTCACACAAAGTGTACGGTGCTATGCACCATGATTCAAAAATGCACGCGCTCTCTCTTTCTACAGAGGGCAGATGATATCGCACAAAAGATGAGATTGTCTTTCTGTGCACGTAGAACAGAAACTGTCATATTATGTGCGCAAAACAGAGACTGTTACTCTGTGTGTAAATGAACATATCACACCATCCATAATTGGCGCAAAACTATTTTGAAAACCAGAAATCACTTAACTTTTCTTCACTCATAGGAGTAGTCTTTCATGATTTTGACTCTATTTTCTTTTGTAGTTTACCTCAGAGAAGATCTCAAGACCGAGATATTGGCTTCCGCTTTCGCATCTTGGAATACCATGAAGACTTATCACATGTCATATTTTTACAATTTGACCCTGATTTACGGGCTAACAAAAGAGCTCTCTTAGAATCTCAGAATGACAAGATGCTGCTGTGCATGATGAATGGTGAACCTTTCTTGACTTTGGATCAAGTTTCCCACAAGAAGCCACCTTTCTTATTTAGAGAGGCAATTGGAGCTGATTCTCAGCCAAAGTCAAAATAGGAAGCTCGAATCTTTAAACGAGAAAATCCGTATACCTTCCGGATATGTCAAGGAATCTATCTCTGTATCGGTATGCTCATGCTAGCTACCCTCGCAAAAAGTCGTAGGATATAGCTCTGTTCTAACAAGCCAAGGTGGGACAGATATGGCACAAATTCGGGGATAAAAGAAATGACATATTCTATAGTTCTTCAAAAAAGCATAGAACACATTTGAGGGGTTTGAAACTGAGTTGCGTGCCGACTGAAGATTCGTCCTGGATGATACCGGTTCGGATGCCTATCTTCGCAAACACTTGTGCTGCAGTAGGAGGGTTATATCCTTCTTTGACCATGAGGCTGACGTGTTTAATACACCCTGACATTAACCGTTGGAATCGACTTTCCGTGTGGATCATGGATACCTTCACCGCCAAATTACAAGAATTAGGACTCTACGAAGCTGTTTTAACGACCTCCTGTGGCATATATACCAGCAGTAATATCTTTCTTGCCCTGGTAGAGAGATATAACAATAGTACTGGCACCTTTGCTACTCCTCACGGGGAGATAGGCTTCACCATCCATGAGATACAGTTTTTGTACCATTTTCCAATGGGTGAGAATCCTTATGAAGGATATGTGCCTACTAATGATGAACTGGAGATTTTGGCTAAGGAGAATCCCCAGATAGTTATGGTTTTTTATGAGTTGATGTGCCACTTTATGATCTGCACTCATCTCTTCAAGAGTAAGAAGCCCGGAACGTGCTATACATCCAAGTTGTTGGTATATCTCTTCTTGGGTCATGACACATAAGGTACAACAACACTTGGATTGTGATCCACGGTTCTTTGAGCCGCTCGATGATTATATAATTAAAAGATTGATACGGGAATATGGATGTGTCGACAACACACTAGAAGAAGAATGGCGTGGTTATGCAGCTGGCACCTCTGTCGAGAGTTACATAAGGCAGGGTGGCATAACCATGTCTAAGGAGGCTACTTTGGTAGGCTTCCTCTCTATCTGGCTGGGACAGTTTGTAGTACCCAGAGCCAGAGCAGTTGATCGCATCCACCGCGACGTATTGTTTGCCGCAGTACGTCTGGTGTTTGGGTATAGAATGGATATTCTTTCTACCATGACTAGCTGACTAAATACGGGCCTTCGCGAGTTCACGACCCTTCGGAAGGACAAACCTGATTCTCGAGGAAATTTCCTCCGTACTGAGATGTCGTTCACATATCTGTTCTGGTGGTTAGTGCTACACCATCCTTCTTTGATGGACTTTGCTCTTGGTACTGGTGGAGCTTTATCAGGGAACTTCATCTATAGATATGTCGAATCTAAGTGGAAAGCAAACTCGCTATTTGATTGTAGAAAGGCATTGAACCGAGGCTCCAACTAGAAGTTCGCCTGTGTTTCTGCACCACCTTGGTACGAATCTTGCTCGACTTCTTTCCGAGATTTAGAGCTTATTGGTTCTCGTCTAGTTCCAACAGCCGTTTTTTGGTTGGTCATCAGACCTTCACATTTGGTGTATCGGTTCGAGAACATATGCTATCTGGAACCATATCTGTCCAGTCGGTCCGCTCGTCAGTTCGACTATGACCAGATGCAAGTTGGGAATGCGACTACTTGACTTCAAGCCTCTGAGCTTTTAATTTATGGTGCTCGAGGGTGGAGGTATTATAGTGCAAGAGGAACCCATGCTGTGTTCACCATGCCCTCAACTACCTTCGAGGCTGGCCCGTACATGTTAAATACATACGCAAATTTTTATACCTCAGCCAACACCTTCTTCGAAGGTTATTCTACGATGGATAGCTTTGTGGGCATAAGAAAAGCGCATGAAGGGCTTTCGGCTTCAGTAGATTTAGAAGTAGCCGATGAGGAAGCTCCCACTGATGCTCCCTTAGAGACTTTACTTGTCGGTTTTTTCTGACGAAGTACAAGGTGCATTACGCATCCCTCTCAAAAAATGGAGGGAAAAATCTCCCGTCAAGGGAAAGAGAAAAAAACAAAAGCCTGGGAATTTGTCTTATTAGTCAGCTTATGACGAACCTCTTTCTCTTGCAAAGGAAAAAGAAAAGAGGAAAGAAGCGATTGTCATTGAGAAACCTGCAGCGATGACAAGGGCTCAGTTACGAAAACTTGCAAGTATCTCTATGGAAGCTACGCTTTTCTATGGAAAAACATTATCTTTCAGGGGAACAACCCCATCTCCTAGCCAGAGGGAGGGCATGGAAGTTATTAAAGAAACAAGCAGAGAGCGAATTCCTCCTAGAGAATCACAAGATCAACCTTCTGCCTCCGTTAAGCCAGATGGAGTATCACCGTAACCATTGCTTAAGCATACAACAAGGAGGAAATTAGTGGCGTCTAGAGTTGTGAAGGAGAAAGCCGTGATTTCTCCTATTCCATCCTTACCAAGGCAGTCTTCTATTCTTCAAGTGCCATCCCTGTCGTCACGAGAAAGATCTCCACCATCACCAAGGCAGTCTTCTTAATTTCTTAGTCCAACAAAAGTTATTAGACGTTAATCCTTTGGCCATTTGTATTGAGCTTTCTTCATCTCCAGAACTTTCACCAGATAGCGCATCGGCTCCAGCCATTTCTGTTGATGTCCCTATGGTTATTGTTTCGAAGCCAATGACTGCTGAGACCGATATCCCTTTTTCTGCTAGGGTACTTACAACACTTATTTCATTAGGTCTAATGTCTCCCTCGGCTTCTGATGATGCTTCGAGAGCCACTATTCCTGATGAAGTGTCAATTCCATTTGGGAGAGTTTGGAGTCGAGATGGAAAGGAGGTTACTTCGGAGGTTCTGGCTCCTTCTATTACCCAAACTACTGAAGCCATTATTCCAAGCGACCTGCCCTCAAAAAATGAAGACATTGTAGCAGTACTGCGGGACTCTGACTATGAAGACGAGCAGATTTATGAGGACATTGCTGACACCGTCCAAGATCTTGAGAAGGCTGGATCGACCCGAAACCAGTTAGTGACCCAGGAGGGTCAAGATTTAGTGGCCAAAGATGGCCAAATTATAACTGAGGATGATGAGCACCCTGTTGGAGATGAGGGCGACCAGAATCCTGGTAGAGATGGAGGCAGTCAGAGTCTCGACGAACCCATTGGGGATGAGAACTCTGATGTCGACATTGAGGGCAATGGAAGCCCATATAGTAAAGATGAGGGCGACGAGAGCCTTGCTGAAAGTGCTAAAGATGACAAAAGTTTCAAAGGCCCCAAGGGTGATGAAAACCCTGACATTGATATTGGGGGTACTCGAGGCCCCGTTGAACATATTTCTGAAGAGAAGCAGGCAGAATTAGAAGCCTAGGAAGAACAAGCTGCATCTGAGGTTGTGAAGATCCTCGCTCTGTCGGGGATTAGAAGCGGTCAGGCTGAATTGGGAGCTAGGGGCACCCATACTGGTTTCGAAGTCGGGAGCAGCCATTTTATATCCGGAGGTTCGGGGCAGGGAGTAGTCAAGCTGGTGTACCAGTATCTGCTTCTGAATGGAAAGGCTTTACTCGGAAAGAGATACTCAGCCTGTCAATACCCCTTATATTCCAACAGGCCCAGGTAAATTTTTGAATTTATTTACCATTATTTTTTTTATCTAATGGTATGTGATATAATAATTTTGATCTGAATTACAGAAAGTCATGTAGGGACACTCGCTGAAGTCCTACTAGCTTCTACTGCATTCAGCATTAGTTCAACTCTGGCTCTCTCAGATGCTGGGAATCTTGTGCCGCATACATGGTGGGAAGTTCATCAGGAGCGCTTATACTGAAATCTCTGAGTGCTGATGCTACCCCGGTTGCCTGTGTTCCTCCAACCTCTGTAGAAGAAGATGTTTTGGATGCAGCAATGACGCCTAGCATCCTAGCGGTGATGGACAACATTATCCATACTTATACGGATACCTTCTTTAACTCTTTACAATCCTTGGTACAATTGGCCATAGAGGAGAACTATTCTTATGATTTTGTAAGAAGATCTTCTCCTTATCAAATTGACTCCATACATAATTTTGGCGACATAGAGCGGGCAAATGCCTTAGAGAAGATCCTATCAAAACTAAGGAAGCCTATCCAGTCTTACCAAGATCTGATTAGGGGGAATATGAACAGACAAGTAGATGCTGAATATGAAGTCATAGCCTAAGAGCATGAAGAACGGCGAGCCATACTTGACAATACTATAACAACATTTGTTATACAGTCTGGAGAAATAGAGTCTGTTATAGCAGAGGCCATCTCTTCTGTTGAACTTTATAAATATAAACAAGCAGATAAGGAGCAAGAAGTTTCCGAAGGTCAAGCTCGTGTCCAAGAACTAGAAGCTGAATTGGCCTGAGTCCGTGCATCAGTCGCAGTAGCGGGAAAACATCAGGAGAAAGTTGTAGAACTACGTCAATTTGCATCGAACCATTTGGACGAATTGAACAGGCAAAGAGACGGTCTTATTCGAGCTCCAAAATGTAGAGATGGAATGTCAAATCTTGTCAATACAGCCACTAACACAAGAATTTAGGAGGAACCTAGTCAGAGAAAGAGTTTTTGCTACCAGAGTGGAACACGCTGAAGCTTTAAAAATAAGATAATTTTTGACCTCAGTACTCCGCCTCCACAATGAATCTTTCAAGAGGCAAAATGAATGTAATGATACTTTTGAATACTCTTTATCACATTTTGAGAAATGTAATATTTCGTGTTCGTAAGATTCAAAATGAAATGAAAAGTTGTTGGTTTTGTGACTCTATTACTTATTATATATCTGTTTGAGACATAAGTAATAGGTAGAAGTATATAAAAACATTCAGAGGTACTGGACGTGATATTTTCCTTTAGAATTGCATCACTTATTATATCTGTTAGAGGTAATGTGGACGTAAAAAAATATAACTTGATGTGATGTTATTTCTGGGACAACGTTATCAGAGGTAATATGGACGTGACAAGTCGTTGATACATACAATAGAATTTAGAAGTACTGTGGACGTAAATTTTTATATCTGTCGATTATTCTTAATCCAACTGGGGCACAAGAATAAGATACCTTTTAAAACGACTGGGTTTCAAAGATAATATTGTAATGGATGTTATGGGTTAATCTTTTGGGGATGTACCATATGATCTAAGTTAGACTCTACTGGGGGATTTTTTGAGGACTTGTTATCTATGGATTTATTCACGAAATGAATAAAAGATAATAATTTGAAGATTGTGTATGTATAATATTTTGTTAGAAAATACAATACATGCGTTCAAATATGGTATTTCTTTAGAAATTTGTCGTTGATAGGTATCATAGCTAGTCGACCATCAACTGATAAGCTTCATTAGAGAAAACTTTGCTTACGACGTAGGGACCTTCTCACTTTGGCTCGAACTTGCCTTTGTTCATGTGGGTTATAGTCATAGGACGTCTGACTGTAAGGATTAGTTCACCCTTTTGAAAGAACCATTCTTTGACTTTACGGTTGAAGGCTTTTGAGATACAGGCTTGATATAGCTCAATGTGCTGTTGAGCTATCAACTATTTCTCATCGAGGTCTTTTAGCTTTTGAAGTCGAAGGCGATCGTTATTTTCTACTGTTAGTTCGTTGGAGATAACTATTCTCAGGGATAGAATTTGAATTTCCAACGGTAAGACAACTTCACATCCATACACTAGAGAGAAGGGTGTACAACTAGTTGGGGTATGTATAGTAGTACGGTATGGCCATAGGCATTTTCCAAGCTTTTTACTCCAATTATGTTTATTATCAGAAATGAACTTCTTGAGAAGATTGATGATTATCTTACTGAATGCTTCTGCTAAACCGTTGGCTGCAAAATTATAAGCTGTAGGAGCAATATTGTTGATTCGAGTGTTATTACGTAATCGAGTAAATGCTTAACCTACGAACTGAGGTCCATTTTTGTGAATGATTCTTCGAGGAACACTGAATCGATAAATCACGTAGTGCTTGATAAAGCTGATGACATTTCTTGTCTTGACTTCACCGAGGGGAATAACTTCTACCTATTTTGAGAAGTAATCAGTTATAGCCAGAATGAACCGATGTCCTTAGGATGATGGTGGGTTAATATGACCAATGATATCCATGCCACAAGCTTCAAAGGACCAAGATGCTGCAGTTGGATGTAAGAATTTTGACGATTAGTGGATGAAATCTGTATGGATTTGACATACTCTGTATTTCCTTGCATACTCAATTGCATCTGTCACCATAGTGGGCCAATAATATCTCATGCGTCTAATATGATCCTGTAGTTTAGGACTAGGATGATGTGCACCACAGACACCATCCTGAACTTCATGCAGTATCCGTTTTGCTTCATCACCCGCGAGACAACACAGGAGCATGTTGTCAAAAGATCGGCGGTAGATTATCCTGGAAGAATGATTATAATAGTATCAAAATGACCGACGACGGATTGTTGTCGCTTCTTTAGGGTACTCTGGTAAGATGTCATGTACTGCGAAGTCGATAAAGGGAGTCCTCCAGTCTTTACTAGTAGAGCAAATTTTCACCGCATTACTGAATTCAATATTCAAATTACTCTCGACATAGAATAATTCTCGATTAGCGATGACGATTAATTGTTGCCCTTTCACAGGAACCGCTAATACTGCTACTAGATTAGCGAGTGCATCGACTTCTGTATTGCACGCTTGGCGTATATGTTTAATAAGAAACCCTTGAATGATATAGCAAGTTCAACTATTGCCTTTTGGTGGGGGATGAGATCTTAGTGTTGGACCTCATACGTACCTCTAACCTGGTTGACAATCAGTTTTGAGTCTCCGTATACTTCAAGATAATCGATATCCAGCTGTTTAGCTAATTGGAGACCGATAAGAAAAGAGTTGTATTCAGCAACATTGTTGGAACATGGCTCGTCTAGAGAATAGGCTCTCTAAATGACTAGCCCTTCTGGAGATACGAGGACAACTCCAACTCCAGCGATAATGATACCATTAGATCCATTTCTGGATGAACCATTAAAGAATAGACGCCAAGTAGGTACTCCTTCTGAAGTCGCATTAGAATCTAGAATTTTGTCGAGAACCTCATCAAAAAGTTTTGAAGTTTCAGGAATTGGATGAGTAGCTAAGAAGTTAGCTAGGGCTTGACCCTTGACAGACTTTTCTGGGACATAGAACATGTCATACTGTGCTAACAGCATCGCCTAGGTAGCAAGTCCGGAATGAAGTGTACTAGGCTTGTTCACCAGGATTCGTAGAGGGTTGACTTTGGAGATAACATGGATGGTTTCACCCGTGATATAGTGACGCGTCTTCTGAACGGCAAACAACAAGGCTAGACATTCTTTTTCTACTTGCCTATATCGGTGTTCAGCATCGACCATTGTGCGGCTGTGGTAGTAGATTGCTTGTTTATGGCTTTCGTTGCTCTTCTTGGCTAGGAGGGCACCGAAAGAATGATCCATTGCTCGAACGTACATCAAGATAGGTTTTTCTGTGATTGAAGGAACTAGGACTGGAGGGTTCATCAAGTACTTCTTAATGTCCATAAATGCTCGCTGACATTCATCAGTCCAAATGAAAGATACACCTTTCTTCATTAATTGATTGAATAGCCTGTAGCGTCCAGAGAGATTTGAGATAAATCTCCTGATATAGGCAAGTCGTTCTTGGAATCCTTGTAGCACCTTTAGATTGCATGAAGGACGCATCTCTTGAATGAATTTGACTTTATCGGGGTTAACATATACACCTTTATAGGTAATAACGAATCCGAGAAATTTGCCACTAGAGACACCCAAGAATGACTTAGTTGGATTCATCTTGAGCTGATGTTGACGCATTAAGTCAAAGATAGTTTTTAGATCTTGGATATGGTCTTCCTTTGAACGACTCTTGACGGTAATATCATCGACATAACATTCGACTATTTTCCATAAATGTTTATGGAAGATCGTACTCATAGCCCGCTTATAGGTGGCACCAGCATTCTGAAGACCGAACGACATGAATGTATAGCAGTAGACTCTAAGAGGAGTACGGAATGACGTATGCTTTTCGTCTTCAGGATTCATCTTGATCTGATTATAACGAGAGAATCCGTCCATAAAAGACATTCATTCGATCCCACAGGTATTATCGATCATGACATCGATGATTAGAAGAGGAAACTTGTATTTGGGACAAACTGCATTGAGATCTCTGAAGTCGATGCAGACTCAAACTTTTTATGTTTTTTTCATAACTAGGACTGTATTAGACACCCAATCGGGATGTTGTTCCTCCCTAACAAAGTTGCAGGCGATGAGCTTCTTGAATTCAGCTTCTATAACGTCCATCATATCAGGTCGAAACCGTCATTGTTGCTGTTTAATAGGCCTAGTATTTTGCATAATATTGAGCTTATGAGTAGTGATATGAGGATCTAGTCCTAGTATATACTTATAGCTCCAGGCGAACATGTCAATGTACTCTTTAATGAGATGGATCAATTCGTGTTTGTCCGCCTTAGGAAGGCGTTTACTGATGAAGATAGGCCTTGGAGAATCTTCGTCTTCGACGTCGATCTGGATCAGTTCATCCTCAGTGGGTGGTTCACGCTGTTCGAAGTGAAGTTCCCATTGAGTATCCATCATTTGTGTTCAAGGCTCATTCTTATATGTCTCGATGAAGTCATTATCGTCTTTTGGAAATTTAGTTGTCACTATATTGGCAGATAGTGTCAGTCGATGGACATCCCCTACACTGGTGTCTGAATCCCATAAGGAGGAGTTGAAAGAATAAGACCGTATCACTTCAACTGACTCAGTTTTGTCTAGGGTTATGATCAGCGTAGTATAGCCTAACCCATGCTTAGTTTTATTATAGTATTGTGATGTCTTTCCTTTTGGGGCGGGTAGTCGAATAGGAGTTCATCTACCTTTACCTCCGTTAAGTCTCGACCTGAAAGTGTAACCCATTTTCCAAAAATATTTTTAAATTATTGAGTATAACGATGCAGTTGTATTATTCCACAATCATCGTTTTCAGATTTGCTGCTGAGTATAGCCCTTTGATTATATTCATTGGTGAAGAGAATTACATGCTCATCATCGTTCCGAGGAGGAACTATAAAGAATGAGTTTTGTACAGGTTCAAATGCTATCTCATCCTGGAAGGGTTGAATTACTCCCAAGGTAAGAGGCTTGAAATTATCCGGGTCAAATGATGCAATTCTTGCCCTTCATCCTCTTTAAATGTTATAACAACATTTTTGACCTTGGCTGAAGACATCACCAAGTCGATAACAAGAGGAGGAGAAATAGAAGTAATAGGCTTGTTACGATGAAGGTCGATAAAAAGAGACTCAAAAGAGGTGAGCTCCCTTTGTTCTGTTAGGGTTATATACTAAAAGCATCACTTTTGTAGTAACCTTATTTCTTTAAATTTTGAATGAGAATCATATGGGCAAATATTTGCATATTGTATTTGTTGCAAGTGTTAATGCAAATGTCTAATATTCTATATTCTAGATAATATGGTGTGTGGACAGAAGATCATGTTATCAATTCCCTATTGAATATATAAATAGTTCACAACCTAGATGGACTAGGACAATCTATTGGAAAGGTTGTAGTGTAATCTGGTATTAGTCTACCTTGACTATAGTTTTACACTAGTACACTTTGTGTGTATTGAACAGGACTACTTGAGGTTATTCTCTTTGTACTGACTACATAAGAGAACAAATACCTCTGTTATTATAGATGCTCATGCTCTTAATCCGGATATAATAACAGACATGTATATGCAGTATGTATTACTTTGACTCATGAAAGAGTAAGATTTATTATGGGTCAACAACCTCTATGAATTGGGTAATAACATTGTATGTATGATGAGCTGTTGATTATAAATGGAATCTATGTCCCGATACATCGGGTTGATGATGTACCCTTAAGGAGCTCATAAGGATTGTCATGTAAATCCTACAGGTGGATTATATCCGACATGACAAATAAAGTTGAGCGATACTACTTAAGGATAAAAGATGTCGAATCAATATAGTTGTCAGTAACTTAATTTGATCGGCGGACATTCGATATCTTAACATAGGGAGCCAAACGAGCATATAATAAAAGGAGCCCACAAATATAATTTAGGATTATGGAGGTAGTGCAATAATAGATCATTAGTGGACATAGCTATTGTTAATGGGCCTGGATTGTGTGTTCGGGCTGAACACGGGATATCCAGATCCGTTAGGAGGCCTAACACTAATTTCTCCTCATGGTCCCTGTCATAGCCTATATATATCCTCTATTCTCTGGCCGCCAAATTATTGATCAGAAATCTGAAGCTTTCTCTAAATTCGTGATTCACGTAAGGAGAAAAAGAGAGGGCTGCCAAGGAGAAGAAATGGTTAGGAGATCGTCGTCCACACGACGTCCAACTCGAGGAAGGAATACGTGCAGAAGATCTTAGGGTCGTCCGCTCGAGATTGCCAGGAACTACTTGTCTTCTTCCACCCGCAGGTATAATTCATGAACCATAGTTTCCGCCTATAAAGGGTTAGAACACGAATTACATCTGTTTAACTTTGTATCGATCAATACGCACACCAAAGTAAGGGTCCTGGGAATCTCCAGTTCCATCATGTTCCACTTTTTTAGAAGAAGGGACGAGATTGATGGTCAACATTTGAGAGGATGAAGGGCAAGAATTGCGTCCTTTGGCCGAGATCACCATGGCCTCATCTGGGTCATCTTTTTGGTCTTCTTTCGCGTCTATAGCTAATACAACCTTCATGTATTCTTCTTTGTACATCCTAGAGTCTGTATAATAGGCTTCGATGCCTCAAAAAGGATTAAGATTTACAGCTTCCTTCTTGACCTCTCCATTGTCGTCTATGTAGTTAAAGCACTAGTGGAGAGTGGACAGTACAATATTATGCTCATGCAACCACGGCCTCTCTAACAATATGTTATAATAACTGTGACAATCAATCATATAGCAAGTGACTTTCGTACAAAGATCGCCAATTTTGATTCTTAAGCGAATTTTTCCCAGTGGTTTACTCCCCCAGAATTGAACCCGAGAATAGTTGTAACCATTGCTGAGAGGCTATGGACTGCAATCTTTAAAGAATCCAGCAGAGTTTTCAGAATTATGCTGAGTGCATATTCGTGATCAACAAGAATGTGATCTACCTTCATTGTGTCGACATACCCACTAAAGTAAAGAGGTCGGTCATGTCGGTTGTCTTCTAACAACATATCATCCTGGGTAAAGGTGATATTTGGAATTATTTCCTTCACACTGTGACATTGAGGGCATGCCATAGGTTTTCCATCTGGCTTCTTGAGATGTGCAAGATAAACATCGGCTTGCATCAGGGCTTCGTTTAACTTTTCTTGAGTTTCCTTCGAAAGAGGAAGGAGTTAGAAAATTGATAATCTTGCTGGAGTGTTGGCTAATTGAGCCAATATGTCAAAATTATATGGCTTTTTAAAACCTTATAGTGGAGTTTTCTTCACATTTTTGTCAAAGCGAACCTGCTGCTTACCCTTGTCAGCTGTTGTCGGCTTGGAAGGGCCTGAATCATCTAGTTGAATTGATATTAGAAGAGAATTAGGACCAAAAGAAGGAGTGACAACCTCGTTCTCCTGGCCTTCAGGGTAGTCTTTGAGATAGAGTCTCCCAGACCGAGTACTTGCCAAGACTTCTTCTTCTGGAATAGATGAAAAAGAAACCATGTTACATGTCTTTGCTCGAGCCATGTTTTTGGAAGATTTCTTTCTTTGAGGGGGTAACATGTGATTTATCCCAAATCCCAGACCGATACGAGACTTGTTATCTTATATATGCAGAGATAGAGGTCCTAAAGACCCTTTTCCATTGTTCAAACCTTCTGCTTTCCGAAAGTCAATCCCATCTTCAGTATCAGCTCACGAGATTGTTGACTGTATCGATAGAATTTTGGTTGGTAGTCACCTTCTGACATTGGCGATGCAGCCTTTAAAGAGGAAGGCGTGAATCCTGCTGAAATGAAGGTAATATTTAAGGGAAGGACATAGCTATCAAGTGGGGTAGGCTCACTCGAAGTTGTGTTGCATGAATCGACTTCTTCGATTTGGTAGAAGAGATGGATGTTTTTTGTTCGAAGTCGATGATAAAGTCTGGATGAAACAACATGATTTTGTATTTAGCTGTCGACAGTGGTACAAAATCATCGTTTCGTACCGGCAAGAGATTGATGATCTTCAAAGTTGCTTTCGGTATCGGGATGACACCGTCAGAGACTAGCTGAGCAGGGAAGTGTCCAAATTGTAGAGAGACGACGTTGGCAGTCACCGTCTTCTCGTCCTTCTAGAGAGTGATCGCCTTAGTGTTGATTAGCTCTTGGATCTTTCCTTTGAGTACAAAGCATCCCCTTGTTGGATGACCCAGAAACCTGTGATACGCACAATATTTAGGGTTATCAGTTTTACCTACTTCGTCTGGCCATTTGATCTCATGCAGTTGAATCTTATTGCTCTTAATTAAGCAATAAAAAATGCTCATGACATCTTCATCATCGAAGGAATACTCTTCCTTGGGTCACGCTGCTGTCCTTTATGGAGGTGCCGTTGCTATAGGTGTCGGCTGACTTATATTGATTGCTAAGGCTTATTTACCCTTATGAGTGTTCGGATAACTACTACTGCTGACAGCCGGATGTTTGTCTTTATGAAGGTTTGGCATCGGGATAACTAATTGCAAACAATTTTCAGCACTGTCTTCAGCTGCTCTGGCATTTGCGATAAAAGAACCCTAATCTTGTAATTGCGTTGGTCCCGTCTATATGCTGACTATGGGTAACAAGTTTGATTTGCAAGTATCAATAGTCAATGCATCAGGGGTGCCCAGAGGCATTTTTAGTGACTCTTGTCGGAAGCGCTCTATGAAACGTTCGGCTGTTTCATTATACTTCTGTTTGATTTTGTTAAGGCTAGGCATGGTCATGTCGTTTATCCCTTCATAAAATTGTTCTAGGAACATCTGTTTCAAGACACCAAAAGATGTTATACAACCATCCGATAGGCTTCGATTGTAAGCAACCCATGCTAAGCATCCAACGAATACTCTAGTAAGTAGAGCATCATTCTTCTGGAGGTGAGCAGTCATCATCTCGAAGTAATTGATATATTGACTCGGAGATGTCTTGCCTTCGAATAGCGTCATAGACTGCAGTTTGTATTTGAGCGGGAACGGGACATCATTCCACTCTACAGGGTAGGGTTATTTAATCCCTAGCTTTTGTAATCCCTCTTTCTGCTTAAAAGCTTCAAACTGATTTTGTAGAAGCTTGACTGCTTCAAGAGGGTCTCCGGATGTTTGAGGAGCAGCAGATTGATTCGATAGATTGGGATATGGAACCGCGTGGTAAGCACCACCCCAGCATCGGAATAACTTAGAGTAGCCTATGCTTGAAGATGTATGACTTCTGGTAGGGTGGTATTTAGAGAAAATTGTACCCGTAGATAGTTTAGATAGGCCTAGAGATCGCTGTTGTTCTTCAGCTGGAGTTGGGTTAACAACTAGTGGAGCAGCATGCTGTGCCATAATCACCACATGCATACTTGTAACCATGTCATTCACGGCCTTCAGATTAGCCTCCAAAGTGGCAATCCTTTGTTCTTGATTAGCGTAACTAGTAGCATCTTGTTCTTTGTTGGTCATGTAAATAGACACTTTTATTGATATCGAGGATGAGCTGGTAGACAAGATAGTCCGATCAGAATCCTCACTTTCGGTATCAAAGTCCGGTAAGCCGCTATCCCCAAGGTTGGATCAGGAAGATTCCCCTAACTAAGGAGGTCTCAGTTTCTCGATCGTGCATTTTAATAGACTCCTTCAACAGAGTCAAGGAATCGACCGAGATATTGTCGACTCAGAGTTCGAAATGAGTTACGCCTCGGACGTCTCCTACCTCTAATACTACGAGATATCATACGGAGGAAAACATCAACTCTTCTTCATATATCAGGATCACATCACGGTAGCGAGGTAATTCAGGCGGTCAAACACATACCGTTTGGCTGATTTACAACAACACTTGATTACTATCTCATGTGAATTATAGTGATGTTCGTTTTGTGAAGTCACTGTTGGAAG
This sequence comes from Iris pallida, assembly GCA_029216955.1. Lineage (NCBI taxonomy): Eukaryota > Viridiplantae > Streptophyta > Magnoliopsida > Asparagales > Iridaceae > Iris > Iris pallida. Next base: position 8,430,236 of record JANAVB010012198.1, read on the forward strand.
AAATGAGTCCTTGATCTTCCGCTTTTGTAAGATGAGCTTGCGAAGATCTATTACATCAGAAGAAAAAGAAAAGGAAGGCAGATTCTGCCTGATTACATTAGGAATATGATTTTTATTCCTAAATTTTTGTGCCTCCTGCGTGTACAGGAAAGTACTGAGTTCATTGGTGTTAGTGAGCGGGTTCTTGTTCTTAGAAACCTTTCATGTGCACAAACTAGTGGTCAGTACAGACCATGTCAAAGTCCTTTGGCGTGCCATATGGCTTGGTTTGGGAAGTTCTGTTCGGCACTTATTGAGATAGGCGCATATGTCAATGTATGGCATCATTTGATTGTCAGTCTGTGACACCCTCAGTTTTCCATGTTCAGTCCTTGATATACGCAAGGTGGGGTGATCATGGCACGAACCTGATTGGCACGGATCGGTTTGGTACGGAGTAGGCAGAATGCCTTGTTACTCTGCATGCATTGTCACGACGAGTTTGGTACAATGACTATGGACAGAAGAAGTTGTGCTTTGAACATGACTTACGTTATTGGCATTGTTTTGATTTTCTTTGCCAAGAGATGAAGAGTTTCTGTCTAAAACTATTTAAGCATTGATTGGCGCAGAGGCGCAATCGAGAGTGTTTTCCACCTAGTCGAGGACTAGGGAAGAGTGGGGAATGGCCATTTGGCACTTTCTTTTGATTTGTGGAGCAATAACAGTGATTGATGTACATTTTGACTTTGGAGTCAAGATGGCGCGCACCTTCTTGATCTTGGCAGCAACAGTGGTGCACTTGGCACCCCGATGCCAATCATCTCTTCGGAAGCCATTTGGTCGAATTGTACGACCAAAGCCTTCTGCGTCGTGCCGACCGACGCAACATCATATTGAGTTGCCACTTTCTCGTCAGAGAAGAAAGTCGTCCCCAACAGAGTTATTATTTTATTTGCAAAGAACAAAAGTCTCCTAAAGAAAACTTAATTACAAACCTAGAAAGAAAGTATAAAATCCTTATACAAAGATCTAAGTACAATTTTGATTCTAGGAAAGTACAACAATAGGAATCTGATCAGAACATGATCACTTTATCCCTTGGACGATGCGATGCTGGAGAAGAAAGGCTCTTGAACTTGCTGCGAAAGCAATAAAGAATTACCGAGAATTCTTTTCAGGAGTAGATGATAAGTGTTGTCTGTATAAAAAGTAATTTTGGGACCCTATTTATAGAGTTTGAGATAACTGCCATGCACTATAATGATTGGTGCGCATTACAAAGATACACTGATTGTGCCTTGCTTTGCGCGCCATGTATCGTTTCATCCATTAGTGCGAACGGTTAACTTAAATGCATAGGTAGCATGGCTTTCTGTGAGAAAAAGGTGCTTGGTCATGGGCAGTATCGTGTGCTTGTTCTTCGAGATTAGTGGCATGTGCGCCACGTCATCTTTAACTGCTTCTGGATGGTGATTGTGGTTGATTGGCACCAATCTGATGAATGGTGCATTCTGTTGGTTGGCGCCAAACTGTAATTGGCGCTGTTTGTTGAGTCTGTACAAAATTTGTCAATTCATGCTATTTAGTGAATGGCGCTGAGAAAGTGTATTGACAGTCATCATGACAAAACCACGTGGTGACATTTTATTGTTTGGCGCTATTTGAGTTTATGTTTGATCTCTGCGATCTAACTTCGGCATCGACAGTATCGGACAAAATCTTTCTTAAGCGCCGTGCACGCAGAATTCGAAAAAAAATCTTCTCGACTATCATGCTGTTAGTCATCATGATTGATACGACATAAAGTTTTGCCTTCATAAGGAAGCTTTGCTATGGGTCCTGGCGCTATCTTATGAATGGCGCCATTCAACGATTGGTGCCATTTAATAGATAGCTCTATTTGATGCTTTTATGTGCGCTAACTGTAAACGGCACGGCGCAGTTTGTCAAAAATTTCTGAGCTTCTACACACACTTGTGCACTTGGCACAAGGGCTTGTGTTTGGCTTTACCTGTAGGTATTTGTGACGGCTTTTGAGTTCCAGTTGTGTGCAGGGTTGCAATAGCACAAGGGAAAGATGTGAGCTTTAGATTGGGGCTTTGCAATAATATGTAAGAACATGGGGAGGGGAAAGTTCCCCTGTGCTAGTTTTGAACCGGAGTTAAGCAGTGCAGTAGCAAGGCTTGCATAGGATTTAGTTGAGGTTAATTAGGTAGCAGGTTATACTGGGTGTTTAGGTAGATAGGAGAAAGATGGGAAGGAAGCACCTGTGCACAGGGGGTTCTAGTGTGCATAGGACTATGTTGCATCAGCCTAACAGGGAGTCAGGGCTATTCTTGTGCATAGGTTTAAAGTTTCCAGTGTGTACCCAGGAATGTGAGAGAGGGCTGGTTGTCAATGACGAGAGGAAAGATGGATCTGTGTGTGAGAGTTCTTGTGTGGGTGTATAAGTGTTTTTGTGAGTAATTTGTGTGTTGTATCCTAGAGTATTGGTAAATAGTAAGATAATGTATAGGTAATGCATAGAATGAGGGGCATAAGTGAATGATACCAAGAGTATTAGTTAGGATTGGGGGTAAGCTATAATATAAGTAGGGTATCCCTAAACACTAGGTAATGGGTACAAGTGTAGAACTTGGGTTAAGGTAGTGATATTAGTCAAGATATATGTTAAGGTATATGTTGATATTGACATTATTAGGTATCCTACTACCTCGTTTCAGTTAATATAGCTTGTATCATCAAGATACCAACCTAGAACTTCGATATAGGCTAAAAAAACCCTAGAAATAGCTAGTTTGACCAAGTGTGACCTAGTTAATCTAGTTTAGCAAGGTATTAACCCGGTTGTCCTAGTTTGGCCTAGAAATGACTTGGAGACCTAGAATTGAGCTAGTATAACATGTTTATGATTCCAAAATACCAATTGACATTAATATTCCATATTTTGGTCTTCGAGGCATCGTATCGGATACCGTTGATACTTCACACCGGATCTCAGTTGAGTACATTTTTTGATAATTTTCTGTTTATGATATCTTCTATGTTTCTTATATTTAGTGTAGATATCCTTGATTTCTTGACACATTAGTCATACAGATTAGTATTTTCGGGATTCCGTCATGAGATGTTATTCCTTATTTATTTTGGTGTACCTTGTGCAAGCTATGTTATTGTTCTTATGCATCGTATGAACACCGATTCCTGCGAGGGGCTCTCAACCTTCTTAGAGAATCTCGTGTCATATTGTACCATGGTTGGATCCACTACACTTTCTGCGGGCGGGAAGTATTATTGTAGATATGTGATCAACACCCTCCTTGTGAATGTCTTATTTCTTGTGAGTGTTGATCATACATCGCACGTATGATTAAGCGGGCCATAAATTCTTGTACAAGTTCCCAAGCTGGTCACATGTTGAAACTAGCAGTCACTCACATAGATAGCATAATTCTTAACTCTTGTATATGATATATTACTGTTCACTCGTTCTTATTCTTACTTATAGTTTTACTTATGCCTCGTTACATTCATGTACACATTACTTTATCTTGTATATTCTCGCTATTTACTGTCACATAGTCTTTATCATTAACTGGAACTGTTATTAGAGATGTACTTCGCTACAATCCTGATTGGATATACTTTTTAGACAATTATGATGATGGTTGCCCTGCCTACTATAACCCTAAGATGTAGAAGGCCTATACCAGGAGACCCTGATCCAGTTGGGCTTAGCTCCAGATGAGGAGGCTTTAGTAGTGACTTAGTTAGACTAGGTTTTGTACTGGATATGTCTATAATCTTATGATTCTGGTATATTTATTATTTCAGACTTGTATTGAGATAGATGACTCTTAGACTTTGGACTTGTATTATGTTATGTTAGACTTCTGGATATTTCTATTTATGTTATTATATTTTATCGTGTCATTTATCTTCTACGTAGACTTGTGATTGAGTATGAATTTATCAATATTTGTCCTTCGATTAGAAATAAGATATCTTGACAGGTTATGATATACACTGTTAGCTAGTATAGTCGACCCAGATAGCATTCAACCGCCGATACTGCAGCGTAGGTTGGGCGCTGTCACACGCTCGTGCTCCTACATCGGGTATGGGTTGTGACACATTTTTTTAGTGGTGGCCCGTACAGGTTCAAAATTTGTAATTAGTGTGATGTCGTAGTGGTACTCAACTTAGAGTGCTATTACGAGCCTGATATATATGTATAGATAGGCTATAGGCTAAGAATACTCAAACACAACTAGAAAAACTCATAATCTATTGTTTCTATGTAAATTATTCCTTCTTTGATATTGATTGTCACGACCCGCTCCCGAATATCAGAATACGAGTCGGACACATCCAGCCTACGCTATGAGACACAGCGTAGTAAGTTATTCTAAACCTTTAATCATCTTCAAAAAATATATTATATTGTATCAGATTAATTACAACATCTATATCGAGAGAAACTAGAATAAGTCCCAAAATGTCATTTATATACAATTCTAAAGCAAAAGTAACTGGAGACAAACCCAGCCAAATGAATGTTAACTAATTATTACAAACCAAGTTCAAAAACGAAATGTAAGCTAAGCTATAGGGTATACCCTAATAGGGACATCCTCTGGGATGTGGGCTAGTGTCTCAGTGGCAGGTCCATAGTATGAATTACATAGCAAGTCCTCCTCAGTTAATTCACCTGCAACCATCCAATCAGGAAAGGAGCAAGTAGAACCCTACAATTTATGCTACTGATACATGGCATAATAAGAATGAACAGATAAAGAATACATGGTTGGTTTGAAAGAAAATGCAACATGCTTGGTTGAAAAATAAAAACAACACATGTTCAAGAGATACTTGTAAAACAAAGATAAAGTGTTTAGGAGATACTTGTAAAACATGTTTAGGCTAGATAGGTAAAATGCGGCTTTGAAAAGCTAGTAGACACGTGATCGACTAAAATAGGGCGGCAAAATAAATACAACTGATATGGCATAAGCCGGTCCGGCAGAACCCACACGTGCACGATGTGTGAGTTAAGCTATCCACTCATATTATACTATGGGCTTTGATCACGTATTAACTAGGCAATTTCACATTCCCAATGTCGATAAAATATAAAACTTGCAACATGTAATACAATTCTTGTTAAAGAGGCTTGTTGCATGAGAAACAAGTTATACTTGTAAGCTTAGAATTTAAAGACAACATGCAATGAAAAGAAGATACAATTGGTAACAAAAGCATGCAAATCATATCATGTACAGTTTTGTATGTTGTAGTTTACTGGCCTTTATTTACCGAAGGATTGATGTTAAATGTTGATTTGATGTCCAAAGTCCTCAAGCTGTAACAAGGTATAATGTTTCTTAGTTTAAAGGTTAAGTACTAACTAGGTGTTGTGCTCTCTAACTAGGTCAAGTTACACTAGGTTCGGGTCACAAAGACATGGCACACAATGCTTAACCTTGCTCAGAAAGTCTAGCACAATAATCATATAAAGGTTATACACCTCAAAATAGTTTTAAACAGGTTTACAAGTTATGTGTTGCCATTTTTTTCTAGGATTTAATATTAACTAAAATGATTTATTTTATTTATTAAGAAAATATTGCATTAAATGAGACAGGTCTCACATTCACTCGTTTTAATAGTTAGAGGTCTCCAAATACCAAGTTGCTACTTTTCATGGGTCAATTACGTCAAAATAGGAAAGGTATTTAGTTTTCACTATTTTTGATCTACTACAAGTATTTATAGAACTATTTGTATCAAAAAGTAATTTAATAATAGTTATTTATAATTAATTATTAACAGAAACTAACTTTTAATATGTTAAAATAAGTCCAAAATCTACAATTAAATATACTAACTTGGTGTAAAATCTAGTATTTAAATATAATATTTAATTAATTTTCAGAGATAATTTATTATTTATTAAAATTGAAAATGCTATAAATACATATAAATGTATTTACTATTTTTATTTATTTTAAAATATAATTATTAAATAAATAATTATGGAAAATATGTAAATAAATACCAAGTTGCTACATTTTATTGGTGAAGGATGAAAAATTCAAAGAGAACGACTATTTATAGTTTTGCAAATAGAACTAAATCGCGCAAATTACGTTGAAGAATCTGGCTCGAGTTGACTGGCACTTAAAATTCGGAGTTTGTTGAAACAGTTGACTGGCGCAACCTGTATTAAGTTCCTCTAATTCAAAGTATTTCAAAATTTTGAAATCTTTCAAACTTTAAAAACTTTGAAGGGGGTCTTGTAGAGGCTAAAAATCAAGCTGCGTCACCCAGAAAGTGTGCGATCATCAAATGGCGCCAAATCATTATGTTGTGCCAGAACATTAGGTTGTGCCAATAGTTGGTTGCGCCAACATCAGGTTGCACCAATGTCAGGTTGTGCGACACCACGTGGCAAGCATCCTCGAGAAGCTGTAATGGTTGCCATCATTACTGACAGCTCTCACAGCATGACAATCGAAGAAAATCCATTCGAATCCCGCACAACGCGGCGATCGAGAAGATTTTGTCAGCATGTAATTAATGCTGATAACTGGCTCGCGCAAGTCATTGTGTGGCACGAGAATTAATCGGTACAGCACAGAAGACCCAGTCAAAGGCACAAATTGTTGAGTTGCGTCCATGTACAACCTGGTTAGTTTGCGCCACCTGATCAACATTAATTTAGAAACAGGGTGACGTGGCGCACAAGCCACCAACTTCGCAGAGCAGGCCCACTACACTGCACACGACCACGCACATCTCATTCAAATGATGCCACACGTCCACAGCAGTTCGTGCAACCGCTTGCGCAAATTATTACATTATGCCCCTGCACAACCTGATGAAGCACGCACAAGGTAATCGAACAGTATCCAGAACAGGGTCACGTGTTGCGTAAGCTACCAACTTCGCAGAGTGTGTCCACTATATTGCCCATAACCACGCGCATCTCACTCAAACGATGCCACGCGTCCACAGCAGTTGGTGTAACAGCTCATGCAAGTGAATAGAAGGCGCGCAACCTGAAGTGCGCACAACCCAGAATAACTGCTAAACAGTTATTTCAAGAACTCTATAAATAGAGTTTTAAATTAGTCTCAAAGCATGACCAAGGATCAAAAACTCCTCCAAAAGTGCTGTTGCATCCTCAGAAGCTCGTGTCTTCGATATCACATCGTCCAAAGGATAAAGTGATCGTCTTCTGATCAGATTCCTATAGTTGTACTTCCCTAGATATCAATTGTACTCTTTGTACTTTTTCTCATTTTATAGAAATATAATTTTCTCTTTTTGTTTTTGTAAACACTCGTCGGGAGAGTGACGTCTCCATGCAACCCGGACCAAGGGTATAACAGTATTTCTCAACCTCTTCTCCCTTCGGTCCAGTATCTTTACGGGCTGCTCCGAGTAGGTGAGTCTAGGTCCAACCTCCAGCTCTAAGTGATCCAAGACGTGACTGGGGTCTGGAATGTACCTCCTTAGCAGAAAAACCTAGAAGATGTTGTGAACACCTTCCAGGTTTAGTGGAAATACAACTCTGTAAGCTACCTCTCCAACTCTACTAAGTATTATGAAAGGTCCAATATATCTGGGGTTCAGCTTTCCCCTTCGACGAAATCTGATCGTCCTTGAGTAAGAGATATTTTTATAAACACCATATCACCATCAGTGAACTGCAATGGTCTTCGACTATTGTTGGCCTAACATTTTTGCCTGTCTTGGGCAACCGTGAGTCTATCTCTGATCATCTTGACCTTATTTACTGCCTCTATGATCATCTTTGGTCCAAGCATGACTCTCTCTCCAACATTGTCCCATGTGAGCGGTGTCCTACATTATCGTCCATACTGCTCTGATTATTAAATTGAAGGGAAATAGTCTTTTGGCTAGCCCCTCTACTTCTCCGATTCAAAAATTGAAGTAGACTTCTTCTCGACACACTGCTGTCCAAAACAAAGAAAAGCGCCCTTTGGCCTTTTCTTCCCTGGCACAACCTATGCATGTTCCTGCTGTGGCACAACCTACGCACATTTCTACCTTGGCGCAACCTAAGAGAAAGAGCCTTTTGGCTACTCCATCTGCTCCTACAGTTCTGAACTCAGAGAAAAATATATTCAGTAGCTCTCCTGGACAAAAGAAAGGAAAGCGCCCTTTGGCCTTTTCTTTCCTGGCATAACTTGTTCCTGCTCCTGCTCTGGCACAACCTGCGCATATTTTTGCTGTGGCACAATGTAAAGGGAAACACTGTTTAGTGGTTCCCTCTTCGTCATCAAGTCAGAAACTTACTTAGAAATCATAAAATCAAGGAAAACACTCTTTAGCTTTTCCTCATTCTGTTCAAATCGCTGACTCGGTGGAAAGTAATGCTGGTTGCACCTCTTATCACAAAAGTAGATTCAGATAGAAATCCTAATATCCTTAACAAAGACAACCAAATCTCTGTCAGAAAGAGGGGTTCTATTCAGAAAGAACTTTCTACGCAAAAGGGTATTATGCCTACTCCAAAGAGGTCAGGGAAGGATCTACCGACCCTACGTATCTTAAGATCCCGATAATGCAAACTACTAATATCTCAAATAGATGCAGAAGTAGCATCCTTATCAGACTTGCGCACCTATATCAACAGGTGCCAATTATGGTCAACCTCGGGAAAATACAAGATGTATCAAGCGCAACCTACACCAGTTGCTAACTTGCGCCAGAGGAAGAATTCTGAGGTAGAAAATCCTAAGACTTATGCTAATCAGCTTAGCACGTCCTTGTACACTCAAGGTATGGGACACCTCAAGAACAGGAATCATGTTCCGAATATCGTCAAGGACTACATTCTTACAACTTCTTCTCGTCCTGTTAGTGATCCCCGTAAACTCCTGATACTGAAGCGGAAGGTTGCAAAGCCATCTCGTCCAGCGGTGGTCCAATAGCAAGAACATCATTGCAATCACCACCATGAAGTTGTCATCAAATGTTTCTTTCACTCAGCCAAGCGGTCTGTCTTCGATCATTTGAACCATGTTCAAACTCCTGAACCTATCTTAGTGGACGAAGATGAACGACTTTACGCTTCTGTCAATATGGCATCTCGAAGCACTGGGGTAAAAAATGCCCAAGGCGTAATGCATCCCGCAATCCCAGTCAACAATACTTAGATCGGATTTATGAATCTGGCGAAGGAGTATACCAATATAGTAGATCAAGAAGCCAAAAAAAAATCGGTCAAAGGAATCTTCCTTCTGACCAAGAAACAATCGGTCAAAGGAACCTTCTTGATTCTAACCAAGATTCCTTCAGTCAAAAAGACATCCCTATCACTTATTCTGGAGGTGGTTCCTTATATGACTTTGATGCTGACAGTGAAAGTTCTGAAAGGACCATCCTTTCTACTAGCACATCTTCGAGGGCTAGAGAAGTGACTGCTTATGTCGTCATAGAAGATCAATATACTTCCAGTTCTAACAGTCAAGAGCAGAGAATGGCTGCTTTAGAAGTTGGTTTGAAAAGCATGATCGAGATGATGACAGCTATGCATGCGGTAATTATGACACAACATACAGTTCCACCGGTCGTGAATCTGATTCTGACTCAGGAACCTGTAACAACATCAGCTCCCATCAACATTGGTCTGGGAGTACAATCTTCTCACACTACTTTTATACTAGTGCAGGTTGCTCTAAGTCAATCTGGTGCTGGAGGTGGTACTTATCATGCAGTACCTCCTCCTAACATATCAAATCAATCCACTGCTCCATAGTCATCGAAAAATACCAATGAGGCCATAAAACTTTTACGTACTCAATTCGAAGCTTTCAAATAGAAAGTCGGCTTGCAAAAGCTTGGCATCAAGCAGCCTTATCCCATAGAATGGAAAGAAGTCCAATTTCCTCCCAAGTACAAACCCCCTACTATTATGCTATTTGATGGCAACACATCTCCAAGTCAGTACCTCAATCACTTTGAGGTAATGACTGATCAACTCCAGCCAAATGACGCTCTGCTCACTAGAGTATTTGTCGGCTATTTAGCTGGTACAGCATATGACTGGTATCGTAGTTTACCAGATGGTTGTATAACCTCTTTCTCTGGCTTCAAATAAATGTTCTTGGAATGATGTTACGAGGAAACTAACGACATGACTGTGTCTGCTCTCATCAAAATCAAACAACAACATAATAAAACTACTGAACGTTTTATTGAACGATTCCGCCATGAAGCGCTCAAAATGCCTCTCAAAACTCTAGATGCTTTGACTATAGACACTTGTAAATCAAACCTGTTGCCTATAATCAGCATGTGGATGGAATCAACACAGTTCCAGGACTGGCCTTCCTTTATAGTGGACGCCAAAGCAGCAGAAGTGAGCGTTGATAAGTTTAAATAATTAGGTATTCAAATGCCTAATCTTGACAAAGATGAACACGCTACACCAAATAGAAGTGGCTGTCAGAACAATCGCAAGAGCAAATAGACTTTGGCTATTAATCTCAAAGGCAAAGAAGCTCTAGCCATCAATGTAAGTCAGCCAACATCTACCCCAACAGCACTACCACAAAGGGCACCACGTCCAAAAGAAGAATACTTTTTTGATGAAGATGATATCATGAGTATCTTTGATTGTCTGATCAAGAGCAATAAACTTCAACTGGCAGAAGCAAAACGGTCAAAGGAAGTTGGTAAGACTGACCATCCAAAATATTATGTTTATCACAGATTTATTGGACATCCAACTCGAGCATGCTATGTGCTCAAGAATAAAATTCAGGAGATGGTCAATTCTGGTGCAATCAATCTCCAACAAGACGAGAAAACTGTAACGTCTAACATCATCTTTCTATAATTTAGAAAATTTTTGGCTCAACTTGTGCAGGACGACGTCATCCCCATCCCGAGAACTACTGTGGATATTGTTAATCATCCACCTGCACGAACTGATGGTCTTGTTTCTCTGTCTATTAATAAAGGTAAAATTATATGGATCCATCCAGATTTAGTGGCTGACTTCGAAATACCGTCTTCCTCCACCAAGTCCAAGAAGGATACTAAATATAAATCATGTCATATGATTTCATTGGGTGAAAATTGGCTTCCACCTCTAACTACTACCTTCATCTCGGCAGCAGATAATCCTTCTTCTTCTTTCCCTACGGAGACAACATTGTCAATGTCAGAAGCCAAATATCAACCAGCTTTCTATCTGTATAGTCCACAGTCTCGTGAACTAATGACAAAAATGGGATATGATCTACAAAAGGCCTTTGGTTTGAACCATGAAAAGGGATCTCCTGTACCTCTTTCTCTCTGTCTTTCTCACAACCAATCTCGAGTTGGTTTGGGTTACTGGACAAACTCTTCATCTTGCCAAAAGAAATCTTCCAGAAGCGAGACCCAGGCAAAAAGTTGCAATATGGTGACTTTTGAACCTGTATCCGAGGAAGAGGCTTTAACTGGTTCCATATCTGGAAAACCTGACCTAAGAGACTATTCAGAAGGTCAAGAAAACCCTGCTCCAGCTCTGGAGGCTCCTCAAGCATCATCTTCTCCTACAGTCAATGTTCCATCAGCTACATCACTTCTAGTGGAACCAACTCTTTCAAAACCGACGACAGCCGACAAAGCAAAACAGCCAGTCTGTTTTGATAATGTATTGAAGAAGCCTCCAACTTTGGGACTCGAAAAGCCGTATAACTTTGATATACTGGCTCAACTGGTTAATACTCCGGCAATATTTTCAATTTTTAAGCTACTCCGTCTTTCGAAGGAAACTCGAGAAACGTTGAGTGAAGCTTTGATGCAAGCTGATACTTGTCTAACATTCCTCAAGAAGCTAGAGGAAGAGCCTATAACATGCCTTCATTGTCATAGTGTGATGGAACTGATACCCAACATCACCTTTACATAAGATGATATGTTGTTGGAAGATAATCGTCATGACCGACCCCTCTACTTCACGGGATATGTCGATACCATGAAGGTTGATCGCATTTTGATCGATCCTGGTCTACACTTAGCATCATGCCAAAGACTCTACTAGATGCATTAAAGATTCCTGTATATAATCTTTCAACAACCATCACGACAATCCTAGGATTCAATTATGGAAGAAGTGAACCACTGGAAAAGATTCGTCTGAAGGTTCAAATAGGCAATCTTCGTACAAAGGTTACTTTCTACGTGATCGATAGTCATGGCTCTTATAATGCTTTACTGGGATTGGCTCTTATAATGCTTTACTGGGATTACCCTTTCTTTGTGAGCATAACATTGTACCATCCACTCTACTTCAATGTTCAAATATGTAGATGTCAATAGAGAGGTTCAGAAGGAAGTAGCTGACCTAAATCCTTTCAGGGGCATTGAAGCATATTGTACTGACTCTCGGATGTACAAGGAAGGGTTCATGAAGGTTGTATTGATGATGTCTAGTGAGAAAGATCAGAAAGATACTTCAAAAGATGTTCTCATGATCTTCGTCAAAGGACGTACTATTCATCCCTCTTCTTTTCAGATGTTGACTGTACATCTTTCCTCTCATAACAAACAGCCTTCTGCTGTAGAAAGGAAACAAAAGAAGATCACCCCTTCTGAGCCTTTGGTTATCGACCTTCGTCGTAACAAATCTTCACCTTCACCTTCCCTTCTTCTCCTCTGGTTATCAACTTTACTAAGCCTTCTATTAAGGCTAAGAATCCTCTTTCTCCTCTTCTGGTCATCAACCTCAATAAGCCTTCTGTTAAGGCTAAGAGTCCTACTGTAAATGATGATGTACAAATCAATAAAATAGCATCTTCTTTACAATGTATTGATTTTTTTTATTATATTCGATGTTATTTAAAAATGTTAGATAACTTCGAACCACTTACCATAGGAGTAGGTCAAGCTTTCCAAGATGAGGTATTGCTCGAACCAATACAGGACTCCTTCTTCTTAGTTCCCTCCTGAAAGAAAGATGAACTTCCTATACTCCTATTCGTGTTCCTGCTCCAAAAGAAAAATCAAAACAATACTACAACAAAATAAAGTGGGGACTGGGTTATACTTTGCCAATACAGACACCAGAAGCTTCCGAATCAGAAAAAGAAGAACGATCTAACTCTTCTGATTCTGTTTCATGGGATTTATACACCATTGTAGGGCACATCCATCGGGTGACTCTATCTTTCAATATGGTAACTACCGAATCCTCGAAAGACGACGAGGATTTTGTCAGTATCTGAATCTGATCCTTGGGCGCAAAGAATTGATACTCAATGGGAGCTTTACTTCAAGCAACATGATCCGCCTACCGAAGATCATTTTGTTCAAGTCGACGTTGGAGATGAAACCTCCTCGAAACCAATATTTGTTAGCAAAAGCCTCCCTGAAGCAGATAAACAAGAACTGATCCAACTTACTAGGGAATACATTGATGTATTCGCTTGGAGCTATGAAGACATGCCGGGATTGGATCCCAGATCGCTACCCATAAGCTCAATATTTTGCCGAATACGAAGCCAGTCATGCAGCAGCAACATCGATTTTGACCAAACATGATGGATTCCATAGAAGCTGAAGTCAAAAAACTCATTGCCTGCGGCTTCGTCAGAGAAGAACAACATCCAGACTAGGTGGCTAATGTTGTCACAGTTTTAAAGCAAACAGGGAAGGTTCGAGTCTGCATTGACTTTAGAGACCTTAATGAAGCTTGTCCCGAGGACGAATTTCCTCTTCCGATCACTGATGTCATGATCGACAATACTTGCAAATTTGAACGAATGTCTTTTATGGATGGATTCTCGGGATATAATCAAATCAAGATGTATCCAGAAGATGAGAAACATACATCTTTTCGTACTCCTCTTGGAGTCTATTGCTACACTGTTATGCCATTTGGTCTTAAGAACGCTGGTACAACTTATCAACGGGCTATGAGAACTATCTTTCATGATCATTTATGAAAGACTGTTGAATGCTATGTCGACGATATTGTTGTCAAAAGTCGTTTAAAGGAAGACCACATCCAAGACTTGGGGATTATTTTCGATCTAATGCGCCAGCATCAACTCAAGATGAATCCCACCAAGTCATTCCTCGGAGTCTCTAGTGGCAAATTTTTGGATTCGTCATTACCTCTAAAGGTATACACATTGATCCCGAGAAGATCAAAGCCATTCAAGATATGCCTCCTCCACGCAACCTAAAAGAGCTACGAGGATTCCAGGGACGACATGCGTACATCAGGAGATTCATCTCAAATCTCTCTGGACGCTGTAGATCATTTACTCAACTCATGAAGAAATGTGTCTTTTATTTGAACTGAAGAATATCAGCAAGCATTTGAAGACATAAAGCGGTACTTGACGAACCCTCCAATTCTAGTGTCTCCAGTCTCAGGAATACCCTTTCTGATGTATATTCGAGCAATGGACCATTCATTAGGTGCTTTATTAGCTCAGAAGAATAAAGAAGGTCATGAACAGGCTATTTAGTATCTAAGCCGTACATTGATCGGAGCTGAACATCGATACACTCCAATAAAAACGAATATCTAGCTTTGATGTTTGCTGTTCAAAGGCGAGACATAATATCACCGACCAAACTATTCATGTGATTTCTAGAGTTAACCCTCTCCGGATATTGATAAAAAAGTCCAATACACTTAACTCCAGGCTTGCTTCGTGGGCCATATTATTAGCACAATATGATATGTTTTATGTTCCTCAAAAGTATGTGAAGGGCCAATCTCTCGCTGACTTCCTGGCAGCTTACCCAATCCCAGAAATGTCTAAACTTTATGATGAGATTCTAGACGAAACTTTTGAATCCAACATGATTTCAGAAGAAATTCTTGCTTGGCGTCTATTCTTCGACGATGCATCCAGAATAGGACAAAAAGGTGTCATCGTTGCTGGAGTTGGAATCGTCCTTGTATCACCAGAAGGATTAGCTATTCAAAGAGCTTATTCTTTAGACGAGTCGTGTTCCAATAATGTTGCTGAATATAACGCTCTGCTAATTGGTCTCTAATTGGATAAACAATCGGATATTGAATAACTTGAAGTATATGGAGACTCTAAACTGATTGTCAATCAGGTTAGGGGCACGTATGAAGTTCGACATCAAGATTTGGTGCCGTATCACGAAGCGGCAGTTAGAATGGCTATATCATTTAGGGGTTTCTTCATTGAACATGTACATTGGGCATGCAATACGGAGGCTGATGCATTGGCTAATCTGGCAGCCATATTTGTAATCCCAGTAAAAAGGCAATAAATGATTGTCATCACTAAGAGAGAGTTATTTGCATTGAAAATAATTCAAACATTGAGTTGAGTAATGCAATTAATATTGATGTCATCAGTGAAGATTGGAGAGCTCCTTTTATTGACTTTGCGGTACATGACATTTTACCTGAAGATCCTAAATAAGCTACAACTATTCGTCGGCGATCACTCCGGTTCTATTATAATCATATTACCAAAACCCTCTATCGACGGACATTTGATGGTCTACTCCTACGTTGTCTTACAGGAGATGAAGAAAAAAAATACTACGGGAAGCTTATGATGGTGTTTGTTGTGCACATCAGCCTGGTCCTAAATTATAAGGTTATATCCGACGTATGGACTACTATTGGCCCACGATAGTATTTGATGCAATCGAGTATGCAAGAAAGTGCCGAGCATGTCAAATCTATGATGACTTCATTCATTAACCATCAGAATTTCTTCACCTGATGGAAGCATCATGGCCCTTTGAAGCTTGGGGCATGGATGTCATTGGTCCTATTAACCCTCCCTTATCTCGAGGACATCGGTTCATATTGGCCATAACTGATTATTTCTCAAAGTGGGCTGAAGCTATACCTCTAGCTGAGGTCAAGGCAAGCAGTGTTATCAATTTTATTAAGCATCATGTGATCTACAGATTCAGTGTTCCTTCGCGAATCATTCATGATAATGGGCCATAATTCATCAGTCAAAAGTTTACTCGATTCTGCGATGACAACATGATCAATAATATTGCTTCTACAGCTTACAATCCTGCAGCTAACGTGTTGGCAGAAGCATTTAACAAAACCATCATCAAACTCCTCAAGAAGTTCGTTTCTACCAACAGACGAAACTGGAGTGAAAAGCTTGGAGAATGTATGTGGGCTTACCGTACTACTGTACGTACTCCTACAGGATGTAAACCTTTCTCTTTGGTATATGGATGCGAGGCCGTCTTACTATTAGAAATCCAGATCCCTACCCTAAGGATTGCCATTGCCAATGAACTCACAACCAAAAACAATGATCGTATGAGACTTCAGGAGCTTGAAGCGCTTGACGAGAAACGGCTCCTAGCTCAACAACATATTGAGCTATACCAAGCTCGTCTATCAAAAGCCTTCAACTGTAAAGTCAAAGTCCGAACATTTCAGAAAGAAGAACTTGTTCTAACCATCAGACGTCCTATGACTATGATGCACATGAGCAAAGGCAAATTCAAAGCGAAGTGGGAAGAACCCTACGTTGTAAGCAATGTTTTCTCCAACGGAGCTTATCAATTAACTAGTATTGATAGTCGACTCTTCATAATGCCCATTAATGGCAAATTTCTCAAGAAATATCATGTTTAAAGACAAAGAGATATCAACACAGAGAATCATAATGTATTATTTCATTACTCAGACAGATAAAAATTCATAAAATTAATGGAGACCAGAGCCCTCTTGATTGAAAATATATTTCGCGAAGCTCGAAGTCATTATTGTCCGATGATACCAGCAGTACACAAGTGGCCTTCCTCAGAGCTTCTTCTTCGGCAGTACTTCCAGGCTCCACCAGTTTGACAAGAATGTCTTGTTTTGATTCAAAAACAGCCAAACTTTCTCCCTCTTCTGGCTGAATAGCTGGCGAAGGCTCGTCGGAATGAGTGTCGATGGCGGCTTCGATCTTTGGAATGGCCTCAGCCTCCTTGGGTGCATCTTCGAAAGGCATTTGCGATGAAAGGATAGGTGTAGATAACATTCTCAAAAATTTTGCACTATCTGTAGACATAAAGGTCAAACATTCTGTCTTATGAATTGAAATAACCTTTCCTCGAAAATTCAAGTTCCTTCATTCATCCCTTTTAATCTCGTGAATAGGTCTCCATTTATTGTCTTTCGCGAGAACCAAAACGACCTTTCTTTGGAAAGGCAGGCTTATTCACTCATCAATCTTTTTTAGGCCTATATTTATTATTGTTTATTTAATTTCTCGTAAATAAAGCCACAGATAATAAATACTCAAAATCCCCCGTGGAGTCCATCCAAATCATCAATTCTGTCTTTTGAAACCCAGCTGTTTTAAAAGATATCTTATCTTTATTTGTATTATCATAGATATCATCTATTTTAGATATGATATTCTATCTTTCAGTCCCCGCTGACTTGAAGATCATCAATAGAAAAATGAATTCACGTCCACATTACCTCTGGATTCTATTTTCTATATCATCACATCAAGTCATATAGGAGATAAAATCATTCTTTATTCCTTCTTTAAAAATATAGATACATCTTAATGGAAATCTATTACATCTCGGATTTTCATTCTAAATATAACAAATGGAGGTCTATTACATCGTTGGATCTTCTTCTTGGTGCCAGTTCTGTACCGATTCGACCTGAAGTAGCAAGCAAGGCAATGGAATCAACTCTGGTCTTCTCTCTCAGAAAGACGAAAGGAGAACGACAGAGTACAGCAGCTCGAAGACAAGCCGCTGTCAATACAACTGGTGGAGAAAAGACGACCCTTCGTGAGAAGTAGGAATGGGATCACCCTTGTGATACGATTCCTAGTTCTGTGTCTCCACCATCCAACTCTCATGTATAAGGGCCATTCCTACCATCTCGAGGAAGCCCTTTTAAACATGAAGAGTTCTGAGCTCCCTGATGTGTGTGTCAAGGTGGTTCATCTCCATAGCATCCAATATCACAAATACCAATTCTGAAGAATCTCGCCAACAGATTCCCCGCAAGAAATGAACGAGAAGAAGTTAGTGAATTTATAGAGGGCAATGATCAAATCTGTACAAAAATCACAGGTTGCACCAAAACTTCCATGTTGTGCAACGGATATGTTGTGCTACACGCATCATCTGTATTGTACCAATTTTGTATGGTAAAGCATCTGTGTTGCGCCATATTTTATTTGACACAGTATCTGTGTTGCGCCACATTTTATATGGCACATCATCTATGTTGCACCATATTTTGTATAGCGCAGCATCTGTGTTACATCGCATCTGTATAGCATAACATCTCTGGTGTGCCACATCGCATAACACAGTTTGAACACTATGTGAGTGACAACAACCAAACCCTAAAAAGGGTGGTGTGAGTCAAAAAGTGAACCGAACTCTAAAAAGAGAAGGTGCACGATGAACAGATCAAACCAAAAACCCTAAAAAGGATTTTGTTGATACGATCGATGTATGGATCAATGATCAAAATGCTCACCTTCCATGGCCGGGTTGACAGTCTCTCCTCGTGATGAAGGCGGAACGTTCTGACACGCACATCGCTGCTTTCTTCATGATGAAGCGTGAGAAGAAGGCTCAGCGAAGGCTTTTTCTCTCTTAACATCGAATCACCCGGACACCATTAGGGTTCGTCGAAGAAGCTTCTGAGCCTGGAAGAAGAAGAAGAAAAGACAGAGTGGTCAAAGAAGATCTGGAAGAAGAGAAAGAGGTAGGGTTTCGAGAAAGTCACATTGGTGAAGGATGAAAAATCCAAAGAGGACGGCTATTTATAGTTTTGCAAATAGAAGTAAATTGCGCAAATTACGCTGAAGAATCGGGCTCAAGTTGACTAGCACAAGCAACTGGCGCTTAAAATTCGGAGTTTGTTGAAACAGTTGACTGGCGCAACCCATATTAAGTTCCTCTAATTAAAAGTATTTCAAAATTTTGAAATCTTTCAAACTTTAAAAACTTTGAACGGGGTCTTGTAGAGACTAAAAATCAAGCTGCGCCACCCATAAAGTGTGCGATTATCAAATGGTGCCAAATCATTATGTTGCGCCAGAACATTAGGTTGTGCCAATAGTTGGTTGCGACAACATCAGGTTGCGCCAATGTCAGGTTGCGCGGCACCACGTGGGAAGCATCCTCGAAAGCTATAGCGGTTGCCATTATTACTGACAGCTCTGACAGCACGACAATCGAAGAAAATCCATTCGAATCCTGCGCAACGCGGAGCTCGAGAAGATTTTGTTAGCATGTAATTAATGCTGACAGCTGGCTCGCACAAGTCATTGTATGGCGTGAGAATTAATCAGTACAACACAGAAGAACCAGTCAAAGAGGCCAGTTGTCGAGTTGCGCCCATGCGCAACCTGGCTAGTTGGCACCACCTGATCAACATTTATTTATAAGTAGGGTGACGTCCCCACGACCATGCACATCTCGTTCAAACGATGTCACGTGTCCACAACAGTTCATGCAACCGCTCGTGTAAGTTATTACATTGTGCCCCCGTGCAACCTGATGAAGCACGCGCAAGGTAATCGAACAGTGTCCAGAAAAGGATGACGTGGTGCACAAGCCACCAACTTTGCAGAACATGTCCACTACACTGCCCACGACCACGCGTATCTCACTCAAACGATGCCACGCATCCACAGCATTTGGTGTAACCGCTCGTGCAAGTAAATAGGAAGCGCGCAACCTAAATGCGCGCACCCCAGAATAACTGCTAAACATTTATTTCAAGAACGCTATAAATAGAGATTCAAATCAGTCTCAAAGCATGACCAAGGATCCAAAACTCCTGTAAAAGTGTTGTTGCATCCTCTAGAAGCTCGTGCCTTCGATATCACATCGTCTAAGAGATAAAGGGATTATCTTCTGATCAGATTCCTATAGTTGTACTTCCCTAGAAATCAATTGTACTCTTTATATTTTTTCTTAGTTTGTGGAAATAGAATTTTCTCTTTTTGTTTTTGCAAACACTCACCGGGAGAGTGATGTCTCCATGCAACCCGGACCAAGGGTATAACAGTTTTTCTCAACCTCTTCTCCCTTTGGTCAATTATCTCCATGGGCTGCTCCGAGTAGGTGAGGCTAGGTCCAACCTCCAACTCTAAGTGATCCAAGACGTGACTGGGGCCTGGAATGTACCTCCTTAGCTGAGAAACATGGAAGATATTGTAAACACCTTCCAGGTTTAGTAGAAATACAACTCTGTAAGCTACCTCTCCAACTCTGCTAAGTATAATGAAAGGTCCAATATATCTGGGGTTCAGCTTTCCCCTTCGACTATATCTGATCGTCCCACGAGTAGGTGATATTTTCACAAACACCAAATCATCATCAATGAACTCCAATGGTCTTTGACTATTGCTGGCCCAACGCTTTTGCCTGTCTTGGGCAACCCTGAGTCTGTCTCTGATCATCTTGACCTTATTTACTACCTTTGTGATCATCTCTGGTGAAAGCATGACTCTCTCTCCAACATCGTCCTAAGTGAGCGGTGTCCTACATCGTCGTCTATAAAGTGCCTCGAACGGTATCATCCTAATGCTAGCTTGGTAACTATTATTGTATGAGAACTCTACCAAGTACAGATGATTATCCCATAATCCATCGAAATCCAATGTACAATTCTGTAACATGTCCTCCAAAGTCTGTATCATCCTTTCAGACTATCCATCTGTCTGAGGATGGTATGTCGTACTGAACTTTAGTTGAGTACCAAGTCCTTCCTGAAGGCTCTACCAAAAGCGCAAAGTGAATTGGCTGTCTCTATAAGACACGATACTGACTGAAATTCCATGAATTCGCACTATCTGTCTTATATACAGTTCTGCCAACTTCTCAATAGGAAGTTCTACTTTGAAGGGGATAAAATGAGATGACTTGGTCAGTCTATCGCCTATGACACAGATGGTATCCTTCCCTCCTAAGGAACGAGGAAGCTGTCACGACCCGCACCCGCTTTTCAGGATACGAGTGCGTGCGCATGCCCGCTACGTATCAAGCGGACTCTGGCCCAACTCGAATACGTATAAGCTGTCTAGACTAAGGTAATATGCCTGATCATGGCAAGACAAAACTATATCTCAATCCACAAGAATTATATAAAACAAGAATAAACTATTATGGTTCATCGTCTGCAGCCCACTAATATGTATGTCCGATTAGACTCTAGAAAAATAACATGAGTCTATAAAATAGGCTAACAAGCAGAATATATTATGATAAGGAATATAACGGACGAGAGAAGAACAAAATAATATCACTAGCAAATACCTGAATCTTGCAGATGTAATCAACTATCATCATAACCAGCTAACTAACTCCGTGCAATCAGCTACTTGAACAGATCATCAGGTCCTCAAGGGACTAGCAAGATACATAAAACAAGCCTACTAATACGATAGTAAATAACATGTATGGATGATAAGAGTAGTGCAAGAAGAACATCCATGAAGCGACATGTCATAGAAAATGTAATACTAGACTTGGCAAACAATCAATCAAATAACTCCTATAGACTGTAGTACAATACAAGAAACTCACAATCTATAGAATATTTCGATTGTAGTACAATGCAAGATACTCCTAATCGAGAATAGACAATCCTAGTATCAATTTCATCTCATAAAGGAATATAAAGGTTATCTAAAATCATATAGACTGTAGTATAATGCAAGATACTCCCAATCTATAGTATATCTCAATTGTAGTTCAATGCAAGATACTTCCAATCGAGAATGGTCAAGTCAGTCAGGTCATAGTCAAGACAAGTTCAAGTCCATCAATCACGACCAGGTCAAGTCAATCAAGGAAACCTGGCATAAGTGGCAACTCTATCACAAGACACGATGAACACTAGGAAGACCAATAAATAATCAGTAAATACAACTATCACAAGACACGTGCACGTAAATCTATAAAACAAGAAGGCAGTAGATGATAACCCAAGTGGAATATGAGAAGCAAGTGAAAATATGAAAAGAAATACAATAGGATAGAAAACATGTAAATAGTGTATAAGTTCGGCTAGGTATACTTGCCTGGTGGTAGCACGTAGAACCAACAATATCCCGTCAATCGACGAGCCATAAAAGTCAACTCTCATAACAGTCTCCGGGGGCTGAAATAGATATTACCTACGTGTTAAGATTAGTAAAATGAGCTAGGATAGTCTAACTATAAGTCCAATTCTGGACACAGAGGTAAAACAATAATTTTTGGGTCAAAACGGTATCCGTCATTGGACCCACTTTGCACCGAAAAACGTGCCAAAGTCAATGGTCTCTAAAGCCATCAAACTATATGTCTACGGGTTCAATTTTACGAGACGAACCCAACCGTATGTCCAAAGTTGGATTCCGGTGGGCCGTGCACAAATTTGCCTGTTGAGTCGGGTCGTGGGCCCGCCAAAATAACGTTCCAGTCGACTTTCTCAGAATCGGACCAAACTTGGCATACATAACCAGAAAAATGACACGGTCTTGTTGGAGCAAGTTTCGTCTCGAGTTGACAAATGTACACAAAGTAATCGACTAATTTGTAAATTAGCCGATACGGTAATTTTTGACGGATACAGGTCGAATTCGTCGCGTACATACAACGAAATCGAGTTCCGTCAAAGCTCACAAGTCCATGAAGTCGATACACACATGTCGATGCTCTCGGTTCGTGACCACGTCGTCCGATTTGACAGGAGGCATGACGTATCGGGAGGTTTTTCTTTAAAATTAACTGTTTTAAGAACTTATTTTTCTTGATTTTCAAAGACAAATAACATTGAACAAACTTGATGAAATCAGAAACTACGAAAGGGTTTTTAGTCATGTATAGGTTGTCTATAGCACTGTTTAATGGGATTTAAAAAATTCCTAAGATTCTACCTAAAATTCTTTTTCTAATTTCGGTCTGGACTCACTTTTTTGTTCGGTTTAATAACTCAGAAGCTAAGATTTTTTTGAGATATTTTTGGATCGATTCTTCACAGGGTTTGATAACGGTTTAACAGCCTGATTAATAGAATTCACAATTGGTTATGTTGTAATCGCACCTGCACAATTGAGACGAAGTTTCATCGATCGAGGAGGAAGAACTTCGACCTCAAAGATGGGGGTTTGGGTCTGCTGCTGCTATGACTGTATGTGACTGCTGCCATATCTGGTGTGCACGACGGCCGTCTGGCGGCCATGAGGTGGTCTTCTGGTGCTGGGAAGTTCGTCTAGGGGTTGGGGCTTTGCTCGCAGTCGTGCGTGAAGTATCGAGGAATAGTCTAAGGGTTTTGGCGAAATCCTTGTTCGGTTTCTCGATAGTTTATACCAAGGATTAAATCTTATTTTTAACAAGGATTTGGGCTAATCTGACTGAGGGGAGGATTAAGATCTATTCTTGTAAATATTTGGATAGGGATGGATTAAGATTCAAAGAGATTTGGTTGATCTCTTCTTCATACTGCCATTTGTTGCTTGGGGGGTCGGGGGAAGGAAGAAACTATTCACATAGCTTAAATACAGTAATACAATATATATATATATATATATATATATATATATATATATATATTTAGAACACTAGAATTTTATTAATATTTGGTAAGTCCCAACTCAGGTTACAAAATGAGCAAGCTGCTCATAGTACATCTGGATATATATATATATATATCTATATATATATAAATGTATATATATAGATATATATATATAAACTTAATAAACCAAAACAAAACCCTTAGTGTTTGCAATTGATAGAGGCTTTCCCGATCTGTCTATGAATCTCCTTGATCATCATCCCCGCAGAATACTTATATCCTTCGTATCTCCATTTATTTCTATTCTTCCATAATACCCATATCACTGCTCCGACTGCAATTTGTTTTTGATGAAGTCTCTTCCCCCACCACCATTTGTTTAACTGCTGCATTAACGAAGAAGATCCACGAGCTTTCAATCTGTATTCCTGCTGCAACATCCGCCAAACTTCTGTAGCCAGATCCCCTTCATAAAATATATGATCTAGAGACTCCTCCGCATTTTGATCACAGCAATGACACATCGACGCCATGCTATATCCATGCTTTACAATATTGTTATATACGGTGTCACGCCCCAGTACCGGAATACGGGGACGGACGTAGGCCAGCTACACTGTATAAGGTATAAAGACGTTATACGGCGATCGTGGCTGTCAATCTTGTTGGGTATCCTAGCATGCAAGCAGTCTATGGCCTAAATCTGATCTCATATCCACAGGCAAATCACAATGAAACAACATCAAGAGAGATAATCATATGGAAAGCAGGAAATACTCATATGAAAATTCGAGAGTCTACAATAAGAAGTAATGTAGACATAATACCTTTCCACACAGTTCCCTCAGGATCAGGAACTGAAGCGCGTCCTCCACGTCAAGTCTAGAAGATCCACAGGGTCGATCACTGGAAATCTGAGGACAATCCAGGGTTGGTCAGGCCAACCGTAGCAAGTACCAGAAAGGAAGGCTCAAGGACGGGCGAAGAAAACCAGTATGATAAAATGTGACAGAAATAGCACGTATGAATAGCAGTAATGAAGGTAAAGGATCGTGCGGTACCAACGCATGATTACAGAATATAAGGCAGCAATCCAACTACTAATACGTAAGTAACCAACAAACATCACAGTCATCCTAACATCCACTAATACTTGCATCGCCAACTGGAACTCGTAGTCTGACATCGGAACAGTAACTCATCCCTACATCAAATAAGAACAAAGGAATGAATTACCGCGCCGGGACAGCGTTACGTGCCAGCCAGCTTAGCAAGCAACAAGCCATACAATTTAGGTGAATAAGTGGCCACTCAAATGTCTACGGCTATCTATGTGGAGGTTGGGTTACCCCAACAATGCAATATAAGAATCCTCAGATCGTGCTATGTCCAGCAGGGCTAACGAGGCCAAATAATAACGCATAGCACATAGATAAGCATTGGTCCCTCAAAGGCAACCATGCGAAACAGATCAATCATATAGTAGTACATATAGTAGTCGGATACTGCCATCCGCTATTGCGGACGATAACAATATCCAGGGCGGTCAGCCTTACGCTAGACAGGTAATCATAGCACCTGTGGCGGCTGGCATGCACGATCTCGAGATTCTGCTCCCTCCCAATGCTTCTACCATTTTTAGTGGCCTAGATTAACCCTACATTTATCCGGAATCACATGCCGTGGTCACATGCTCATCCTCTTAGATGACTACCTCAGTACGGGTACACTAAGTACGAATCCACCTCGACACCCAAAGTCTCAAATCTGGATTCATTCTTAGTGTAATGCAGCAAGCAGTCAATCAGTCCTAACCACGCTAAAACTACAGGCCAACTACCATGTCCGTGCTAGAAGATGAATGCACTGCCATATAACACATAGGATCATGTAGCACCTCAGTGTACGCATAGAATAGCACCTCAATGCATACGTAGGATAGCACCTCAGTGCACACATAGAATGGTACCAACACGGGTACAAGTAGTCAAGTCAGGGACATAGTCATTCGGTCAATCACATAGAGTCCTCTGCCTACATCGTGGCATGGATACCAGGTTAGGTACGTGGTTAGGATCTCTACTATAGTAGCATCTCAAGTACACATGGGGTCTATAGCTCTAATCATCAAGTCGGTCTACCCACCGGATCAATCTATCAATAGTCTACCAATCCCCGATGGGATAAATATCATATCAGAAAAATGCGATCACTTGGTACCAGGCTAATCACTATAGACAATGCTAGGCCCTCTAGCTCACAAGAATCCTCCGAGTCAATGATCACAGGCTATCAGCAACTAAGTCTCCCAACTACCGGGATACAGCAAAGGTACCAGGTTTTGGGCGCTTGGGAAGTCGAATAAAAATTATATATTGATATCCTCGATATTCTATTCGTTCCACGAGACACTCGCACCAATATCAAAATCCAAGAGTCCTCGAGACATATCTGATCAAATTAGAACATCACCAAAGAACTAGTAACACTATCTAAGAATCCACTTAGTCTACCATAACCACTATCTCAATATCATGTCTCCTCATAGTCAATCCTCGAATAAGATCATAATCCCAACACATGGGTCAACACTAATCAATGCCGTCGTAAAAGGGCAAAGATTCCGTGAACCACTCTGGATCAGATCCACAACCCTTAAACCAAACAAGGACCAGGGTTGCAGACCTTCACCCGAGTAGAACCGCTCTCCTTACACAATCCGGCGGACAGGACAGATAATGGGATAACAACTAAACTAGAATACCATCTAAAAACAAGGGTCACAGGTCAAGAGTCCAAAGGGTGATACCGTCGAAAAGATAAGGATTACGTGAACCACTCTGGATCAGATCCACAACCCTTAAACCAAACAAGGACCAGGGTTGCAGACCTTCACCCGAGTAGAACCGCTCTCCTTACACAATCCGGCGGACAAGACAGGTAATGGGATAACAACTAAACTAGAACACCATCTAAAAAGAAGGGTCACAGGTCAAGAGTCCAATGGGTGATACCGTCGAAAAGGCAAGGATTGCGTGAACCACTCTGGATCAGATCCACAACCCTTAAACCAAACAAGGACCAGGGTTGCAGACCTTCACCCGAGTAGAACCGCTCTCCTTACACAATCCGGCGGACAAGACAGGTCAAGACGCTAAGCGACTAATCTAGTCGGGAGTCTACCTAGCAGGCAATAGGATCAGGGATGCCATACCAAGAAGAACATGCATGAGTTTAGCCCCGCAAACCAAAGGAATGGTTCTGCCCAATCCTTCGAACCAAATTCCCAACCGGGAATTCTGGAAAAATTCGGCAGAGTCTCCTTTGTAATCTGGATGGGAGCACCCTACGAATAGGAGCTAAAACTACTCGGCGCAACCCGCCGCAGAATCGCAGACTCGCGGGCTGAGAACACTAAGTCTCAGCTACCAGTAGCACTACGATGCGTACTGGGAATAAATCGATAGCCGAGAACACTAAGTCTCGGCCTCCAGCAGCACTACGATGCGTACTGGAAACCAATCGAACCCGAGACCACTAAGTCCCGGCATCCAGTAGCGCTACAATGCGTACTGGGCGCCAAACCAACATGCATAATAATAAACTAACCGCCTCGCAGGGCGCACCACAACACATGTCCATAAATCCCTAACCCAAGCATAATCACCGCCACAAGTAAAGTTAGCCAAAGTCGTTACCCGACCGCGAGTCGGACACGGGGCATATGGGGACAATCCGTACAAGTGAGTCGTGCTCGTGTCCTCGGAAGTATGGATGACCCATCCGAGTCGTCCGATACGGTCTATCCCAGTATCGGACCAAGCTAATCTAGGTTATCATGGCAGTTCTACTGCTAAGCTACACTACTCATGGTTATACAATTTACAATAAATTAAATACAATAAAGATCTAGAAGAGATGGCAAGAGCCGTCGATAAGCAAGGGATACTTGCCTAGGGGGCTCGGCTAGGTAAGCAAGTCTTCGGCAGTCGCGATCCAAGCTAGCACGCCAATCGAGATCCTCAGAACACACAATAAACAATCATTAGAATTAAATAATAAAATAAGGAAGCAAATCACGGAGGATGGTAGAAGAATATACCGTGTAGGTCCCGCAAGCAGTGCAGGCATCTGGCACGAAAACCGAGGCACGCGGACCGATATAATCATGCAAACCGAGATATGCACGTATATCGAGACGCGTACGAGAATCAAAATGACTCAAAGATCGAAATGAACAGGAGACAACGTGCACGTAAATCGAGACGCGCACGTAGATCAAGGAAATCACGAATATCGGGATGGCACACGAATCAACGCGACACGCAAATCGAGGCGTGCATGCGAATCGGGACGGAGCGAGATTCAAGGAAGCACACAAATCAATACGGCATACAAGTCGACGCATGCACGCAAATCGATGCGGTGCGGAGTCCAAGGTGATACGTAAACTAAGGCGGCACGTTAATCCGTACGTGCACGCAAACCGGGATGGCACAAAATCCAAGGTGGCATGCATACCAATGCTGCACGCAAATCGATGCATGTACGCAAATCGATGCGACACGGAGATCAAAGTGGCACGCAATCGAGGCGACACGCAAACCGATACGGGTACGCAAATCGGAGCGGCACGAAAACCCCAAAAATTTCAAGAATACCCCAAAAATTAAAATCCTCCAAATACAATAATACTGTCAAAATACAGTCATATACCTATTTCTAAAATAGGGATATGACATCCTACCCACCTTACAAAAATTTCGTCCTCGAAATTTCAAAATCATCAAATTAGGGTTTTCAAAACTAGTACATATATATCTGCCATGAAAACTTTACCCACCTTACAGAAATTAAGTAATACAATAAGAAACGAACAAAATCTCAATATGAAAACATCAAAGAGAACAAGGTCTAGATAAATCAACTCACAAGGTAAATCGAAAACATCGTAAGAATCTCGAAAATCAAAGTCTCGCATACACGAAATAACCCCATAAATCAAAACAAGTATAGAATGTCGAAAACAATGTCCAAAAACGTAAAAATCCCAACTACATAAAAATCCTCATAAGTCATAAAATACAGGATATCTGTCTCGAACCGATGACCGTAGTTCCTAATATTCGAAAAATGTGTCATGATCATTCCTTGCCACGCCATCCGGAATGGCTGCAAAAGATGCATCAGGGCACTAAATCGAGCGGCTGCAACTTTCGCTACCACGCCGTCAAGGTATGCTAGGGTCACCCGGTACTTTTGACAAATACCCAAAACGAATCAAATCCATAACCCAAATATCCAATTCACTAAAATCATAAAATCTCTAACAATGTAATGAAAGTCCCTAGAAAACAATCAAAATCCAAAATCCAGATGAATCGTAACACACATCCAAAAACATCTTCAATATTAACCACAAGATAGCTTTTCTAGGAAAATACTCCATATCCGAAGGGAAAATACTCCAAATCAAGAATCCATATCAAAACATAATGTATAGAAGGAATATCTATAATCAAAATAATATCTGAAATATATAATCATGAGTGCGGAACTGTCCGGAATCAAGGAAGCCGAATCGATACGAGAATATCCCTCGGATACTCAACAAATGTTAAAATATCCAATCTCAGAGTCCTGATGAAATCTTCATTCCGCAGCAATCCAGCCAACGCTCGAAGAGGACGATAATGATACTAAGTCAACACGAAGTCAACGCACGAAAGGGATAACAAGAAATCAAACAAGGCGAAACACCGGTAGAGAGTACAGAACCCAAGATAAATAATCAAGTAACCCAATGATGGAGATAAGATAACATCTCATCGGATAAAACGATCGACATGACCAACTATAGGATCATATCTATCAAACAAGGATCAGGGGTAGATAACAACAAATGAGACAGGGCAAAGCAAAATAGGTCCAGGTAGAGATGAGGACCAATTCACAAGTTCAAGGGAGCGAAGGGCAAGTGTAGCAAGTTAGAATCCCAAGGAATAGTGGATTGAGATCAACAATCATGTGATACCCAACAAAATCTCAAAACGAGACCTGCATGGGCCACCAATAAAACCTTGTCACGCCCCAGTACCGGAATACGGGGACGGATGTAGGCTAGCTACACCGTATAAGGTATAAAGACGTTATACGGCGATCGTGGCTGTCAATCTTGTTGGGTATCCTAGCATACAAGCAGTCTATGGCCTAAATCTGATCTCATGTCCACAGGCAAATCACAATGAAACAACATCAAGAGAGATAATCATATGGAAAGCAGAAAATACTCATATGAAAATCCGAGAGTCTACAATAAGAAGTAATGTAGACATAATACCTTTCCACACAGTTCCCTCAGGATCAGGAACTGAAGCGCGTCCTCCAAGTCAAGTCTGGAAGATCTACAGGGTCGATCACTGGAAATCTGGGGACAATCCAGGGTTGGTCAGGCCAACCGTATCAAGTACCAGAAAGGAAGGCTCAAGGACGGGCGAAGAAAACCAGCATGATAAAATGTGACAGAAATAGCACGTATGAACAGCAATAATAGAGGTAAAGGATCGTGCGGTACCAACGCACGATTACAGAATATAAGGCAGCAATCCAACTACTAATACGTAAGTAACCAACAAACATCACAGTCATCCTAACATCCACTAATACTTGTATCGCCAACTGGAACTCGTAGTCTGACATCGGAACAGTAACTCATCCCTACATCAAACAAGAACAAGGGAATGAATTACCGTGCCGGGACAGCGTTACGTGCCAGCCAGCTTAGCAAGCAATAAGCCATACAATTTAGGTGAATAAGCGGCCACTCAAATGTCTACGGCTATCTATGTGGAGGTTGGGTTACCCCAACAATGCAATATAAGAATCCTCAGATCGTGCTATGTCCAGCAGGGCTAACGAGGCCAAGTAATAACGCATAGCACATAGATAAGCATTAGTCCCTCAAAGGCAACCATGCGAAACAGATCAATCATATGGTAGTATATATAGTAGTCGGATACTGCCATCCGCTATTGCGGACGATAACAATATCCGGGGCGGTCAGCCTTGTGCTAGACAGGTAATCATAGCACCTGTGGCGGCTGGCATGCACGATCTCGAGATTCTGCTCCCTCCTAATGCTTCTACCATTTTTAGTGGACTAGATTAACCCTACATTTATCCGGAATCACATGCCGTGGTCACATGCTCATCCTCCTAGATGAGTACCTCAGTATGGGTACACTAAGTACGAATCCACCTCGACACCCAAAGTCTCAAATCTGGATTCATTCTTAGTGTAATGCAGCAAGCAGTCAATCAGTCCTAACCACGCTAAAACTACGAGCCAACTACCATGTCCGTGATGGAAGATGAATGCACTGCCATATAACACATAGGATCATGTAGCACCTCAGTGCACGCATAGAATAGCACCTCAATATATACGTAGGATAGCACCTCAGTGCACACATAGAATGGTACCAACACGGGTACAAGTAGTCAAGTCAGGGACATGGTCATTCGGTCAATCACATGGAGTCCTCTGCCTACATCGTGGCATGGATACCAGGTTAGGTACGTGGTCAGGATCTCTACTATAGTAGCATCTCAAGTACACATGGGGTCTACAGCTCTAATCATCAAGTCGGTCTACCCACCGGATCAATCTATCAATAGTCTACCAATCTCCGATGGAATAAATATCATATCAGGAAAATACGATCACTTGGTACCAGGCTAATCACTATAGACAATGCTAGGCCCTCTAGCTCACAAAAATCCTCCGAGTCAATGATCACAGGCTATCAGCAACTAAGTCTCCCAACTACCGGGATACAGCAAAGGTACCAGGTTTTGGGCGCTTGGGAAGTCGAGTAAAAATCATATATTGATATCCTCGATATTCTATTCGTTCCGCGAGATACTCGCACCAATATCAAAATCCAAGAGTCCTCGAGACATATCTGATCAAATTAGAACATCACCAAAGAACTAGTAACACTATCTAAGAATCCACTTAGTCTACCATAACCACTATCTCAATATCATGTCTCCTCATAGTCAATCCTCGAATAAGATCATTATCCCAACACATGGGTCAACACTAATCAACGCCGTCGAAAAATGGCAAGGATTGCGTGAACCACTCTGGATCAGATCCACAACTCTTAAACCAAACAAGGACCAGGGTTGCAGACCTTCACCCGAGTAGAACCGCTCTCCTTACACAATCCGACGGACAGGACAGATAATGGGATAACAACCAAACTAGAACACCATCTAAAAAGAAGGGTCACAGGTCAAGAGTCCAATGGGTGATACCGTCGAAAAGGCAAGGATTGCGTAAACCATTCTGGATCAGATCCACAACCCTTAAACCAAACAAGGACCAGGGTTGCAGACCTTCACCCGAGTAGAACCGCTCTCCTTACACAATCCGGCGGACAAGACAGGTAATGGGATAACAACTAAACTAGAACACCATCTAAAAAGAAGGGTCATAGGTCAAGAGTCCAATGGGTGATACCGTCGAAAAGGCAAGGATTGTGTGAACCACTCTGGATCAGATCCACAACCCTTAAACCAAACAAGGACCAGGGTTGCAGACCTTCACCCGAGTAGAACCGCTCTCCTTACACAATCCGGTCGGGAGTCTACCTAGCAGGCAATAGGATCAGGGATGCCATACCAAGAAGAACATGCATGAGTTTAGCCCCGCAAACCAAAGGAATTGTTCTGCCCAATCCTTCGAACCAAATTCCCAACTGAGAATTCTGGAAAAATTCGGCAGAGTCTCCTTTGTAATCTGGATGGAAGCACCCTACGAATAGGAGCTAAAACTACTTGGCGCAACCCGCCGCAGAATCACAGAATTACAGAATCGCAGAATCGCGGACTCGCGGTCTGAGAACACTAAGTCTCAGCTACCAGTAGCACTACGATGCGTACTGGGAACAAATCGATAGCCGAGAACACTAAGTCTCGGCCTCCAGCAGCACTACGATGCGTACTGGAAACCAATCGAACCCGAGACCACTAAGTTCCGGCATCCAGTAGCGCTACAATGCGTACTGGGCAGCAAACCAACATGCATAATAATAAACTAACCGCCTCGCAGGGCGTACCACAACACATGTCCATAAATCCCTAACCCAAGCACAATCACCGCCACAAGT
Organism: Iris pallida; assembly: GCA_029216955.1. Taxonomy (NCBI): domain Eukaryota; kingdom Viridiplantae; phylum Streptophyta; class Magnoliopsida; order Asparagales; family Iridaceae; genus Iris; species Iris pallida. Next base: position 8,462,936 of record JANAVB010012198.1, read on the forward strand.
AAAGTTAGCCAAAGCCGTTACCCGACCGCGAGTCGGACACGGGGCATATGGGGACAATCCATACAAGTGAGTCGTGCTCGTGTCCTCGGAGGTGTGGATGACCCATCCGAGTCGTCCGATACGGTCTATCCCAGTATCGGACCAAGCTAATCTAGGTTATCTTGGCAGTTCTACTGCTAAGCTCCACTACTTATGGTTATACAATTTACAATAAATTAAATGCAATAAAAATCTAGAAGAGATGGCAAGAGCCGTCGATGAGCAAGGGATACTTGCCTAGGGGGCTCGGCTAGGTAAGCAAGTCTTCGGCAGTCGCGATCCAAGCTAGCACGCCAATCGAGATCCTCAGAACACACAATAAACAATCATTAGAATTAAATAATAAAATAAGAAAGCAAATCACGGAGGATGGCAGAAGAATATACCGTGTAGGTCCCGCAAGCAGTACATGTATCTGGCACGAAAACCGAGGCATGCGGACCGATATAGTCACGTAAACCGAGACATGCACGTATATCGAGACGCACACGAGAATCAAGATGACTCAAAGATCAAAATGAACAGGAGACAATGTGCACGTAAATCGAGACGCACACGTAGATCAAGGAAATCACAAATATCGGGATGGCACACGAATCAACGCGACACGCAAATCGAGGCGTGCACACGAATCACTCTGGATCAGATCCACAACCCTTAAACCAAACAAGGACCAGGGTTGCAGACCTTCACCCGAGTAGAACCGCTCTCCTTACACAATCTGGCGGACAAGACAGGTCAAGACGCTAGGCGACTAATCTAGTCGGGAGTCTACCTAGCAGGCAATAGGATCAGGGATGCCATACCAAGAAGAACATGCATGAGTTTAGCCCCGCAAACCAAAGGAATGGTTCTGCCCAATCCTTCGAACCAAATTCCCAACCGGGAATTCTGGAAAAATTCGGCAGAGTCTCCTTTGTAATCTGGATGGGAGCACCCTACGAATAGGAGCTAAAACTACTCGGCGCAACCCGCCGCAGAATCGCGGACTCGCGGGCTGAGAACACTAAGTCTCAGCTACCAGTAGCACTACGATGCGTACTGGGAACAAATCGATAGCCGAGAACACTAAGTCTCGGCCTCCAGCAGCACTACGATGCGTACTGGAAACCAATCGAACCCGAGACCACTAAGTCCCGGCATCCAGTAGCGCTACAATGCGTACTGGGCGCCAAACCAACATGCATAATAATAAACTAACCGCCTCGCAGGGCGCACCACAACACATGTCCATAAATCCCTAACCCAAGCATAATCACCGCCACAAGTAAAGTTAGCCAAAGTCGTTACCCGACCGCGAGTCGGACACGGGGCATATGGGGACAATCCGTACAAGTGAGTCGTGCTTGTGTCCTCGGAAGTATGGATGACCCATCCGAGTCGTCCGATACGGTCTATCCTAGTATCGGACCAAGCTAATCTAGGTTATCATGGCAGTTCTACTGCTAAGCTACACTACTCATGGTTATACAATTTACAATAAATTAAATGCAATAAAAATCTAGAAGAGATGGCAAGAGCCGTCGATGAGCAAGGGATACTTGCCTAGGGGGCTCGGCTAGGTAAGCAAGTCTTCGACAGTCGCGATCCAAGCTAGCACGCCAATCGAGATCCTCAGAACACACAATAAACAATCATTAGAATTAAATAATAAAATAAGGAAGCAAATCACGGAGGATGGCAGAAGAATATACCGTGTAGGTCCCGCAAGCAGTGCATGCATCTGGCACAAAAACCGAGGCATGCGGACCGATATAGTCATGTAAACCGAGACATGCACGTATATCGAGACGCACACGAGAATCAAGATGACTCAAAGATCAAAATGAACAGGAGACAATGTGTACGTAAATCGAGACGCACACGTAGATCAAGGAAATCACAAATATCGGGATGGCACACGAATCAACGCGACACGCAAATCGAGGCATGCACGCGAATCGGGACGGAGCGAGATTCAAGGAAGCACACAAATCTATGCGGTATACAAGTCGACGCATGCACGCAAATCGATGCGGTGCGAAGTCCAAGGTAATACGCAAACCAAGGCGACACGTTAATCCGTACGTGCACGCAAACCGGGATGGCACAAAATCCAAGGTGGCACGTATACCAATACTGCACGTAAATCGATGCATGTATGCAAATCGATGCGACACGAAGATCAAAGTGGCACGCAATCGAGGCGACAAGCAAACTGATACGGGTATGCGAATCGGAGCGGCACGAAAACCGAGATAGGCACAAAGGCCGAGAGACAAGAAATGAGGCAATACGCAAATCAATGGGGCACGGTGCCCGAGGCAGCGCGGGGCTCGAGGCGTCCTGCTGCCCAAGGCAGCACGTAAATCGAGGGTGCACAAAAACCAAGAAGGCGCACGTAAACTGAAGCATACGTAGAACGAGGCGCACGCGGACCGAGCAGCACACTGCTCGAGGCAGTACGTGCACCGAGGCACGTGGCCCGATGAGCACGTAGCCCAGGGCTGGCTCGCTGCTCGAGCAGCGCGGGGCCCAAGGGCATCCTGCCGCTCGAGGCGGTGCTGGCCCGGGCGCGGCAATGGCACGGCGATGGTGCTGGCCGCCGGAGAGAAGAGTAAAGGAAGGGGCGCGGGGGAGATCGGGGCTCACCGGGGTCGGTCGAGCTCCGGCGGAGGGGGCAGCAGTAGCAGCGGTGGTGGTGCTAGTGGCAACGGAGGAGGCCGGCCGAGAGGGAGACGACGACGGCGACGATGAGGGTGGCGCTGGTGGAGGAGATGGCGACGATGATGGTGGTGGAAGCAGTGGTGGTGGTCGCTGCTCCGAGAAGAAGGAGCTCGGGGAGGAGGCGGCCATGGCGGTGGCGCCGGAGAGGCTGGCCGCGGTGGCAGCGGGCGCCGGGAACGGTGAGAGAGGAAGAGAGTGAGGAGACGAGAGAAGGGGCTGGCGGCTAAAGAGGGGGGGGGGGTGGGAGCTGAGAGAGAGAGGTAGATTTTGGGTTAGGGTTATTTGAAAGGGTAGATATAGGGATCAATGAATTAATAATAATAATAATAATGATGAGGATAAAATTACCTCCAAGAAAATAATAAAAATTTCAAGAATACCCCAAAAATTAAAATCCTCCAAATACAATAATACTGTCAAAATACAGTCATATACCTATTTCTAAAATAGGGATATGACATACGGGGAGTGGTTTTACATGGGTCAAGTCTGATAAAACTTGACCCATGTAAAACCACTCCCCGTATATATATATATATATATATATATATATATATATGTATATATATATATATATATATATGTATATATATATATATATATATATATTTTCAATATATATTTTTTTCAATATATATATATATATATATATATATATATATATATATATATATATATATTTTCAGTATATATATATATATATATATATATATTGAAGTATATATATATATAAAATATATATATATATATATATATTGAAGTATATATGTATATATATGTATTGAAGTAATGGGTACTTGTGGCGAACTCGCCTCCACTGAGGCTCGAACTCCCGGCCACTTGGGCCGCATTCATCTCTCTTAACCATTAGGCTAGAGGTCATTTGCAAATATATATATATATATATATATATATTTTATATATATATATATATATATTTGTTATATATATTTAACTATAACTTAATATCTACAGTTATACAGATATATACATAGAATAATATATGCATAATATTCCATAAAATCCCAAAATCTTAATATTCTATTTTGCTATTGTAGGGTATATTCATATAAATATGTACATATATGATGATACCTATTTCCAAAGAACACAGATAGTCCATAATAAGATACTTTTTATAATAATTATAATATCAACAATAATATAATGATGATAACGAAATACAAAGCTAATAATAGGTACATTATTGGGTGACACATTCAACCTCTACTTTAATAGGTTCACCAAAAGTCGTGCAACATTCTAAATGTCAAATAAGAATTAATAATACTTATATAATACGGATAACAAATATTTTAAAAAATATTTGTAAATCCAAAATAAAAGTAAAATATGAAATAATACATATACTTAAAATATGCCTACATGGGCGTCTTTGGACACACTGCATGATTACATGGGCTGGGACTTGGTTTGGGTCTAGTCCGGACTAGTTTGGTACAACCGAATCTCCTAAAAGACATAATATTAATAAATAACAATTTAATTATTTATAGGGGTCAAGTTGCAAATTGGCCTGGTTTTCCTAGTTAGATCACACCTATGGCGTAACCTCCAATACCATGGCTAATACACTAGCCAAAGCACGCAACTGCACTTCCGTGCCACGATTTTTAGTCATCTTACACTCTGAATCTCAACCATGACTAACGCCTTCTACCGTAATAACTATTTAATTAAAATATTTATAAAATTCCAAAAATTCTAGTTTAGTTCAAATAAATAAAAATAATTTCAAAATATCGGGAAGAGGGGTTACAAATCTACCCACCCTAAAAATAAATTCGTCCTCGAATTTAAGAAAAAGTCCAACAGTGATAATAGAAGACGGGGTTCCTCTAGCTATCAATTATTGTCATGGTTATTTTGAAACTACAAATCCTCGATGACTTCTACCCACCTTTGGTCACACTACTCCTTCAACACATGATGTTGTAAAATTTATAAACTTAGCACACTAGTTGCAAAAATTACTACCAATATATATCTTATGGTATATAGCATCTCTAGTCCCCTTCTATCTATCAAGCAACCAAAATTCGATAATCAAACTAATTTACATTATAACTTAAGAATTTCTGATAATTTTAGGACAACGCGATCATTCATCACCCCGAAATAGAAAGGGACGAAAATTAATGGTACGAAAAGACAAGGAAGAATAATTGAGAGCAAATACGAAGTTTCAAGGACGGTAGAGAAATTTCTAAGAGAACATTCAAGGCAGTGTCGATTGTGATTTCTAAGGGTTTAATCATATTCGCAGGCTCGTACCAGTACAGTTACGTAATCGCTACGATATGCTCTGACCTACATGGGCTACCAAAAAAACTTGTCATGACCCACACCCGCTTTTCGGGATGTGAGTGCGTGCGCAAGCCAGCTACGTATCAAACGGACTCCTGTCCAACTCGAATATGTATATGCTGTCTAGACTAAGGTAATATGCCTGATCATGGCAAGACAAAACTATATCTCAATCCAGAAGAATTATATAAAACAAGAATGAACAATTATGGTTCATGGTCTGTCACGACCCGCACCCTAGAGTAAGGGCACGTGACGTGGGTACGTCCAGCCTACGCCGCAGTATCGGCGGTAGAACGCTATCCTAGGTCACAATATCTAACAGTTGCAGGTAATAACAGTTATACTCCCCGAATGGGGGTGACATAACAGAAATATAACTCAATCACAGCTAAGGTAGAACAGGAAAAGATAGGAAGATAATGAAAGATAATATATCCAGAATAGAAGAATCACAGAGATACAATCCAGAATTCTAAGTATCTAAAATAATACATATCTCAGAAATAGGAATTTTTAGTTATAGGAGTTAACAGTGAATAACATCTCAGGAAAACAGGACCTATTGCTAATAGTGAACACATAAATGTCTAAATTCCAGTTAAAGGAAAACAAGTTTTTTAGGGTTTAATCACTTCTCAGGTTCAGTCTAGTTCATAATACCCAGATTTACATTGAAGAACCCTTATCTCAGTTCTTAACAGCAACCCAATCTCAGTTATCACATTTCAGTATCAGGAATAATCCAGGTTTTTAAGAAAACAAACCTTGTAATCAATGAAGAGGAAATCAGTGAAAATAGTTCAAAGAAAGGACAGTAAACCAATTCCAGGTTTGAAAGAACCATTCTCAGTTAATTCAACAATCTCAGGAAAGGAAACTCAGGTCAGTTGACAGGGAACAGTAAATACAAAAGGAATTCAAAATTCCCAAGTTTTTAACTAAGGAGCAAAATCTCAGATTTAAGGAATTCAGTATCTTAATTGGCTAACAGTCCAATGAAGGTTAATTAACAGTTTTCGAAACCAACCCAAACATTAATACCCCATTCCCAATTCCAAAAGCCTATATTTGAATGAAATATGAAATTAGGCATGAACAATGATATGTGGGGATATTAAGCAGTGATAAAAATCAAACAAACATGAATTAATGTTGAGGAATTAGAAGGAACCCAATGTATCAGGACAGTGTCAGTGAAGAACACCAATAATCCATGTTCGAATCCAATTCACATTACAAACCTAATTTAACATATAAATTAATTCTAACAGGGATTATACAACATATATGTGATCTAATTAACAATTTAAAATCGCTAATTAACATTCAAAATGAACCAAAACAGAGAACAACACACAGTGTACAGTGCACGAACAAGGCATACACAAATCTGTGTCCGACACGAAACGAGTGTTCCTGAAACTCTAGGGATCTCGTGTCAGACAGTGCCCCATAACATGTGTCTAATTTCACATGTCGAGGTGGCGTGTCCCGCACGCAATAGCACCCGAGCAGCAGGACATGCCACCTGCCCGCGCGCGGGCACGTACGACCGCCTGTCCACGTTCCTGTGTCGACTCAACCCGGCACTAATTCGTGCTCAGTGCCAAAGAAATGCATAAACGAGGTCAAGATCTATTTTCCTATTCAAACACAATCCACAAAATCAAACGAAATGCCCTTTGAGGTATTTCGTCGAACATGTTTCCTATACACACTGATACGTGTCTGATACGGACACGTAATGGGCTCAAAAACTAGGGTTAGCCTATCCTACTGTTAGGTTAGGGTTAGGGCCTCCTAGGAATGAAAATAAATAGAAATTACATGGAGTAGATAGAAATATACCTATTGATAAACAAGAGTCAAAATTTCCAAATGGAAAGAGTTTCTCAAGCCACCAAACTCCCTCAAATAGTGTCCTTCCTGAAAATACTCAACACCAACAACAAGTAGACTAATATTAGGTCATATTGCAATTGGTTTGGAGGAATTTGGAGTTAAAATGGATTTTCTTAGAATTTAGAAAGATGGAGACTCACCTCTTCCAAATGGCAATAATTCCTAAAGAGGTAAGCCCTAAATTCAAGGTGCTATAAATAGGGGGGAACACACTAGTGGTCGGCCAAGGGTTTTTAGGGTTAGGGTTTGGTTCATGGGGTGTGGGCCTATGGGCCATTAAGCCTTTAAGTCACAATAATGACTTATGAAATCACAAGCCATTCCTTAAACAATTCAAATCCTATTTTCCCAAAATAAATTCTAATGGGTTAATATCACTATCTTGAGTCAACCTAGGTTTCCATATCCTAATCACATAGTCATGACCTAGGTTAGCTACTAGATTAGTCTCCAAAGTCAACATAAGTCAAAGTCCCCTAAAATACCAAAATCAATTATACTAAAAATCTCTAAAAATCACATTAATTCCAATAAATCTAAATAATACATAATAATTCCAAATAATTCTCAAAATTTCAAAAATGATCAAAATGACCAAAATACCCTCAAGCTAGAAAAGTAGTAGTGACAAATCTACCCTCCTTAAAATAAATTCGTCCTCGAAATTAAAGACGAAACTAACTGCTGAGAAGGATAGAAAAGTAAACGTCAAGGTCCAAAAAGATAAGGGTATCGCTCGCGCATCTCATCCTCCCGCTCCCAGGTAGACTCTCCTGGAGAATGATGCCTCCATACGACGCGTACCAAGGGTATCACCTAGTTCTTCAATACCTTCTCTCGGCGATCCAGAATCTCCACAGGCTGTTCTGGATGGCTGAGAGTAGGTCCAACCTCAATCTCCGAATGATCGAGCACATGGCTAGGGCCAGCCACGTACCATCTCAACTATGATATGTGGAATACGTTGTGAACTCCCACTAGTGCAGGTGGAAAGTCTAGCCTGTATGCCATGTCACCGACTCTCCCGCTGATAACGAAAGGGCCGATGAAGCGCGGACTAAGCTTCCCACCTCCACCAAAACATATCGTAACACGAGTCGAAGATATTTGCAGAAAAACTATGTCTCCAATCTAATCACAAGCAAGGTCTCAAGTTACTAAAAATCAAACATGATCAATCAAACAAAATAAAATACAACCTACTTCTAATCCTATATCCAAATCTGTACCTCAAACTCCAGCGGCCTCCGGTGGCTATCGGCCCAGTGCCGATGTCTGTCCTGCGCTACGCAAAGTCTGTCCCTGATGAGCTTCACCTTCTCGGCTGCGTCAACAACCATCTCTGGTCCCAGTAAAACTCGCTCTCCATCATCATCCCAAGATAATGGTGTACGACACCTACGCCCGTACAGAGCCTCAAACGGTGACATCTCAATGATGGCCTGAAAACTGTTGTTGTAAGCAAAACTCTACCAAATATAGATGATCCTTCCAGGAACCTCCAAAATCCAGGACGCACGTCCGCAGTATGTCCTCAAGGGTCTGAATAGTCCTCTCTGACTGTCCGTTCGTCTGGGGGTGGTATGTAGTACTAAACTTGAGCTGAGTGCCCAAACTAGTCTGCAGACTCCTCCAGAAATGGGAAGTAAAGTGACTATCCCGATATGAGATAATGATGACGGAAACTCCGTGAATCCTGACTATCTGCCTCATATACAACTCCGTGAGCCTCTCTGTAGACGTACCCACCTTGAATGGCAAGAAGTGGGCCAATTTGGTCAACCTGTCAACGATGACCCAAATCGCATCTTTCTCTCCTGGCGTACGCGGCAACCCCGATACAAAATCCATGGTGATGTGTTCCCACTTCCACTCTGGAATGGGCAACGGCTGTAATAATCCTCCGGACCTCTGCCTCTCTGCCTTGACCTGCTGACAGACTAAGCATCTAGCTACGAAGTGGGACACCTCCTGCTTCATTCCGTACTACCAGACATGCTCTTACAGATCCCTGTATATCTTGTTGGCACCAGGATGTATAGAGTACTGCGATCTGTGAGCCTCCTGCATGATCTGCTCTCTGAGCTTCCCGCTAGGCACACATAAGCGGGAACAGTACCTCAGGGCACTATCCTCTGCAAGTGAAAACTCGCCATCCACCAACCCTGCACGAACCTGCTCTCGGATACACCGTAGAGCCACATCCTCGAAGTATGTTGCCTTGATCCTATCTATCAAGTCCGACTGTATCTGAAGGCCCCATAATTGCATCTGTACCCCTGGCACAATTACTTCAATCCCAAGGCTCTCCAAGTCTGCAAGCAAATGCCGATCCATAGTCAAACACATGGCTGTCGGATACCTACTCAAGGCATCGACAACCACGTTGGCCTTTCCTGGGTGATACTGAAGTGAGATGTCAAAGTCCTTCATCAACTCTAGCCATCTGCGCTGCCTCATGTTGAGCTCTTTCTGTGTAAACACATACTTCAAGCTCTTGTGATCTGTGAAAATCTCCACCCTCTTGCCATACAGATACTGCTTCCACAACTTCAAAGCAAAAATTACCGTCGCCAGCTCCAGGTCATGGGTAGGATAGTTCTTCTCATGGGACGTAATTGCCTGGAAGCATAGGCAATCACCTTTACATGCTGTTGTAAGACACAACCCAGCCCCTTCCCTGAAGCATCACTATAAATAGTAAATCCACCCGATCCTGAAGGTAATGTCAGAATCGGAGCTGTCGTAAGCCGCTTCTTCAACTCATCAAAAGCTGTATGACACTCCTCTGACCAAACAAACTCTGTATCCTATCGGGTCAACCGTGTCAACGGCTCTGCAACCCGGGAGAAATCCTGCATAAATCTCTTATAGTATCCTCCCAGCCCCAGGAAACTCCTGATCTCTGCCACTGAAGTCGGCGCTGTCCAAGCCTCAACTGCTATAATATTCTTGGGGTCAACTGAGATACCATCTCCAGTCACCACATGCCCCAAGAAGTCCATTCGGTCCAAGAAAAACTCACACTTGGAGAGTTTTCCATAAAGCTGCTCCCTCCTGAGAGTCTCCAGCACTATCCGCAAATGCTCCTCGTGCTCCTCCTCAGTCTTGGAATATACCAAGATATCATCAATGAATACCACCACGAACTTGTCCAAGTACTGGTGGAACACCTTGTTTATTAGATTCATAAACAATGCTGGTGCATTGGTTAGCCCAAACGGCATAACCAAAAACTCAAACTGCCCGTACCGTGTCCTGAAAGCGGTCTTGGGAATATCCTCCCTCTTCACCTTCATATGGTGATAACCTGACCTCAAATCAATCTTCGAGAACACCCGGGCTCTGCTCAACTGATCAAAAAATCATCGATCCGCGGTAGTGGGTATATGTTCTTGATCGTCAGGTTGTTAAGTGCCCTGTAGTCGATACACATCCGTACCGACCCATCCTTCTTGGGTACGAAGAGTACCGGTGCACCCCAAGGTGAAGAACTAGATCGGATGGAGTCCTTATCCTGCAGCTCATCCACCTGCTTCTTCAACATTACCAACTCGCTGTTGTTCACTCGATAGACATGCTGGGAGATCGGTTCCGCGCCGGAAACCAAGTCTATCGAGAACTCTACATCTCTGTCTGGTGGAAGCGCTGGCAACTCCTCTGGAAACACGTCCATAAACTCTGCAATCAAGGGATGCGGAGCCACCTGCTCCTCGACTGATGCTCCACAGAAGACTTCGCCATCCTGCTCTGCCTGTCACCGGGTGTACTCAAACTCTGGCTCTCCTAGTGCCCCGAACAAAACTCTACCCCTACGGCAATCAATACGGGCGTGGTGTCTACTCAGCCAGTCCATACCTAATACTATATCGTAGTTCGGTAATGGCATGACGAGTAAACTCACTCCCAACTCTCGGCCTCCCAATAAGATGCTTCGCCCTCTGCAAACATCACTCACGAGGATGACCCCACCCCCGGTCGTGATCTTGCAAGTCCTAGGCAATGGTTCAGAAACCAAACTATGTCTAATAGCATACGATACTGACACAAAGCTGTGGAAAGCCCCGAAATCAAAGAGTGTAAATGCTGGAAGGGAATCTTGGAGAACCGAACCTGCTATCAGCTCTCCGATGGCTTCGGCATCCTCAGCTGCCATGGCGAAAGCTCGCCCCTGCTGTCCACCTCGTGCCTGCTGCTGGTGCTGCTGGAACATCTGCTGCTGGGTCTGCAGGGATGGTCCCCTCTGCTGGCCTGCTGGAGCCTTGGCTCCACCTCCCGGCTATCCTCGTCCAAAAGCCCCAGGGTAATCTCTCAACTGGTGATCTCCCGCACCACAAAGTAGGCACTTGCCTAGCTTCTTCCTGCACTCATGGATCATGTGCCCCAGCTTCTTACAGAAGGCACAAATGACTATCTGACGAGGTGCCTGCTGCCCTCTCTGCTGATGGTGCTGTTGAAAGGGTGCACGACCCTGCTGCTGATACTGCTGCTGAGCTGGCCTCTGCTGCTGCTACTACTGCTGGAAGTGAGGCCTCTTGGCCTGCCCCTGACTGCTGCTGCCACCCTGGAAGTCACGACCCATCTTCTGCTTCAGCCCTAGGTCATCTTCCGCCGCCATAGCCCCAGAAAATATCTCATCAAAAGTGGCATTCCGGTCGCTCTTAGTCAGCGACCGAACCTCTCTAATCAAGCCTCGACGAAACTTCCTCGCCTTCGTCTTCTCAGACAAGTCATCAATGAACCGGGCCAATCTACAGAACTCCTCGGCATATTCAGCTGCCGTCTGGTTCCCCTGAACCAGAGGCTCGAACTGTGCCTCGATACCTCCCAAGGCAACATCAGGAAAGAACTGCTCCTTAAATAGCTCCTTGAACTGGGCCCAAGTCTGGCCCTCAACTCCGACCCTGGGATCTGTCTGATACCACGCACGGGCTAAGTCATGTATCTGACTGCCCGCCACCTCGATCTGGAGTCGATCTGGTATCTCCGCCAGTCGGAAGATCTCCTCGATATGCTCTATCCAGTCGTCTGCAACATGGATGCCCTCTGTGCCGAAGAACTCCCGAGGATGCATCTTCTAGAAGTCCTGAATGTCTTTTTTCCTCCGACGGGGCTGCAGATGGGACCCTTAAGTTGTGATCATCTCGACTGTAGTGTGAACCAGCTGGTGTGCCACATCGATCCCCTGTCTGAAATCTGCAGTCTGCCTCGTCTACTGCTGCTGGTGGGACTCAAGAACCCTCTCCACGAAGGAGAAGAGGTGTGCAGCATCTACCATCCCCGCAGGCGGAGGCTCCTGCGGTGGAAGGACCTCAGGAAACACAACTGGCCTCCTGACTGGTGGAGGTGCTCCTCCAAAAGTGGCAGAAACACCGACTCCTGAGGGCTGCACTGGCCCCGTGGCACTGGAAGCTGGCTGCTGGACACGAGAGGTGGTAGACCCCTCTCCAGCCTCTCCCGTCAAGGGGTGATACGATCTCGTCTCAACCATCCTGGAGACACAGATGAAACAAGAAATAATTACTGAGAATGAGTCGAAAAATCAAAGGAGAACAGTTTAAAATTCTAAGGAAGACAATAAGCAGCAAAATAGATATACGGAATCTGATAAGGAATTTTTCTAGTGTGATTGAGTACCTTCAAAAATATGCTAATTCTTACTGCAGGCTGCAGCGATATTCTAGTTCGAATACTACTACATTTCCAACCTAGACCTGCATGGGCCACCACTAAAAATATGTCACGACCCGCACCCTAGAGTAAGGGCACGTGACGTAGGTACGTCCAGCCTACGCCGCAGTGTCGGCAGTAGAACGCTGTCCTAGGTCACAACATCTAACAGTTAAAGGTAATAACAGTTATACTCCCCGAATGGGGGTGACATAACAGAAATATAACTCAATCACAGCTAAGGTCGAACAGAAAAAAATAGAAAGATAATATATCGAGAACAGAAGAATCACAGAGATACAATCCAGAATTCTAAGAGTCTAAAATAATACATATCTCAGAAATAGGCATTTTCAGTTATAGGAGTTAATAGTGAATAACATCTCAGGAAAACATGACCTATTGCTAACAGTGAACACATAAATGTCTAAATTCCAGTTAAAGGAAAACAGGTTTTTCAGGGTTTAATCACTTCTCAGGTTCAGTCCAGTTCACAATACCCAGATTTACATTGAAGAACCCTTATCTCAGTTCATAACAGTAACCCAATCTCAGTTATCACATTTCGTATCAGGAATAACCCAGGTTTTGAAGAAAACAAACCTTGCAATCAATGAAGAGGAAATCAGTGAAAACAGTTCAAAGAAAGGATAGTAAACCAATTCCAGGTTTTAAAGAACCATTCTCAGTTAATTCAACAATCTCAGGAAAGGTAAACTCAGGTCAGTTGACAGGGAACAGTAAATACAAAGGAAATTCAGAATTCCCAGGTTTTTAATTAAGGAGCAAAATATCATATTTAAGGAATTCAGTATCTTAATTGGTTAACAGTCCAATGAAGGTTAATTAACAATTTTCGAAACCAACCCAAACATTAATACCCCATTCCCAATTCCAAAAGCCTATATTTGAATGAAATATGAAACTAGGCATGAACAATGATATGTGGGGATATTAAGCAGTGATAAAAATCAAACAAACAGGAATTAATGTTAAGGAATTAGAAGGAACCCAATGTATCAGGACAGTGTCAGTGAAGAACACCAATAATCCATGTTCGAATCCAATTCACATTATAAACCTAATTTAACATGTAAATTAATTCTAACAGGGATTATACAACATATATGTGATCTAATTAACAATTTAAAATCGCTAATTAACATTCAAAACGAACCAAAACAGAGAACAACACACAGTGCACTGATATGTGCACAGTGCACGAACAAGGCATACACGAATCCGTGTTCGACAAGACACGAGAGTTCTTGAAACTCTAGGGATCTCGTGTCAGACAGTGCCCCATCACATGTGTCCAATTTCATGTGTCGAGGTGGCGTGTTCCGCGTGCAATAGCACCCGAGCAGCAGGGCATGCCACCTGCCCGCACGCGCGCACGCACGACCGCGTGTCCACGTGCCTGTGTCGACTCAACCCGACACTAATTCGTGCTCAGTGCCAAATAAATGCATAAACGAGGTCAAGATCTATTTTCCTAATCAAACACAATCCACAAAGTCAAACGAAATGCCCTTTGAGGCATTTCGTCGAACACGTTCCTATACACACTGATATGTGTTCGATACAGACACGTAATGGGCTCAAAATCTAGGGTTAGCCTATCCTACTTTTAGGTTAGGGCATCCTAGAAATGAAATTAAACAGAAATTACATGGAGTAGATCGAAATATAATAATTGATGAACAAGGGTCAAAATCCCTAAATGGAAAGAGTTCCTCAAGCCACCAAACTCCCTCAAATTGTGTCCTTCCTGAAAATACTCAACACCAATAGCAAGTAGACTAATATTAGGTCCTATTGCAATTGGTTTGGAGGAATTTGGAATTGAAATGGATTTTCTAAGATTTTAGAAAGATGGAGACTCACCTCTTCCAAATAGCAATAATTCCTAAAGAGGAAAGACCTAATTTCAAGGTGCTATAAATAGGGGGAACACACTAGTGGCCGGCCAAGGGTTTTTAGTGTCAGGTTTTGGTTCATGGGGTGTGGGCCTATGGGCCATTAAGCCTTTAAGTCACAATAATTACTTGTGAAATCACAAGCCATTCCTTAAACAATTCAAATCCTATTTTCCCAAAATAAATTCTAATGGGTTAATATCACTATCTTAAGTCAACCTAGGTTTCCATATCCTAATCATATAGTCATGACCTAGGTTAGCCACTAGGTTAGTCTCCAAAGTCAACATAAGTCAAAGTCCACTAAAACACCAAAATCAATTATACTAAAAAATCTCTAAAAATTACATTAATTCCAATAAATCTAAATAATACATAATAATTCCAAATAATTCTCAAAATTTCAAAAATGACCAAAATGACCAAAATACCCTCAAGCTAGAAAAGTGGTAGTGACATGGTCTGCAGCCCACTAGCATGTATGTCCGATTACACTCCAAAAAAATAACATGAGTCTATAAACTAGGCTAACAAAGCAGAATATATTATGATAAAAAATATAACGTACGAGAGAATAACAAAGTAATATCACTAGAAAATACCTGAATCATGCACATGTAATCAACTATCATCATGACTAGCTAACTAACTTCGTACAATCAGTTACCTGAAGAGATCATCAGGTCCTCAGGGGGGATACATAAAACATGCCTACTAATATGACAGTAAATAACATATATAGAGGATAAGAACAGTACAAGAAGAACATCCAAGAAGGGACATGTCATAGGAAATGTAATACTAGACTTGGCTAACAATCAATCGAATAACTCCTATAGACTGTAGTACAATGCAAGATACTCACAATCTATAGAATGTTTCGATTGTAGTACAATACAATATACTCCCAATCGAGAATAGAAAATCCTAGTATCAATCTCGTCTCCTAAAGAAATATAAAGGTCATGTAAAATCCTATAGACTGTAGTACAATGCAAGATACCCCCAATCTATAGAATATCTCAATTGTAGTTCAATGCAAGATACTCCCAATCGAGAATGGTCAAGTCAGGTCAGGTCATACTCAAGACAAGTCCAAGTCAATCAATCATGACCAGGTCAAGTCAATCAAAGAAACATGGCATAAGTGGCAACTTTATCACAAGATAGGATGAACACTAGGAAGACTAATAAATAATCAATGGAAACAACTAATATCCTATACGTACACAAAAATCTATAAAACAAGAAGGCAGTAGATGATAACCCAAGTGGAATATGAGAAGCACGTGACAATATGAAAAGAAATACAATAGGACAAAAAATACGTAAATAATGTATAAGTTCGACAAGGTATATTTGCCTGGTGGTAGCTCGTAGAACCAACAATATCCCATCAATCGATGAGCCATAAAAGTCAACTCTCACAACAGTCTCCGGGAGATGAAACAAATATTACCAACGTGTTAAGATTAGTCAAATTAGCTTGGATAGCCTACCCATAAGTCCAATTCTGGACACAGGGGCAAAACAATATTTTTTGGGTCAAAACGGTATCCCCCGTTGAACCCGCTTTGTATCGAAAAATGTACCAGAGTCTATGGTCTTTAAAGCTATCAAACTATATTTTTACAGGTCTGGTTTGACGAGACTAACCCAACCATATGTCCAAAGTTGGATTCCGGTGGACCGTGCACAAATTCGTCCGTTGTGTCGGGTAGCGGGCATGCCAAAATAGGGTTCCGGTCGACTTTCTCAGAATCAGACCAAACTTGGCATACCGTTCCAAAATATCCCATTTAGTTTAAATAAAAAAATATTTTCAAAATACCGAAAAGAGGGGTTATAGAAGCCCCAAGACAAAGTCCATCGTGATGTGTTCCACTTCCACTCTAGAATGGATAAAGGCTATAGCAATCCAGCTGGCCTTTGTCTCTCTTCCACCACCTGCTGGTAGACAAGACATCGTGAAATGAATCTGGCAACGTCCATCTTTATACCGTACCACCGGATATGTTCCCACATATCCTTTTACATCTTGTTGGCACCAGGATGCATAAAATACTACGACTGGTGAGCTTCTTATATTACCTCCTCTCTCAAGCTACTGTCAGGTACACACAGTCAGGTGCCATGCCTCAATGATCCATTGTCAGCTATACTGAAATCATCTAGAAATCTTGCATCTTCCTATACTTTGAGTTAACGAAGCCTAATATCAAGGAACTGAGTTTCCTTGATCTTCTCCGTTACCCTGGACTAGAATTGCAATCTCATCATATGTATCTCCATTCCAGGTAGAATGATCTCTATACCGAGCTTCTCCAGGTCTTTGAGTAGATGTCTGTCCCTAGTTAGATACATAGCCACCGGGTATCTGCTTAGTGCATCCTCTACAATTCTGGCCTTTCCAGGGTGATACTGGAGGTCAATGTCAAAATCATTTATCAGTTCTAACCATCTTTGTTGCCTCATATTTAGCTCCTTCTGGGTAAGCTCTTGTGGTATGTGAAGATTACCACACGCTCTCCATATAAATCGTGTTTCCACAGCTTCTGAGCGAATATCACTGCTGCTAGATCTAAGTCGTTGGTAGGGTAGTTATTCTTATGAGTCCATAACTACCTAGATATATAAGTAATTACTTTCCTATTCTGATGGAGAAAGCTTCCTAATCCCTTCCTTGAGGCATCACTGCAGATAAAAAATCGTCCACTGTCTGAAGGTAATTCCAATACTGATGTGTTATTAGTCTTTTCTTTAGCTCCTCAAATGCCATCTGGCACTCCTCTGTCTAGATGTACTCCTCATTCTTCCTTGTCAGCTTGGTCATAGGCTCAGCCACTTTTGCAAAATCCTTCACAAATTTTCTATAGTA
Source organism: Iris pallida (assembly GCA_029216955.1). NCBI lineage: Eukaryota > Viridiplantae > Streptophyta > Magnoliopsida > Asparagales > Iridaceae > Iris > Iris pallida. Next base: position 8,480,381 of record JANAVB010012198.1, read on the forward strand.
GCCAACTAAGCCTAGAAAACTCCTGATCTTCGTAACTGACTTTGGAGTGGTCCACGTCTCGACGACTTCAATCTTCTTCGAGTCTACTGCAATACCCTCTCCTGTGACCACATGACCAAGAAACTCCACTTGGTCTAAGAAAAACTTGCACTTGGATAGCTTACTGTATAACTTCTCCTTCCTCAGAATCTCCAGTACTATCCGTAAGTGTTCAACATGTTCCTCAGGAGTCTTTGAATAAATAAGTATGTCGTTAATGAATACTACAAAAAACTTATCTAGACACTCATGGAAAACCTTGTTCATAAGGTTCATGAAGATGGCGAGTGCATTTGTGAGTCCGAAGGGCATAACTAGGAACTCATACTGCCTGTATCTAGTATTGAATACAATCTTTGGAATATTGTCAGCCTTTACCTTCACCTGGTGATATCCCGATCTCAGATCTATCTTTAAGAACAACTTTGCCCCGCTCAATTGATCGAATAAATCGTCTATCCGAGGCAAATGATATATGTTTTTGATAGTAACATTATTCAAGGCCCTATAGTCGATACACATTCGAACTATGACATCCTTCTTGGACACAAAAAAAACTAATGCTCCCCATGGCAATTCTCCAGATCTAATGAAGCACTTACTCAGCAACTCATCGATTTGGTCATTTATTTCCTTGGATTCCTTAGGATTCACTGTATAGCAGCTTTGAGATATCGATTTTGATCCGAAATCAGATGTTATAGAGAACTCCACATCTCTATCACATGGAAGACCTATAAGATCTTCCGGAAAGACATCCATGAATTTTGTGATGATAAGATATGCAGGTGCTTGCTCTTCAACTATAGCAGCAAAACTGGTCTCGCCCATAATGTCTGGCATAGCTCTACTCACTCTAAACTTCTCCTTTCCTGTGGGACTGGACATTATATCACCCCCGAAACAATCTATGGCTTCCTGTGAGTCACTACGCCAGTCCATTCCCATTACAATATCGTACATGGGAAGAGGCATTACTTTGTACCCTAAACTATCTACCAACTAGGATAATTGGGCAGCTATACATATCATTAGTGGATAATGCTCCCCCTCCAGTCTTAACTCTACAATTTTCTGAGTAGGTCTGGTGATAAGATTATGTCAATGTACAAACTCAAGAGATAGAAAACTATATGAAACACCAGAATCAAGTAATACAGTAGCTGGATAAGAATGTAGTGAAATAAGACCTATGATGACGTCAACTACTAGCTTCTCCTCTGGTTCAGGTACTATGTCAGTACTGGCTCTGGTGCATCAATAGCCATAGCGTAGGCTCTCCCCTGAGCCTCTCTCTGCTGCTACTGCTGCCCGAACATCTGCTATTGAGTTGGGAGTAGTGCTCTAGGTACAACATGTATTGGTAGTGCTCCTCCTATGGGGTAGGCTGATGGACACTCCCAGAGCTGATATGCAGAAGATCCACAGGCAAGACATTGCCCGAGTTTCTTCTAGAAAATGTCAGCTACATGTCCTGGCCTCTTACAAAATGCACAAACGACGGGAGCTTGCCTCTACTACTACAGAACTGGAGCTCTGATCGGTGGACGGTACTATTGCTGCAAGTGTACACGTGGTCAATAGGCATTCTGCTGATTGCTGGTGGTTTAGACTAGAATATAGGGTGCTTGGCCGGGCTCTCATAGTGGCTGTTGTTAGCATACGGCCTCTTGTTATAGGCCATCAGACGAGCCTCTAAAATTCGTGCTAACTCCAGACTCTGATAGTAGCTCGTTGCTCCACTGGCCATCAGTAGGACTTTAATCTCTGGAGCAAGTCCATAGCGGAACCTACTCGCCATCTCCTCAGGGTCTGCAACTAAACTAGGGGCAAAATGACTCAGACGGCTGAACTCTGCAGCGTACTGCTCAACTGAGCGGTTCCCTTGCTCTAGCTTCTGGAACTGACGTCCCAATGCCTTTCTAGCCGTAGCAGAGAAGAACTTCCTCTTGAATAGAGTCTTCAACTGCTCCTAGGTGACTTCCCCCATGGTGAAAGTTGGTTCATTCTTGAACCAGGTAGCAGCTAGGTTTGTCAGTAGAAACCCTACTGCCTTGACTTTGAGGTCGTCGAGCAGACTAGCTCCGCTGAGCTTCCTCTCCACAACATCTAACCTGTCATCAGCATAGATGATGCCTTTGATTCCTACAAACTCCTTCGGCCCCAGCTTTATAAAGTCTTACACGGTCCCGACTCGGGAATGAGGTTCTTTAGGTGGTGGTGGGGTAGCCGTACGCTATAGGCTTTATCTGAGAAGGGCAGTATGTACCTGGTGGGTCGCTAACCACTGAAATAAACCAACGAGCTGGTATCCATCTAAGGTGATGGTAGCCTGAGCGGGAATGAAGCCTGGTGCAGGTGGAAGATTAGGTGCAGGTTGAGTCAGAGGGGTCTGGATTATAGGGTCAGTACCTGTAAGGAAAGCAGAAACACCAGGGATGCCAGGTGATGGGGTAGGTTGTACATCTCCTTGTGATCCAGGATGTGCAGAAGAAGCCTCACCCTCAGAGGCTCGCGAAGTGGTCATTCTCTGGAATGCAAGAAAACGAATAAGTAATCTATCTAGACAGAAGATCTAAAATAATAATCCTAAGTATATATATACTACCGATCCTATGTTGTGATGATTCTTTAACATAGCAAGTCCCCTAAATAACACTCTATGTCCTAAGTGTTAGTAAGCTGACCTACATGGGCTACCACTAAAAATATGTCACGACCCGCTCCCGAATATCCGGATATGAGTCGGACACATCCAGCCTACACTATGAGATATTATAATAAGCAGTTATAAACCTTTAATCATTTTCAAAAATTATATTATATTGTATCAGATTAATTACAACATCTATATCGAGAGAAACTATAATAAGTCCCAAAATGTCTTAGTCACATTCCGAAAGCAAAAGTAACTGGAGACAAATCCAGCCAAATGAATGTTAACTAATTATTACAAACCAAGTTCAAAAGCAAAATTTAAGCTAAGCTATAGGGTATTCCCCAGCAGGGACATCCTCTGGGATGTGGGCTAGCGTCTCAGTGGCAGGTTCATAGTATGAATTGTAAAGCAACTTCTCCTCAGTCAATTCATCCGCAACCATCCAATCAGAAAATGAGCAAGTACAACCCTATAATTTATGCTAATAATACATGGCATAATAAGAATGAACTGATAAAGAAGACATGGTTGGTTTGAAATAAAAGGCAACATGCTTGGTTGAAAAATAAAAATGACATACTCAGGAGATTCAATAAAGTAAAGACAGCATGTTCAAGAGATACCTGTAAAACAAAGATAACGTATTTATGAGATACTTGTAAAACATGTTCAACCTAGATAGGTAAAGTGCAACTTTGAAAAGCTAGTAGACACGTGCTCGGCTAAAATAGGACGGTAAAATAAATGCAACTGATATGGCATGTGTCGGTCCGACAAAACCCACACATGCATGATGTGTGAGTCATATTATACTATGGGCTTTGATCACGTATTAACTAGACAATTTCCCTTTCCCAGTGTCGGTAATGTCTACAACCTACAATATGTGATACAATTCTTGTTAAAGAGACTTGTTGCATAAGAAACAGGTTATACTTGCAATCTTGGAATTTAAAGACAACATGTAATGAAAAGAAGATACAATTGGTAACAGAAGCATGCAAATATATCATGTGCAATTTTGTATGTTGTAGTGTACTTGCCATGATTTACCGAAGGATTGATGTTAAATGTTGAATTGACGTCCAAAGTCCTCAAGCTGTAACAAGGTATAATGTTTCCTAGTTTAAATGTTAAGTGCTAACTAGGTATTGTGCTCTCTAACTAGGTCATGTTATACTAGGTTCGGGTCACAAAGCCATGGCACACTATGCTTAACCTTGGTCATAAAGTCTAGCACAATAATTACACCACTACAAGAATAAGGGCTTTTTTTGACGGTGATTCCCCGTCAAGAAAGGGGTATCTGGACGGTTGTGGATCCGTCAAGTAGGCCGGAGTCAAGAAAAGACCCCCCTTTTCTTGACGATCGCTGGCAGGGCTTTTCTTGACAGTTTTTGGCCGTCATATTCAGTAGTTTTCTTGACTATTTTTAGCCGTCAAGATAGCAGTTTTTTAAAACCGTCAATATAGGCAAAAACTTTTCTTGACTCCGGCCTAGATGACGGTTATTAGCCGTCAAGAAAAGCATTTATTCAAAGGCTATTATGCAGCATGATTTGAATTAAAATTGACGTTTGACAACCGTCATGAGAAGCTATCCAAAGTATCGTCAAGAGAAGCTTTCCAAAATTCTATCAAGAATTATATATAATATTAATCAAACACACATAATATCAATCCAGAAGCTACACACATCAAATTACCATAAAACTCAAATTTTATATTAACAAACTGTATTGTTCATACTACAAAAACTTCCAATACATATCCCACCACATGTATTCTTCACTTGTCTAACAACAACATAATCCAACCACTAAGTACACATATCCCACATCTGTTGTTTCCATACCACTTAAACATCTAAAACACTGACATCTATCACTTGTCACTATAAAACATAATCCAACCATACAAAATGAAACCAAAAAAATAGCAAACCGGATCGGTGCACATCCCTCCCATATCCACAGCATTCCCTTATTCACAACATGCATGCACCTTTATTTTTCAACAAGTTCCTGAGAGAACAAGAACACAAATTATCATTATACTGAACTGCATTCTAACAATATCTTTTCAAGTATTATGGCCAGTTATATGGAAGGAAAATTACAGCACGATAATCCATTCAACAATTTTAACATGGGATACCTTAAATAACTGCATAAAATCTGTATGCTTTTTGTTGAAGATTCCAGTCTCCTGTGTTCTTGCTCTCTCCATTGTCTACAATATTGATATAACAATGGTCTCAAATTCAAGTAAGAATTCTAATATCTATTCATTTCAGATCAACCTTTTAAACCAGTATCATCTCTCTGAAATAAGGAATAAACTGAGCAGGTGAATTAGGCAATGAATTTTGAAATTTTGGATTCATGACAGCCACACCAATTTTTTTACAATAAATAAACCTTTAAAATGTTCTAGCAATTAGGAGGTCATGGACTAGATGCTGCTAGATTAAGAAAAAAAATTACGCTAAAGGTAAACACTCGAGAAGAATGGGTATTGGACTTTCAGTTTCACTACCCAAATATATAGGAGATTTGGGATGGTACAAATACCGATTCAAGAAGTATATGTAACCAAAATTGATGACATTCCGTGATAAGAACCGAGACATATAGCATTAACTCTATAAATATCCCCCAGTATAGCCTGGCAAGAACACACCAAGTCTTGAAATAGGGCAAATAGAGATGACAATCTATTAATATCTCTATGGATGGAAATTGAGTACAGTATTTACTTCTGGAAGAAGAACATGTTTAAACAAGTCTATCGTACAAGGGAATTTACCTTCAAAATATACAAACTACAATGTAAATCACAAACCTTCAAAGAGGCCTTAATGGGGTATAAAATTAGTGGTATAGAGAATCACCTAAACAATTTAGAAGTGCAGACAACTTTAGTTGATCATAAACATTTGTCTTCCATAAAAGCAGGAAAAAAACTAGTCGACAATAAGCATTTGGACAAAAACAACCAGTCATTAACAACAAATAAAATAGATTTTCAATTAGCATAACTATGCAATAAAAACAAACTTTACCAAATTATGGACTTCTACTTATGGCTTATACCTCTTCATATTCCTGTAAAAATCCTTAAATCCTCGCTTTGCTTGAGTTCAGGATGAGAAGCTACTCGATTGATAAATATATCCAGCGCTTGACGCCTCATCTCGATAAACTCAGCATTGAATCGGAACTTCTCTGAGTAACAAAAGGACTGATGTGAATCAAGCCAAGCTAAGTGGGTTTCAAATATTTTGGGAGACGCAGGCATGAAACAAATTCCTCAAGTTTCATCAGCAACTAAAGAAATACTGGTCTTCTGATCGTGTAAGTAATGTAAAGTAGCTCTATTTTTACAACAATGAGAATGATAAGAAGATTCAATGACATAACAGGAGTGCCTTCAGCAACAGAGGTATAATTTTGACAAGTTACTAACATCAATGGGCGGCATTATAATTTGCCTCCATACAATTATGGGCCACCAAGTCAAAAATTAGTATGCAACTGTTGATATCATAATAAGCCACAAAGCGATCTGGTCAATTCCATGGCCTGATAAATTTATTAAATATAGGAAGTTGAGCATTTTACCAAAATCATTGCAACGCTAAAGACATTTAGGCGCATTCAATCATATATTCCTTTGACCATGAGAAGGGGATCTTACACACACATGGTTGCCTTCCAAACTGAATTAACACCAAAATCCAACTCATTCATTGAATATGTCACTTGGGTTCTGTGACACTCTATGATGTCAAACAGTCAACCACATAGCTACTGGTCTGCTCCAGACCTGAATCTTGTTCACGACAAAAGGTTGAGCATTATAACAAAATAATTGCCACATTGGGACTGTTTAGAACTTCCATATATTCAATTTGCTCTAAGCATGAAGTGGAGATCTTAGAAGCGTGGGTGTTTTCATACTGATCGCTCAATGTAGAATTCCATCTCGATGAGCAAAGTTGTACCCCAATTATTACATAATATCTATAGGAACGTGCATACAGTTGACTTATGGGATAACTAAGTACTATATATGGTAGAGAGTTGGGCATGTAGAATAGGTTAAGGTGGATTAAGGATGCAAAATAGATGACTAATGAGAAGCAAAATTGTTAAAAAAGTGTAGCCATTCAAAATAGTTATAGTTGTCATATAGTCTGACCATTGAAGTGGAGTACAAAAAAGCAGATAAGATATGAAGATTAAACAATCGGCATAAAAAGAGAGTAGAGGCATCCCTAGAGAGATTATATCAACACACAAATATATGTTTAAACTACAAAGTTAATCATGAAAATGGAACTCATGAAGACTATAAAAACCGTCTATGATAGCATTATCTATCATTGAATAAAATATCGATACTTTGGTACAGAAACATATTGTTGTTGTAGATGCTTAAACCTAAATGATGCAATCTTGTTGTAAATCATGCAATGTTGTTGTAAATCATGCACCTAGAAAGCTTAAAATAGATTACCCATTCATCATGCTAGCACTTACGGTACGCTTCCAGTAGCATCTTCTACAGATAGATAATATGTTGGACCCTCTATTTTCAATAGAATGATCTTTAGAACAATAAATTTAATAGAAATGTTCTAGGTATTTGTATTATGAAAATATCCATCCATTCATAGAACATATGCATGAATTCCTCTTCTATTTTCTAAATAATTTATCAACTTTTGTAGATAGGAGTCTTGATTCTATTAAGTGATTGAGAAAGTATTCTGCACCTGTAGAAGTGACTCGAATGAAATTAGCCTGCTTCACTGTCCATAATGAAGCCAGAAATTTGGTACAACTTAAAAGAGCAATTTTCTTGATTCCATTAGGTAATGATGGTTAGAATAGAGATTTAAACACACTGTTGTACATCATTGTGCCCTTTCTGATTACATATTGACAGACCATGCCTGTAGTAGAATGTGTGCATAATTAAATTGGAGACAAATTGGTGTCTAGTGTGCTTCTAATTACTGTGGTTCAATAACTATATTATCCAGTGAGAACGTTGCAGCATAGGTTGTGTGATATAAATAAAGTACTTGAGCCTATTCATGAAGGGGTTCGGACATGGAAACAACACGAAACAGATACGACAATTTTGTTTATCTTAAAACAATACGACATAGTTAGGTGGGCTGGATATGTAGCCTACTATTCCAAGTTGTATATCTATCCTTTCTTGTTAAAACAAAGATACGGCAGGTTAGAAGAACTAAAATATTATAAGGCAAATATTTGCTTGAATCAATAGTACAAGAAAAGAACTAAAATAGCTGTTCACAAGTCCAAGGGACATATACTTAATAAATCAAGTGTAGGCAGGCCAATGTAATATGAATGTAACACCCCAGTCCCAAAAAACTTGGAACTAGATACGTAACATGCCAGCTGTATACATACGAGTGAATGAAAGGCTCGTATGTATACATAAGCTATAAAATGTAGAAAGCCATGCTCAAACTAAATCTCATCCACAAATATGAAAATTTATTGATATAATCGAATAGTCATTTGTACAAACGTTGGGTAGAGACATATCCACTACCAACAAGTTTAAATAAGAAAGAAATATATAATAACTAATTAGGTCGAGCGAAGCAAACGACGAGTCCAAGAGCAATCATCACGGGAAAGAAAGACACGGCCTTAGCTAGAGCACCTGCAAGAAATCACGAAAACACACCCCTGGAGGGATCACCAGGTCCTCAGAGGGACGTAACAAGACACATAATATCATGCCAATAAACTGAATAAGAAAAGGTTAAGAGAAAAGTATGCATGAGTAAAGGTTCCTAACCATTCTATGTGATATGCACTTTGAGGACAACGTTCTATGCAGGGGCTGTAGGATCAGCAGAGTAAATAAAGAGTAGCCGTCAAGTAGCGCTCATACAAGACACAATCGGCACTGGACAGAAGGTAGTGCTCATAAGAGTCACCATCGGTCCAAAATGTGTGTAAAAATTAATATAGGCCATACGCTAATAACTGTCCCCTCCCTCCAATGATAATATACATGCGTCATCTCCATGACACTGTTTAATCCTTAATAACTGCCAAGTCTTCTACATAAATCTATTAACAATTATATCCCAACGTACGGTCTGTATGCAACAATGATTAGTCAGCACGCAAGTCCGCATCTATATGCGACTCACAACTCACACACAATCCGTGGCACATCGTGACAGTTTATGAGATGCACTAAACATACGTTGGTCCCTTAACTCTAAGCCAATTGTATAAATATAGTAATTTGCAGCTACATAAGGTTTTGAAAGAATAGCATTATTTTTAAAAAATAAGAAAAAGTATGCATGATATTGAGCAAAAAATTAAACAGTAAAGGCAAGGTGTCTTGCCTGGTGTTACGCCTGGTGTGGGGCAATAATCAAGATGTCATGTTCTGTCCAATAGTCGAGGTCCATGCGAACATGGCCTAAATTTGCGAGAAAATAGAAACGTATGAGTAGTCGTGGTCAATGACGATAATGAAAGAGAGTTTGGCAGTAAACGAATAATTACACTATTTTTAGAGAGTGATATTTGTAATACTTTAGAAACCATATTTGCTAGTAAAAATAATTTTGGTAACTATTTGAAAGATAGAGAAAAATTTAGTTAGGCTAAAATTGCAAGTTTGTATAAATACCTTTAGGATAGAAAATACCTTTTATAAATAAAAAATATAGATTGGTTAGGCCAACCTTATCGAACATATATTTTGTCAAATACTTGAAAATCCAAAAATCTTCTTATGGTAAAACCCTAATTTTTGTCAAAATAATATTTTAAGTTTGAAATCTATATTTTATTAATCAAAATACTCTTAGGTAATTCATACTCGAAAGTGTCGAAAATACTTTAATTAGAAAAATAATACTTTAATATTTTAATCAAAATCTTTACTCAAAATATGACACCAATAATATATATTAGGCTTTTGAAATTAGCCAGATAATAATTGTATGCTTCTAAAATAATACTACAAATAATAAATTTATTAAAACAACAAATAATTATAATAATAATAATTCTGATAGAAGTAATAATAATAATAATAATAATAATAATAATAATAATAATAATAATAATAACGATGACAATATCAGTATTAATCTACTAATAATAATAATATACTAATAATAATAACCATAATAATAATAATAATAATAATAATAATAATAATAATTCTAATAATATAACTTTACTAATTATATTTTTCTTCAGCCCCCAATTAACAGCGAGAGAGAGAGATGGGAAAGAATTTTCGAGAGATGGGGGGAAAGTGACTCACAGAGGAGGCCGGGCGGGGGTTTTCCGGCGAGCGCGACGCACAAAGGAGGGCGGCTGGTCGGAGCGGCGGACGGAGTGCTCGGGTCCAGCGGATTCGAGGGTGGCCGACGTAGGGGAGCGCGGCTCCGGTGGTGGAGAGCTCGGAGTTCGGCGGACGCACCGTGCTGCGAAACACGGCGGCTATTTCGACGAAGGGCTTCGGCGGGCTGGCTTGGCAGGACTGCTCGGGTCGACGAGATCTGAGGGATGGTTGGCGGTGATCCGGCAGAGGTCGGCGCTCGCAGGTGGTGGTTGAGGTAGGGCGGCCTCGTCGGAACTGGGAAGCACCAAGGTTAGGGCTTCTCTGCCCCTTCTTTCTATTCTTTGATAGTGGTGGTGGTGGTTTTGGTTAGCCGGGGTGGTGGCGGCGGCTGTGGTGAAGTTTGGGGCTTTGCTGGTGGTGGTATCCACGATTTTGGTTGTGGTAAAGAGGAGTTGGCCGGTGGCCGATGGTCGGAGTGTTCGGGCTTCGGTAGCCGGAGACAAGTGGCTCGGTTGAGATGAGACATGGGTTTTGGCTGATCTGTCGGGAAACGGTGAGACGGGGTGCTGGCATCGAGATGTGTCTCGGTAGGGTTATGACGGTAGAACAGGGGACGATGGTGTTGGTAGGATGATGGGGATCAAGGAGTTGGCCTTGTGGTGTAGACGAAGTAGCTGATGGTGATGGCATCGCCGGACAGGGAGGTCGGTTGTTGGGTGATGGTGGTTGCCATAGATTTTCGGCGGTTGCCGTAGGATTAGAATGTTGGAAGTCATCGTGTCCGGGATTGTCGGACATGACATGGATAAATGTAAAAGCATTGGAATAAGATTTGTGGTGGTCACAGACACGATGCACGATATTATTGTGGATGGAGAAAATTTGGAGGAGTACCTCTCCTATATATAGGAGGTGGGAATTTCCAGTTGGATAAGTACTATGATAGTTTAAACACCCATAGGATAATTTCATAAATATATTTAAATAAATTTAAAAAGTTCTCCAATCAAATCCAAATCAAATTCAAATCTAATCTAAATTTATATAGATAAATTCAATTTTCAAATAAAAGTTATTTAAAATAAAGTCAATAAAATCTTCTCAAATTTAAATTATCACCATCAATTAAATTTAAACCAATTCACTATTTTTAAATAATTTTTCAAATAATAAAATATTAATATTAAATAAATTTTGAAAATGGATTTATATATATAAATTTATATGTCTCGTACAAAATTAACATTTGCATAAAATCTCGTTTTCAAATTAGTATTTATATAAACTTCCATGATGTAAAATAAAAAATCAAAAATTTTCAATATGACGCTTTTTACAACTTTAAATAATCAAAAATATTTATTATTTATTATTTGAAAAACCAAGCTTCTAAAACAAAATATTTTTACAAAAATATGTACCTCGCACATATTCGCACTCGACGAGCAATTTACGAAATACGCCGTTTGCGCACAACGTACAATACGACTACCCGACGTACAATACAAAAATTCTAAATCGGTACCAAAATCGATAAAAATATAGTAGAAATTTAGGGGTTTTACATCCTACCCAACTTAAAAGAATTTCGTCCTCGAAATTTAGTAAAAAATTAGGACAGGTAGGGTTGAGTAGGTTGAAGAATTTTCTTATATGAAAACACGATCGAAACATTTGGGTGAAGAGAGGGAAACGACACTAGTGAAAACGGGCTATTTAGTTGGCTGAAAAAAGCAACGGATATCGTTTAGAAATGTCCATGTGCATGACAACCCCTCCGTGTCTATCTACTACCATAAATCCTAGATTTGCGGAAATCTCAAGTTTTAATAACTTCCTCGATCTCAATCTAAGATCAGCAACCCAATTTTTGAGTTGTGTCATAATCATTGAATCGTCAATAATATCTCATCAATAATCGTCTTTTACAATTTTGGTTTCTCCTTAAAATTTACATTCCATAAACTTAAATTCCTTCCTTCCTTTATTTAATTTGATAATCGTCCTCGATAATTTTTTTTCATAAAATTTTTATTCCAAAATATATATTCTAATTCCGTTATCTCGTACTAGAAATTCTATGAGTTCCAAAATTTTCAATTCAAATAATCTCTACTGTTCTTCTTTAATATATCTATATAATTTTATATATATATCTTTTCCTCAATCTAAATTTCGTCTTTCTTCAAAAATTAAAATTTAATAACCTTCAATCAATTTAGTTGAAGCGAAATCAATTTCTATCTTAATCATGAAATTTGTATTCATAATCATCATAGAAAAATATAATCCTTAAATCATCATGAATAAAAAAAAACTTATCCTCAATGTTGGGGTAACTTTGAGAACTAAAACACCCTATTTATTATCATAAAAAGTTTCTCAATAATGGATTTACCTCAAAAAACTTGTTGACACAAAGTCACAGTCAACCAGATATTGATAACATTGACTAAATAATATTTGTAATAATTCAATACGACACACGACGTCTACATTAAGCTCAAGTCAGACGACTGCTCAGTCTCAGCTTCTCAGTTATATTTGAGTCTGTATTTTACACTTTTGTTGAGTCTAGACTGATGTAAGCTGTGTCATGCTGAGCTCTTGAGACTTGACCTATAGCCTACCCAATAATCCTCAAACTCTACCATCCAGAAAAATACCCACTGGCCACTTAGACCAGCTCTGTGCTCTGGAGACAGAGTTCGGGCCGAACTCTGCATCCACACAGAGTTCGGGCCGAACTCTGTCCCCTAGAAATCAGCATCCCTAATTTTAGGGTTAGCTGGTTGCTAGTTGTCCAACGGCCAAATATTTAAAATTTCCTACCTGAATTCTGGCCGAATTCTGCCTACAAAAACACTATAAATAGGCCATGAATTCTCTCATTTCAAATCATCCAATCTTCTCTTCTCTTCTCTCTTATAGCTCAAATAAGCCATATCCTTCCCATCTACTAGCCACAAGCCTCCTAAGTCTCGAGTGCTCAGCATCTCTCAGTTAGGATTCTTGTGCAAGAGTTGAAGAAGTCGCTTGGACAATTCCAAGCAAATCGCCACTGCGATCCTCTGTAAGAAGTTGACGTGCTCTTCTGAAGTAAAGGCACGGGTTGTAAACTACTATTTCACAAATAGTAGATTTAATCCTGAGCTAGAGTTCTCAGGACTGGACTAGTCCTCCACGAGGGAAACCAGGTTAAAATCGCTGTGTTTGCGTATGCTTTCTTAGTCTTCATTTATTTTCCGTATTTTACTCTGATTATTTATTATTCGTGAAAGAGTTAATTTTTAATTGGTTATTTTCTATATAAACTCTATTCAGCCCCCTCTAGAGTTGCCTCATGTTCTTCAATTGGTATCAGAGCTCTGTTCTCTTTACAAGGATTTACATCCTAGAGCTGATCCATGGCAACCACACAATCCTTGATTTCTAATCACGGTGAAGGACAGTCCACTCATAGGCCTCCCCTATTTGATGGAACTAACTACACGTATTGGAAAACAAGGATGAGTTTTTATCTCAAGTCTCTAGACTTCGACCTGTGGACAGTCGTCACTGACGGTTACAAAAAGCCCGCCAAGATAGTTGTCAACGGTGATCTCATTGAGAAATCCCATGACAAATATTCTGACGAAGAGAAGAAACAGGCAAGTCTAGACGCGAGATCTATTAATGCTTTATTCTGTGCTATAGACAGGAATGAGTTTAACAGGGTATCCACATGCACCACATCTCACGAAGTATGGAAGCTTCTAGAAGTGACGCATGAAGGAACCACCCAAGTCAAGGAATCAAAAATCAGTCGTCTTACGCAAGAATACGAGGCATTCAAGATGAAGCCAAACGAGACGATCACACAGATGTTCACAAGATTCCTCGACATCATCAACCCCCTGTCTTCACTTGGAAAGCAATATTCAAATCATGAGAAGATTCGCAAGTTGCTTAGGAGGCTACCAAAAATTTGGAACCCTAAGGTGACAGCCATCATAGAAGGGAACGATCTCACAACCATGTCAATGGAGACCTTGATGGGCAAGCTCATGACTCACGAGCTTGACCTCAAGGACTTCGAAGAGCCTGCTCCGAAGTCTAAGGAGATCGCTCTCAAAGCTCATCGACGAAGGGCTGAGCACGATGAGACCGAAAACGACAACTCGGATGACGAAGACCAAGCTCTCATGGTTCACAACTTCAAGAAATTTCTTCGCTTCAATAGAAGAAAGAAGGAACCACAAGAAGACGATGAAGAAGAGCCAACCTGCTACGGTTATAAGAAGACTGGACAAGTTCGAAAAGACTGTCCATTCTTGAAGAAAAGCAACCGCTATGAGAAACCATACAAGAGGACCTCATCAAAGAAATATGCCAACACAAGCATTTGGCATGAAAGTGAAGCGAGTGACTCCGAGGAAGAAAAGGACTCTCCTCAAGATAAAGCAAATGTGTGCCTAATGGCAACTTCCAACAAGGTATCTAACGAAACTCTAGACGACTTTTCTTTTGATGAACTTGGCGATGCCTTCACTGATTTACTCGATGATCACAAAAAGGTCATCGGTAAATACAAACATGCCAAGGACAAAATCAAAAGTCTTGAAAACGAAATACAAAGAATTTCTCTATTACTTGATAACATTAGAGACACGTCACCCACTGATATCACTGATGAAGTATCCAAGCTTAAAATAAGCTTACATGATGTTGAAGCACGTATTGAGCAACAAACTCAAGAAATTACTACACTCAACACGATGCTTGCTGAAGAAAAGAGTAGACACAAGATTTCCATGACTAAGATATATGGCTTAAATATTAAGGTTGATGAACTGCAAGCTGTTTCTAAGAGATTAGAAACCAAATTGGGAAAACAGGTTGCTCAACCTCAAACCCAATCACATGGGCACAACACCACTCAAGCTAGTCAACCACGTCATCCTCATGCAGCACGTAACTATGCTTTTATATACACTAACTTTCATAAAACACAAAAACCACATGCACGTAAGAATACTTCTCATACTCATCATGCTGCACAAAGACACAACCAACATCACCCTACATATAGAAATCATCACCATGCCATGCCATATAGATAAGATCATCATGCCATGCCATATAGACAAAATCACCATATCATGCCACATCACCATGCTATGCCATATAGACAATATCAGCACACTGTGCCACATAGACAATATCAGCATGCCATGCCACATAGACAATATCACCATGCCATGCCACATAGACAACATCACCATGATCACCATGCAAACTCTACACATCATGTCCATCCACATCATACTGCCTATAGATATTATTCTTATGTTCCTAGTGTAAATAAAAATGCTATATGTACTTACTGTGGATCACATGGACAAATTTCACCACAATGTAGAGTTAGAAGACTGGTAGACAACAAGATATATGTATGGTTTCCAAAAACTAACTTTTCAGGACCCTCAAGAACTTGGGTACCAAAGGTCACATCTACTCTTGATATAGGTGGACCTTCCCTCCTCAACTAAGAGTAAGTGGATTCTCGATAGTGGATGCTCGCGACATATGATAAGAGACGCAAATCTTTTCGCATCACTATCGATGAAGAGAGAAGGATATGTATCCTTCGACAACAACCTCAAAGGGTATATTATAGGTAGATGCTTATATGCTCACAAAGATGAACGGCTACTATGGCACCAGCATCTTGGTCATGCCAATATGGATAATATATCCAGGCTATCGACCAAGAAGCTAGTGAGAGGATTGCCCGATATCACATTCAAAAAGGACACGGTATGTACCGAATGTGAAATAAACAAGGCAACCAAATCCTTATTTCATTCCATTAACTCTGTAAGTACTACTAGACCCCTGCAACTACTCCATATGGACTTATTTGGTCCCAGTAGAGTAGCTAGTCTTGGTGGTAAACTTTATGCGTTTGTTATTGTTGATGATTTTTCGAGATTTACTTGGGTTTTCTTTCTTACAAATAAAAGTGATGCTATTTTTGTTTTCAAGATTTTTGTTAAGAAAGTTCAAAACGAAAATGGCTACATGATTACTCGAATCCGAAGTGATCATGGAGGCGAATTCGAAAATTCTGATTTTGAAAGATTTTGTGATTCTAATGGTTTTGATCATGAGTTTTCTTGTCCTAGAACTCCACAACAAAATGGTGTTGTGGAGCGGAAGAATAGAACTCTCGGCGATATGGCCAGAGTTATGTTGAATAAATTTTCACTTCCGAAATACTTTTGGGTAAAAGCTGTCAGTACAGTATGCCACATTTTGAATAGGGTGCTTATTCGTCCCATTACGAAGAAAATACCCTATGAACTTTGGTTTGGGAGAACCCCCAATGTTTCTTATTTTAAAGTTTTTGGATGTAGATGTTTTATCCTTAACACCAAAGACAACTTAGGCAAATTTGATGCCAAAGCTGACGATGGTATTTTCCTTGGTTATGCCGCCAAGAGTAAGGGATATAGAGTCTTTAATAAACGCTCACTAATTATGGAAGAGTCAACAAATGTGACTTTTGATGAAGATAACAGTGCAGCAAGTACTCTTGATGATGATGTTGAGCCATCAACTTCTACTCCAATGAATACTTCTACCGAAACAAATTCTCTGGAGGGCTTGCCAAAGAAATTCTCTTTCAAGCCTTCTCATCCAGAAAATTTAGTGATAGGTGAAGTTTCACGTGGAGTAACTACTAGATCATCACTAAGAGACTCTATTGCTAGCACTGCCTTTATTTCACAAGTTGAGCCGAAAAATATTTCTGAAGCTCTTAATGATGAATTTTGGATTTCTGCTATGCAAGAAGAACTCAACCAATTTAAGAGGAGCCAAGTGTGGGAACTAGTTCCTAGACCGGCTAATCACTCAATAATTGGTACTAAATGGGTGTTTAGAAACAAAGTGAATGAAGATGGTTCAGTCACACGCAACAAAGCTCGTCTAGTAGCTCAAGGATACAACCAAGAGGAAGGTATCGACTACGATGAGACGTATGCTCCGGTTGCTAGACTAGAATCCATTTGGATGCTTTGTGCATTTGCAAATTATTAAAATTTCAAATTATTTCAAATGGATGTAAAAAGTGATTTCTTGAATGGTTTTATTAAGGAGAAAGTTTATGAAAAACAACCCCCTGGCTTTAAAAATCATAAATTTCCCGACTACGTGTTCAAGCTAAAGAAAGTGCTATATGGTCTTAAACAAGCCCCCAGAGCTTGGTATGAAAGGCTAAGCAGTTTCTTGCTTGAGAAAGGTTTTTCAAAAGGGAAAATTGACACTATACTTTTTATAAAATCTTTTAAAGACACTATTCTATTAATTCAAATTTATGTTGATGATATCATTTTTGGGTCTACTGATGAAACCCTCTGTCAAGAATTTGTCAAGTGTATGCAGACAGAATTTGAGATGAGCATGATAGAAGAACTCAACTACTTTCTTGGTCTGCAAGTGAAACAAATGGCAAATGGAACTTTTATCTGTCAGTCGAAGTATACAAAGGACATGCTAAAAAAGTTCGATCTTGACAACGTCAAACCAATCAGCACTCCAATGGCTACTTCAACCAAACTCGAACCAGATGAGAGCGGCAAACCTGTTGATCAACGTAAGTATCGAGGTATGATAGGCAACTTACTTTATTTAACTGCTAGTCGCCCCGATATCATGTTTAGTATTTGCTTATGTGCTAGATATCAAGCAAATCCTAAGGAATCACACTTGACCGCAGTTAAGCGTATCTTTAGATACCTTAAGGGTACGATTACAGTGGGCCTAAGGTATCCCAAGTCAACATCATTTGACCTCATTGGTTACTCTGATGCTGACTTTGCTGGATGCAAGGTCGACCGTAAAAGTACAAGCGGCACGTGTCATTTATTAGGAAAGGCATTAGTCTCTTGGTTTAGCAAGAAACAGAATTCTATCGCACTATCCACAACAGAAGCTGAATACATCGCAGCTGGACGTTGTTGTGCACAAATTCTATGGATGAAGCAAACCCTTGAAGACTACAATCTATCTTTCATGCACATTCCTATATTCTGTGACAATACCAGTGCTATTAACTTGACTAAGAACCCTATATGTCACTCACGCACAAAACACATTGAAATTAGATACCACTTTTTGTGTGATCATCAGCAAAATGGCACGATTAACTTAGAGTTTATTGACACTGATCATCAGCTAGCAGACTTCTTTACTAAGCCATTATCCGAAGAGGGCTTCAGTTTCCTTTGTCGTGAACTTGGAATTTTAGATAAAGCTGTCATAAATTAAAACTCACCTACGTAAATATCGATTATATTATGATTCTCTTATGATGAACTTGCTATGGGTACAAGCCGAAAGGGCCCTTCTGACAACAAGGCGTAAAAGCCTAAGCGACACGGTGCACTAGTCCACAGGACTACCGCTAGCTGGGATCCGGCCCCTGCAGCTAACCCATGGCAACTTCAAACTATTGAATTCTGATATATTTCCTTATTTATTATATGGTTCATTTTGATTTCTTACTGCTGATTCACTATTTTTTCAATTTTATTCTGCTATTATTCTATTTGATTGAATCTTTCATGTTCTGGAACAAGGACCCAGAACTCGGGCCGAACTCTGTCCCCAACAGAGTTCGGGCTGAATTCGGTTATCCTATTCCAGAATCGGGGACAGCTTCAGCCGTTTTATGAAATGTGATCCTACGGTCCAGATTTACTCCGACCAAAGAAAACCCTCCTCTTATATTCGGGTTTTCATCTCTCTCCTTTATTCTTACCATCACCTTCACCTCTCCAAACATATTTTCACAAACCCTAACCCTAGTTTTCTCTCCAAAGTGCTCCATTGCTTATCAAAATCAAGGAGAAGGGCTATTTTCTCATTCTCTTTCACTGTTCATTGTTGATTTGAGGTATAACTCCTTCTCCCTCTCTATTTCAAGTTCTCTATTTGTTTGCAAATGGCTCCTCGCTTGCCTAATCGTGGGAAGAGAATTCGAACTGAGGGTGCTTCCTCTTCGAATCCTCCTCCTCCCATTGAGCAACCCGTTGAACAACAACAACCCCTTCATCCGTTGTTCAACCCACCTCGTCCCCGCGACCCTAATACATATGACGACCGATTGTTTGTATCGCTAGACGCATCCAACGAGTGGTTTAGCGACTTTCGGACTCGTCCGTTATTCGGGGGACATCCTATTAATTTTACCATCTTTTCTCAATATGAATCTATGTTTCAAGATCTTTGCTTAAATGAGTTAGTTGCTTCAAACTTTGTTATTTATCGTAGCGCCATACAAATGTTCTATTGCAACTTGACTCACGATGCCACTCACATCTATTCCCGGGTTGCCGGTATTGATATTGCTTTTGATGCTTCTGAGTTGGGCGAGTATCTTGACCTTCAAGATCTCGATATTTGGGATAAGCTTGTGGAGGCCCGCCAATTCCAATTTGTTGGTGAAACTTCCCTTGACAGCTTTAAGGAGGAACTATGTGCTCCTAACATATGTCTTCGCAAGCATATGGCCAAACACCTCAACCCGTATTTCTATGAACTTCATCGAAATATTTTTAATACTATTCTGCCAAAAGCTGGCTCCACCGATGAAGTAACCTATTTTGAGATCTCTGCTTTGTATCATTTTCATTATCGCATCCTGTTCAATCTTCCACGTTCCATGATGGACTGGATGATAAATTGTAGGAAGAAACCACGAGCTCTGGTTTACCCTTTGTATCTTCCTATGGTTTTTCGTGCGTTCATTGTCCCTCTCCATGATTGTCCTTTCTTGCCTGCTCCTGCATTCCTTTCCAAGGCACGACGTCTTCAGGCAGTCGTTGCTTCTCCTGACACTTCTGAGCATTCTGATGATGAGGAGCCCGACGCCCCTCCACTTGGACAGGATGTGCCACCTTCGCCTGCTACTCTTGACTCCATCCAGACCATGCTCAGAGATCGTTTCGCATTGGAGGACGATCGCTGGACTCAGATGGACTACCGGACTACCCTGCAGATAAATGCCCTCAGCAACTCGCTGCACGATATCCGATATTCCATGTCTCGTCACCCCTCTATGCCTATTCCCATGGAGCGGGATCCTGGTCGTGCTGGTTATCGCATTGACGACCCCTGGGTCATGCGCTATCTGGATCCGGATACGGCTATTGTGGACCCCAGCCGTTCATTCACTGATCAATCAGACTCTGCTGGGCCTTCTCGTGCTCCATAATGGAGATGGCGTTTACTATCTGCTGCTGCTGCTGATGATTCTAGTTTCTGCTTTCTGATTTCCAGTTATTTAGTTTTATTTGGTTTTATGTACTTGGGTTGTACTAAAACTCTGGTAGTTTGATGACTCTGGTTATGTGTGATGACATTTTCTGCTTGTCATAGTTCATTATTCTATGCTAGTTGCTCGTTTTGATCATTCATATATAGTTTCTTCTCTATTTGGTGTGGTTGCATCATTATTATTCATATGCAGTTTATATTGCTAATGCCAAAAGGGGGAGAAATATGTATATTTTTGTATGTGCTATTTGGTGCTTTTGGGAGATATTATTTATCAGGCCAATAGGTTCAATGCATTATTTACGGGGGAGCTATTATTTCTGCTTGGCATTGATTATGGGGGAGCTATGTTTTTGTGATCAACTGTGTCCAGGTATGAATATTGAATATACATATATTATTTTATCAATTATCAATATGGGGGAGATTGTTGACACAAAGTCACAGTCAACCAGATATTGATAACATTGACTAAATAATATTTGTAATAATTCAATACGACACACGACGTCTACATTAAGCTCAAGTCAGACGACTGCTCAGTCTCAGCTTCTTAGTTATATTTGAGTCTGTATTTTACACTTTTGTTGAGTCTAGACTGATGTAAACTGTGTCATGCTGAGCTCTTGAGACTTGACCTATAGCCTAACCAATAATCCTCAAACTCCACCATCCAGAAAAATATCCACTGGCCACTTAGACCATCTCTGTGCTCTGGAGACAGAGTTCGGGCCGAACTCTGTCCCCTAGAAATCAGCATCCCTAATTTTAGGGTTAGCTGGTTGCTAGTTGTCCAACGGCCAAATATTTGAAATTTTCTACCCGAATTCTGGCCGAATTCTGCCTACAAAAATACTATAAATAGGCCATGAATTCTCTCATTTCAAATCATCCAATCTTCTCTTCTCTTCTCTCTTATAGCTCAAATAAGCTATACCCTTCCCATCTACTAGCCACAAGCCTCCTAAGTCTCGAGTGCTCAGCATCTCTCAGTTAGGATTCTTGTGCAAGAGTTAAAGAAGTCGCTTGGACAATTCCAAGCAAATCGCCACTGCGATCCTCTGTAAGAAGTTGACGTGCTCTTCTGAAGTAAAGGCACGGGTTGTAAACTACTATTTCACAAATAGTGGATTTAATCCTGAGCTAGAGTTCTCAGGCCTGGACTAGTCCTCCACGAGGAAAACCAGGTTAAAATTGCTGTGTTTGCGTATGCTTTCTTGCTCTTCATTTATTTTCCGCATTTTACTCTGATTATTTATTATTCGTGAAAGAGTTAATTTTTAATTGGTTATTTTCTATATAAACTCTATTCACCCCCCTCTAGAGTTGCCTCCTGTTCTTCAAAACTAATATGTCAATCGAGAAGTCTACTGTCCCTTGCTCATATCGTAATATCACCTTTCTCAATTCCCTTTTATATGGTTTACCACATAATTTCACTAATGTCTATAATCACACAATTATCCCTCTTTTTTTATGATACTACTAATCTCCTTTATGGGACTTTCTAATCTAGTCCCGTATGACTGAAGGGTGTCATGATATAACTATTATCTTTGCACAAGGGAATCAAAAGAAACAAGGTTGCATGTATCATGGGGAAGTCAAATAAAAATCCTCAAAGGGGAGGGCCAAATAATTTGGGATGAAAATTTTGTCAGGTTCAATAGTTGTGGTATGGTTTGGGTAGTGATTGAGAGTTACTAATTTAACGCACAAAATAAAAAGTATAAGGGTTAGGTAATCAAGATAAAACATAAAGTAAAGTATATTAAGGAATTAAGTAGAACAAAATCACATATCGGTTTGAAGGAATTGAGTCATTGTCCTTGGTCGATAAATATATCGGTATCATGGTAAAGGTTACCGTTTAGTCTCTTATGACCCCAAAGTCATATCATAAAAATAGAATACAAGGAGAAGTATTTTAGTGGCACGTGATATACCTACATGAAGGTGGGCTCGTCTAGGTCTTGCATATGGAATTTGTTGGCTGAAAAAGTCTAGTGTTGTACTTCAAATATCCAAGCCACGGTAAAGAACACAAAAGAATTTTAAATAGAAAGTGGGAGTTCATGAGATAATGATTAACGCACAAATAAATGACCAAGTTAACGCATGAAAAAAAAAGATAATTCAGATTCTAGTAGATCAAGGTAAGTAAATTAGGGACACAGTTTCTAGATGGAAGATAGTCTCATAGGTAAGGGTATGGTCAAGGAATGATTCAATCATTTATAAGTTTCAAACAATTAGATGTTCACGAATAAAGATCTAGATTTGAGGGATGGTCGAGTGGGTCAAAGATATGTTCATCGGTTTGGTCGATGACTAACTATAATTGTGTATATGCAATATCATAATCATAGGTGGTATGACAATCTAATGTGGAATACTTCTATCTCACCAGGGTGACCTTACTTGTTTCTTGGTCCTTCACCAGTATATGATCTAATCTAGAAAAGTTAAGTTTCTCAAAAATTTCTTAATAAAATTCAAGATACTCCACCAAAATTTGTAATTATCTTAAGCTGCCAAGTCTAATCAAAATTTAAATCTCTAATCAATCTCGAAATAGTCCTTGTATATCGCTAATTGAACATACTACTTTTTTCACTAAAATTTAAATAATCCATAATCAAGACTTTAAACTTGAAATGTAATTAACTTTGTAAATCATAGATCATATGGCACAATTTAAAATTTAAATTTTTTCTTCCAAGTTGCTTTCATAACCTCCAAATATTTAAACAAAATTTTTACCATCATTTCTTCAACTCAAAATTAAATAAACTTATAAATCGTACGACTCAATTTAAAACCTCAAGCTCTCTCAAACTAAACTGTCGTCTTCTCTAGTTGTTTAAAATCATAATTAAAATGCTTTAAATAATCTCAAGATAAACTTTATAATATTACAATCCAAACTTTTAAAGTTAACCGTAAATCATGCGTCATAATTTAAAAACTTATGTTATTCCTCAATGGATTTCATATCCCTAATAAATTATAACTATTTCACCATTTCAAAAAAAATCGTAAATCAAAAATTTGTTTTCTCGCTCGAGCTATCCTCTTGTGTATACCACCTTGTAATAACAAAATAATATTCTCACTATCCTTTGAAGGTGGTAATAAGCTACTACCCAACTTAGAATTAACTAATCCTTAAGATCATATTTCTAGGAAAATAATACCTTTATAACTCAATTAAAATCTCAATGCATATTAATGGTCAATGTAATCCTTCAGCCATGTGTTTAACCTATGACCATATACTAGTGTAGTCATCTTTCTATCAAGTTTGGAAATAAGGATTACGGTAGGAAGAGCTCAAGAAAGATGCAAATCAAGGAGGTCGAACGAGAGTTCGGAATTTGAAGTCAAGAAAGGGTGTCAAGTAAGTGGATGAGATTCTAGACTATAATCCTATATTGCAGGTCCGTTCGGTACAGTCATGTAACCGAAACGGCAAACTTGACCTGCATGGGCCACCACAAAAATATGTAACGCTCCAGTCCCAAAATACTTGGAACTAGATACGTAACATGCCAGCTGTATACATGCGAGTAAATAAAAGGCTCGTATGTATACATAAGCTATAAAATGTAGAAAGTCATGCTCAAACTAAATCTCATCCACAAATATGAAATTTTAATGATATAATAGAATAGTCATTTGTACAAACGTTGGGTGGAGACATATCCACTACCAACAAGTTTAAAAAAGAAAGAAATATACAATAACTAATTTGGTCGAGCGAAGCAAACGACGAGTCCAAGAGCAATCATCACGGGGAAGAAAGACATGGCCTTAGCTCGAGCACCTGCAAGAAATGACGAAAACACACCCCTGGAGGGATCACCAGGTCCTCAGAGGGACATAACAAGACACATAATATCATGCCAATAAACTGAATAAGAAAAGCTTAACAGAAAAGTATGCATGAGTAAAGGTTCCTAACCATTCTATGTGATATGCACTTTGAGGACAACGTTCTACGCAGGGACTGTAGGATCAGCAGAGTAAATAAAGAGTGGCGATCAAGTAGCGCTCATACGAGACACTATCGGCCCTGGACAGAAGGTAATGCTCATAAGAGTCACCATCGGCCAAAATATGTGTAAAAATAAATGTAGCCCCTACGATAATAACAGTCCCCTCCCCCCAATGATACTATATATGCGTCGTCTCCACGACACTATTTAATCTTTAATAACTACCAAGTCTTCTACAAAAATCTATTAATAGTTTATCCTAATGTACGGCCTGTACGCACCAATGACCAGTCAACACGCAAGTCCGCATCTATATGCGACTCATAACTCACACACAATCTGTGGCACATCGTGACAGTTTATAAGATGCACTAAACATACGGTGGTCCCTTAACTCTAAGCCAATTGCATAAAGTATAATAATTTGTAGCTACATAGGGTTTTGAAAGAACAATTTTATATTTGAAAAATAAGAAAAAGTATGCATGATATTGAGCAAGAAATTAAATAGTAAAGGAAAGATGTCTTGCCTGGTGTGGTGCAATGATCAAGATGTCATGTTCTGTCCAATAGTCGAGGTCCATGCGAACATGGCCTAAATTCGCGAGAAAATAGAAACGTGTGAGTAGTCGTGGCCAATGACGATAATGAAAGGGAGTTTGGGAGTAAACGAATAATTACACTATTTTTAGAGAGTGATATTTGTAATACTTTAGAAACCATATTTGCTAGTAAAAATAATTTTGGTAACTATTTTAAAGATAGAGAAAAATTTAGTTAGGCTAAAATTGCAAGTTTGTATAAATACCTTTAGGATAGAAAATACCTTTTATAAATTAAAAATATAGATTGCTTAGGCCAACCTTGTCAAACATATATTTGGTTAAATACTTAAAAATCCAAAAAAAATTTATGGTAAAACTCTAATTTTTGTCAAAATAATATTTTATGTTTGATATCTATATTTTATTAATCAAAATATTCTTAGGTAATTCATACTCGAAAGTGCCGAAAATACTTTAATTAGAAAAATAATACTTTAATATTTTAATCAAAAGCTTAACTCAAAATATGACACCAATAATATATATTAGGCTTTTGAAATTAGCTAGATAATAATTGTATGCTTCTAAAATAATACTGCAAATAATAAATTTATTAAAACAACAAATAATTATAATAATAATAATTCTGATAGAAGTAGTAGTAATAATAATAATAATAATAATAATAATAATAATAATATAACTTTACTAATTATATTTCTCTTCAGCCCCCAATTAACAGCAAGAGAGAGAGAGATGGGAATGAATTTTCGAGAGATGGGTGGAAAGTGACTCACAGAGGAGGCTGGGCGGGGGTTTTCCGGCGAGCGCGGCGGCTGCCGGACGGACGCGCAAAGGAGGGCGGCTCGTCGGACCGGAGGACGGAGGGCTCGGGTCCAGCGAATTCGAGGGTGGCCGCCGCAGGGAGCGCGGCTCCGGTGGTGGGGAGCTCGGAGTTCGGCGGACGCGCGGCACTGCGGAACATAACGGCTATTCCGGCGGAGGGCTTCGGCCAGCTGGCTTGGCAGGGCTGCTCGGGTCGACGAGATTTGAGGGATGGTTGGAGGTGTTTCAACGGAGGGCGGCGCTCGCAGGTGGTGGTTGAGGTACGACGGCCTCGTCGGAACTGGAAAGCGCCAAGGTTAGGTCTTCTCTCCATCTTCTTTCTATTCTTAGATAGAGGTGGTGGTGGTTTTGGTTAGCCGGGGTGGTGGCTGCGGCTGTGGAGAAGTTTGGGGTTTTGCTGGTGGTGGTATCCACGGTTTTGGTGGTGGTGATGAGGAGTTGGCCGGTGGCCGATGGTCGGAGTGTTCGGGCTTCGGTGGCTGGAGGTAAGTGGCTCGATTGAGATGAGATAGGGGGTTTGGCTGGTCTGTCGGAAAACGGCGAGACGGGGTGCTGGCATCGAGATAGGTCTCGGTAGGGTTACGACTGTGGAACAGGGGACGATGGTGTTGGCGGGATGATGGGGATCAGGGAGTTGGCCTTGTGGTGTAGGCGAAGTGGCTGATGGTGATGGCGTCGCCGGACAGGGAGGTCGGTTGTTGGGTGACGGTGGTTGCCGTAGATTTTTGGCTGTTGTCGTAGGATTAGATTGTTGGAAGTCGTCGTGTCCGAGATTGTCGGACATGACATGGATAACTGTAAAAGCATTGGAATAAGATTTGTGGTGGTCACAGACACGATGCACGATATTATTATGGATGGGGAAAATTTGTAGGAGTACCTCTCCTATATATAGGAGGTGGGAATTCCCAGTTGGATAAGTACTATGATCGTTTAAACACCCATAGGATAATTTCATAAATAAATTCAAATTAATTTAAAAAATTCTCCAATCAAATCCAAATCAAATTCAAATCTAATTTAAATTTATATAGATAAATTCAATTTTCAAATAAAAGCTATTTAAAATAAAGTCAATAAAATCTTCTCAAATTTAAATTATCACCATCAATTAAATTTAAACCAATTCACTATTTTTAAATACTTTTTTGAATAATAAAATATTAATATTAAATAAATTTCAAAAATGGATTTAGATATATAAATTTTTATGTCTCGTATAAAATGAACATTTGCATAAAATCTCGTTTTCAAATTAGTATTTATATAAACTTCCATGATGTAAAATAAAAAATTGAAAATTTTCAATATGACGCTTTCTACAACTTTAAATTATCAAAAATATTTATTATTTATTATTTGAAAAACCAAGATTCTAAAATAAAATGTTTTTACAAAAATATGTACCTCGCACATATTCGCACTCGACGAGCAATTTACGAAATACGCCGTTTGCGCACAACGTACAATACGACTACGCGACGTACAATACAAAAATTTTAAATCAGTACCAAAATCGATAAAAATATAGTAGAAATTTAGGAGTTTTACAATGAATGTAGGTCAATGATGAGTTGTATAGGGGTGACATTCAAGTCCAATCCTCAAGAATAGAGGAAATAGCAAAGTGGGCTAATCTTGAGTTGCAGGTCTAAACATTCATCTGGTGTTTAGGTCAGATCTTCAAATACAGGACAATCAATATGGAAGATGGACCAGGTTATGAATGGCCTGATGAGGGGTTAACCCAATGTAGTTAATCAAGTATGTGGTATTGTTCAAGTGCCAGGGAAGGTGAAGTAGACATGTGAATGTGACTAGGGTGTAGTGTAATGGCAAAAAAGTGCAGTGATTTGAAATATGGGAGTGTATATCAGGAAAAGTGTAGTGTTCTGAGACTCATGGTATCAGAAATACACTATAAGTAGGATGCATGACATAAGGGAATGTCTGCAGTAAATCAAAGCAGTGTGTGTAAATGAATGTAGTACATGTTAATATATAAGGAATGTATGAAAGGATGTGCAGTGAAGGTTTTAAGTGGACTGAAATATTAAGTATACAATAAGGATTTTACTAAGCTAACAAGGACAAATACTCTAATGTCTGATGTATGTGTCACCCAAAGACTGATACCAAGTATCTGGACATATGGAAGTACAGTGAGGAAAGTATAGGGCAATGCAATAAACTATGAAGAGGTGCAAGACAGATTAAGAAGCCGTTCAGTGTACGAATATGAAGGGAATGCAGTGCATATTTGAAAATGCAGGCAAGTTGTTGTGAATAAATTGTTTGCAGACAAGGGTTATAGGTTATGTGTGAATGCAAGGTGTATCAGGATACAGGGAAATGTAATCATAGGGCATGTCCTAAAGCAGTAGCTAAGTGTCATGACATTAAGCCCAAGTACGCAGTGTATGATTTATAGAAATGCAAGTGAGTGTACTGTGTTCAGGGAAAAGGAAATATAGGATAAAGGTAGTGCATACTCTGATACATGGGCTATAGGCATTGTAGGGCTAATGATGCATTATACCACATGCTTCTGGTATATGGCATGTATTAGAAAAATATGCTGAGTGCAGGACACTTAACTATGCAGTGAAATACAAGAGTGCTGTGAGTGAATGTGAGAGTAGTGGACAGATATAACTCAAAATCCACTAACTGAACAGACCCAAGGAAGAAACCAGTGGAACCACAGTGAACCACATTAAGATCTCGAGCTTCCCAAGTCCAAATAACAACTCGAAACCAAATGTAGCGAATGTAATGGATGTTAGGCAGTGTATGTGTGTGTGCAGGGTTACCTGAACAGATGCAGAGGTATGTGTCAAATACATGATATATGAGGGTGTTGCATGGCTCGATTGGCCAATGCTCACAAATCAGAGCTATAGAACAAGGGTGCATTGGTTAATCTATGCAATCTAGGTGTCTAGGTTGTGCAAACAACAATACAAACCTAATTCTAACAGACTGCACAGACAATAAGAACACTCAGTGAACAAGGGTTGAACCCGATCTCCCCATATCCAATTTCTCCTACCAAAACAAACAAAAACTGAAGATATCAGTCCACCTATATAATTACAGTATATTAGCAATTAACAAAAAAATCATGTGGATAGACATCAGATGTGGTACATATGTGAACATGTAATCTTAAAAATGTAGTTATCTTAAAGTATCAAATGGCAACATTTAAATATACATAACAATTGGTTGGATAGTAATCAGAAAGTAATTATTGGTTACATATCTGTTCCCGGACATCATCACTAGGGCATCCAAGAAGTTTGACATATATCGACTTGTATAAAACACGAGCGTAGCTGCACCCAAAATGAACTACCCAACAGTACCAAAAACGTGAATATGACTAGGCAACAAGATACTAAAAATGATATAAACAAAGTCTCAGATCTGGATCATACTTCATTTACCGTACTTGCATGTGCCTCCACACGTATTGAACACGTACTGACACGGGGCCAGTGTTACCGACATGGTTTGCAACGTCTTGGTTCATTTGGTCAACGACCATTACCAAAAGTATCAGAGTACTCAAAAATAATCCCAAGCCAACAAGGAATAAACCCGACAGCAATATAGGAAGAAATCCATCCAACAAATAGAATCCGTGATCTAGGAATAACCAAGATTCTCAAACCAAGATGATCAAAGGATCGTCACACAACATTGAATTTGATTGGCATCACAAATTCGACAAGCCTATTTAGGGAGGGAGATCGAGACCCAAATATCATCATTAGATCGAGACCCAAATATCATCAACGACAGATATAAAATTGAAACAGAGATTCCAACCAAGAGTTTCAAGAAATATACCCAAATTAGTGTCAGAATCGGGAATGGGTCCTCGATACGACGTCATCGGCATAGGAGCACGCCTCAGAGTCACCGCAGCATCTCGGGTCCGTTGGTCAGGGAACAACGGCAACAGAAAAGTGGAGAGCCAGGGTTAGGGTTTTTTTCAAGGGAAAAAAGGGTCCACGGCTCCAAGAGGGGTTAGGGTTTTCTTCAAGGGGAAAAAAGGAGAAGGGTCGAGCGGGAGCTCGTGGCCAGGGGGTCGACGTAGAGGGCACTAGGGTGGCGGGTAGGGGGAGCTCGAGGTAGGCAGCTGACGTAGAGGGAAGCCTCGGGAAGGTCTGATGGCCGGGTCGACGGAGGCAAGTGGAGAGAGACGGATGGTTCTCGGGGTTGGCTATGGGTGGCCCACGATGGAGTAGGACGGCTAGGGCATAGGGGGCACAAGGGCGGCTGACGTAGAGGCTCGACGATGTGGAGGTCGCAGAGGAGATCGAGAAACACAGAGCGGCTACGGTGGAGGGGAGGCGGAGAGGAGTCGCACGAGAGAAGCTTCTCCAGGGAGAGAATGGAGCTGAGGGAGTCGGTTGGGTGTAGGCAAAGGGGAGAGAGAGAAGAGGGGTTTTAATAAGGGAAAGAGGAGGAAAGGAAGAGGATTCTCCGAGAGGGTTTTACGAGAGATCGAGAGACTGCTTTCTGTGGTCTTGGATTAAAAGAACAACCATCCGTCAGCTTCAAGTTCAGACATGAAGGTGGGCATGTTCAGGAGTTTGAATCTCGTGAGAACCGTACGGTCCGCTTGGTTAGGCCCGCCAAGGGTGAAGAAGCTCGTCAGAAAGTTAATACGTTCTGGTGGAAGACAGAAGTCGGGGTCAGGCAGCCAAGACTTATGGTGAGGCTAATCGTCATGGACTTCAGTCTTGGTCGTGTCTTTAATATTGGCAGGATCCCAGTGGTGTAGGAGGTGCTATACATAACAACTAGCGTCGACGTGACGATCAAGGAGCTGGAGACAAAAGAAGATGCAAAGTAGCTCAGAGGATCGAGATCAGTGGCATGGGGGATAGGAACTCTATCACAGGAAGATAGGCATGAAGTCCAGCTGAGGAGCCATGGGTCAACACCCTATCATTAGACTAGACGGAAAGATTGTTGGAGTCTATTCTGGATTTGGTTAGAGCAAATTTTGGAGCCCAAATATGGTAAAAGAGTTTATTTGATATGATTTAGAAATCTATATTAAATTTTTGATTTAATTAGATTTATAAATTTGTATCAAATATTTAATTTGACCATATTTTGACATCTATAGTTGGTGGTAGGATATAATCTACACCGTTGGTTGTTAGTGGATGGCCAGATCTGATGGTGGACTACCTTTAGGGTTTTCTAACCCTAAAATTAGGTTTCTCATCTTATTTATATGAGGTGAGGGTGGAGGCACAAAGTGCAGGCACAAATTGGAGATTCGGCATGCTTATCCACAAGAAAATCTAAGAGAAAGTCCGTACTTTGCTCTTAGGACTTCGCCATCAAAGATAGAAGGAAGAAGAAGATCTAATCGAGGAGTCGTCAACTTCGGTTAGGGAGATTGCTATGGATTGGTGAGTGATCTCAATTGTAATCTTGTGTTTTTCTTTTTGAGATTTGTGAGGGGGTTGAACCTATTATGCAAAGGGTTCAACGTAAGTTCTGTTAATCTTATAATTTCATCTGAGTAATTAAAGGTTGGGATTTGTCCAGTTGACGTACGTCACCACCATATACTTGTCTTCATCTTGTGCTTAGTTTCCGTTATATAGGGGTTGTCTTTGATTAGGTGCGTTGGCAAACGCTTCAGCACGCGCCAAACATATTTTACGTGACCATAGATAAATATAGATATGACCAATTTTGATTATTTGTCAAAGCATCATTTTTTATAATAAAAAAGGAATCAATCCAAAGAAGGTGACACTCCAAAGGACAAAGCATTCATTCTAAATAAGGCGTCACTCTAAATGACATGATAGAGAAAAATACTTCAATAGAATTATAATAGAACTAGTTAACAATTTAAATATTTAATTCTATCTCCAGCTAATTATAGGATAGAACTAATTATGATATAACTAGTTGTGATAGAACTAGTTAAATGTTTAAGCATTCAATTCTATCTACAATAATAATTATAGGATTGTAGTTCCTTTAGCTAAATCACTTGAAACATATCATAAACCATAATCCTCCATTATTTGAAGATTATTGCCAACCAAACATATTTAAATGTTCCAAAAACTTTCTACATATAAATTCATATTTACATAAAATTTGACATCTTATCATAATATTTGTTATGGTATGGTAGAATCCAAAATAAGGAAGATTAGAAATGCCAACATATATAACATCAAATGGATATCTGTAAAGCCCCAGTCCCAAAATATATTGGACTAGAAAAGTGTATACATGCCATATATGTATCAAGTAGACTCCAGTCCAGCTCGAATACGTATAAGCTATATAGTAACGACCAACTATCTATACTAATCAATAATATCTAAGTCTCAATCAATAGTAAGATAGAATGCCAGAATAAACAAGATATAACAATATGTGCATCCCATGCTACATTTGTCCGAATAGACTCGAAAGAATAACTTGAGTTTATAAATACTAGGCTAACAAGCAGAATGTAAATAGCAAGATATACCTGAAATAGTAAATAGCAACCATCATGAAATACCAACCATCAAGATCAGCAACCAACTCCGCTCAGTTGAATACATTGAAAGATCACCAGGTACTTATGTTTGCCATTGATCGTCGTAGAACAGAACAATTTTATGGGAGGACTGAACTTGATTCACAATTACAAACTCGCTTGTACAAAAGAGAGCCTAGGAACAAAACCTGTGTAAAACCCCTAAATTTCTACTATTTTTTTATTTAAAATTTGTATTGATTTAAAATTTTGTATCATATGTCACGTAATCGTATTGTACGTCGTGTGCGAAGGTTCGTCTTTCGAAATTGCTCGACGAATGCGAATATGTGCGACCGTACATATTTTTGAAAAACATTATTTTTTTTTATTTCAAAGAAATATGACAATAATTATTTCTAGCTATTATTTTCAAGTTTACGATTTTATTTATGAAAGCCTTTTCCTTTATATCAGTTATTAATAATAAATAATATTCTTAGGCATACATACATTTCTAAAATATTTTGCTAGTTTATTTTAAATAAAAATATAATTTTCAAGATTTATTAATATTAATATTTTATTATTCAAAAAAATTATTTAAAAATATTTATTATTTTTGAAATTATTATTATTGGTATTTTGAAAAATTTATTTGAAAGTTATTGTGGCCATTTAAATCTTGAATTAATTTTTGGATTTATTTAATATCCATATTTGAGATTTGATTATCCCATTGATTTTAAACTAAGAGAATTTAATTTGATTTAAATTAGATATGGATTTGGATTTGGATTTGATTGCTTTTAAATTAAATTAGGAAATATCTAAATTGGGTTTTAAGGGATCCTAATTCTTATCCAATTGGGAATTCCCACATCCTATAAATAGGCAGGTACTCCTCCAACTTTTTCTTCCACAATTTCTACAACCCGAAGATCCGTGCATCGTGTCCGTGTTCCCTCCCAGTCCACAATCTTATTCCATTATTTACAATTACATTATCTTTTCCGTGTCGGACACACCCCGACACCAACAAAACCCTATCCCTATCCCTCTAACCCGTCCACCTTCACCCGCCGCCGACACGCCCTGCCTCCTCCGCGCTCACCCCCCTTCTTTCCAACCGAACCTCCGACACTCTCGCCACAACACCGACCGCCGATTTCCCAACTCCGCTCCACCCTAACCTAACCCTAACCCAAATCGGGTTGTCGTTCCGTAACCACCACCTCTTCCTCGTCTCGCCATCATATTCAACCCGACCACCACACGGCCAGGACTCGAACCCCCACCTCATCACCGGCATCTTCGCCTCGCCGTCTCCATCCAAATCCCACAGCCGAGCCGCCACCCCACCTACAGCACAGCCACGTACATCCCCGTCTCATCCCGACCTCCGGCCAAACCCCAGCCCATCGCCACCAGGACCGACACCCAAACCTTTATCTCCACCACGGTGATCGCCGACCAGACGACTACCGTCGCCATCGTCACGGTCTTCCCGACCACCGACAACAAACCCAGAAAAGTAAAAGACCCCAAAAAAAATTAAACACGACCACTGCCACCGCCTTACCTCCGCCGGAGAGCAAACCCTCGCCGCGCGACCGTCGAACCCCGCAGCGCCGAACCCGCCTTCCTCCTTATCCAGCCGCCCTCTACCGCGCTGTTCCCACGCGGCCGACGCATCTCCACCGTGTGCGCCGAGCGCCGCTTCCCGATCATTATCCTCCGCTGGCCCGCGCCTGTGCGTCGAGGCCCGGCCACCGCCGAAACCCTAACTCCAGCCCCGATCGCCCCCTACTCCGCTCCGATCCGCCGCCGCCGTTGACTTCCCCAAACCCCCTTGCCGCCGGCGCAGTCCCGAGCCCCCGACTCCCGTTCGTCTTCCCGCTCACTCTCTCTCTCTTCTCAAATTTCCCCATTTTCTCTCTCTCTCTCCTTTCTTCTTACTCAGAAGAGCAGTCAGTTGCACTATTTTTATTCATTTATCTTTTATTAATGTTGGTTGATGTTCATTTTTTTTTGTGTTTTTATTATTTGTTTTCTTTTTAGTATTTATTATTAAATATCCTGTTTATTATTATTATTATTATTATTATTATACTTTATTATTATTGTTATTATTAAATATTATTGTTGTTATTATTATTATTATTATTATTATTATTTTTTCTATTATTTTTATTGTTTTTGTTATTATTAAAGTATTTTGTTTTTCCTGTTTTGTGTCTTCCTTAAAAGTTAATACTAATATTGGTGTTAGTATTTTTATTATTAGTAGTAGTAGTATAATTGCTATCTTTTTACTTATCTCATGATTATGCAAAATAAAAATTAGTTTTATATTTACCCGTAAATTTGTATCACTAGCAAATACAAATATTATATTAAGACAAAATGTATTTTCAAAATGTGATTTCGAAACCTTTGGAGATATTATATTATTTAATTATATTTTTCTAGATATTTAAATAATTATCTAAAAATATGTTAATCCATAAAAATGTAGTTGCAAATTATGAAATAGATTCTTGGTATTTCTCTCTTCAATATTTATCTAAAGTATTTTAATTATAAAATATAGTTTCTACCAATTCCATTTTTACGAACTTAGAGTTTTTACCAAGGATGATTTTTTTTTCTTGACTTAAGTATTTTCCAAAAATTATTTAGATTCAAACTAGTTTTCAAATATTATAAATTATTTTTCTAAATTTGAATATATATTTTTTACTTCGACTATCCTTCCGTCCATGATTAAGTCATATTACTCCAAATTTCTTCGCCCATTTCGAGACTACCATATGTCCATCCTAGGTAATTTGACCCTTCTGGACCAAATGGAACTGTCCGTGCCATCAACAGAGGTCCCCTTGTGTAGTTGTTACACCAAAGTCGCCGTTCATGCCACCTTGATCATACTAGCACACCAGGCGTCCTACCAGGCAAGACACCTTGCCATTTGTTGTTTATTTATTTTAGCTCATATTTCATGCATTTTTTTTATACAAAATAAACTATGATATATGGCATAACTGTTAGAACTTACTATTCATTTATATTTCTTGTTGTGTATTATTTTTCTTACAAATTAAGCCTAGATTTAAGGGACCACCTTGTTTGTTGCATTCATTGTCCTTGACACATTGTAACACGAAGTTGTGTGTCACATGTAGGACACAGAAGTACGTGATTGGCTGGCCACCAGTACGTACAAGCCGTGCGATAGGAATAATCGCTAATAGAGGTTGCATGTTAGTTTGACTTAGCGGTTATAGTGGTTTGTGTTGTGGATACAACACAGTAGGCATTGGGCCGGGAGGACAATTCCTTAGCGTATGGGCTTCGATGCACTTCCCTTGTGACCCGGACTCTCCGCTGGAGCTACATGGTTGATGACCCAAGATTACTGACGGCCACTGGCGATTCTGCGTAACGTCATGCTCTTACTGATGGGACCTCTGGTGTCCAAGGGGGGACTACGCCGATCCTATTTAGCCAGGGTCCATGTGCAGGAAGGGTTGTTCTTAACTACATTTCACTTAGAACGGTAGGCTACCTTTATCCGTTAGGTACGAGTACTTTTGGTTTGGGTACTTGTATCTGACCGTGGCTTGGAACAATAACTTATCGCAGATTAGTTCGTCACATCTTGTCCTTGTTTGGTTGTAGGTGTGACTTACTACTTCGATGAGAAGGTATTGAACCTTGTTGGGGTCCGGATACCATATCGGATTCTTAGCATGGAAAGATACGTCACCTTGAATTAGTTTACCATCTCCTGTCCTTGTTTGGTTGGGGGAATGGTACGCTCGTTCAGTAGGTACGTATTGGACTATGTTATAATTCGATTGACTTATTTATTTAAGCAATATTTATTCAGTTTATATGGCATGATATTATGTGTCTTGTTACGTCCCTCTGAGGACCTAGTTATCTCTCCAGGTGTATACTTTTGTCTTTCGCAGGTGTTCTAGCTCTAGCCGTGATCTTTGCTATTTCTTCGAGGATGATTGCACTTGGATCGTCTTCGCTTCGCTCGCCAAAGTCATTTCATTTTCCATGTATTTTTTCTTTACTTGTTGGTAGTAGATTTGTCTCCGCCCAACATATTGTATCAAGACAATTCATTCTCTTTATAAGATATCTTTTATTCATTTATTTTGTGTGGATGAGATTAGTTATGGTTCTACTACATTTTACAGCTTATGTATTTATACGTGTCACGCCCCAGAACCAGAATACTGGAGAGCGGGGGCAGACACAGCCAGCTACGTATATTGAAATGGAAACCACCTCGATATAAGGTCACGGCTGTCTAGAAATATGAGGGTTTACTACAAGCCAACAGTCTCTTATGGTCATGAACAAGCCTAATGTCTCAATCATAAGCAAGTAAGTAAGGTCGTAAGATGTATGATCATTAAATATACAATAATAAGGCATTCCAAATATTACATATTCAGCTGATCATGAAGCTAGTCGTACAAAATGTTAGGACTAGCAAGAGTTAAGTCATACATGATCAACCCTAGGATTTGTTAATCATGTTTACAGCCCGTAGGCAGACAGGAAGTAAAGTGCATCGAGCTAACAGGTGCTCGTCGGCTAAACGCCTCAAAAGAATAGCTTTACAATAGAGTGAGCGAAACAAAATAGAAAACCCACTCGTAGCCCGGGTTCCTTCTAGTCTCCACCATCGGGCTGGAAGCTTGGTAGATCCTCGGGAGCTGCTCCGAAATCTGGCCACACAAAACCAGCTGGGTCAACCCCAGAAAGAGCAAGTGCCACAAGGGGGCCACGAAATAAGAACAAAAGCCAGCAATCAGCACAAGAAAATATAATATTAAAATTAAAATTACGAAAACATGTAAGGATGATATACGACGAGATAACCATAGAACTATTCCGATAGCCAGGTTACAACCCGTAAACCAAACAAGGACCGGGGTTGTAATCCTTCACCTGAACAGAACTTGGTTTCCCACCATTTATCGGCAAGATAATAATATAAGAAATCAAGACTGGAAGCAATCTTGTATTGGATCAAGACATGACTAAACTGGTTATACCTCATTCAATCAATCACGGCCAAGCAGATACTACGGCTTACTACTTTAACTAACTAGGGTTGTCACAGGCCTAATTACTAACAAGATGCAGTGAGATTGTTCCACAGCCACAAGCCCTGCAGACCATCCAGGTTACCCAGGTCAAAAATTAAGAGTTGAATTCAGGTAGGTACATTGTCCGGAAGACAAATGTACCCTTAGGTGACTTAGAGGGTGCAACACGCGACGGTGTGCTGGAAATGTGCCTTACTCGACGGCAGGCTACAGATCCCAAGAGCGCCCAGGTAACGGGATTGCCCGTAGCTGTGTCATCTCTTCATGACTACTGAGTTATTCTAGTTATTAACCTTAATCCATTTTAGTAGGAGCTCCTGACCGTGGTACTCAGGAGTCCCATCCTAGACATGATGCAAGACAGGACAAGTGGATTTAATCAAGCAAGCAAGAAAGAACCACCCACGGTGTCAAGGCAAGTCAAGTTAAGTTATCAAGAAAAATTATGTCAGGGTACTTGTCAGGAGTGTGCCACGACGGGCCACTATCATGTCAGGTTGGTCATGTCAGGAGTGCACCACTACTGGTCACTGCCATGTTATGCTAGTTCCTTATCATACATGCCATGTACAATAGTCATTCCAAACCTATTAAGCAAAATCAAGTTCATGACAAAAGGCGTAAGGATATAAAATGGGCGTAAAATATCTAATAAAATATCAATATACAGGACAATAGAAGAGTCAAGCTTAAAGAAATAAGACCAAAACTCCAAGAGCCAAAGGGTTAAGCAAGGGGTCAGGAGAGCAGCGTACGAAAAGTCACGCACGCTACAGAGAGCAGCGTAGGTGAAAAGTCACGCACGCTGAGGGAGCTGCATAGGTAAAAAGTCACGCGCGCTACAGAGAGCAGCGTAGGTGAAAAGTCACGCATGCTGAGAGAGCAGCGTAGGTAAAAAGTCACGCACGATACAGAGAGCAGCGTAGGTAAAAAGTCACGCACGCTGAGAGAGCAGCGTAGGTGAAAAGTCACGCACACTCAAGGGAGCGGTGTGTATGAAAAGTCACGCACGCTCAAGGGAGCAGTGTGCGTGAAAAGTCACGCACGCTGAAGGGAGCAGTGTGCGTGAAAAGTCACGCACGCTGAGGGAGCAGTGTGCGTGAAAAGTCACATACGCTGAAGGGAGCAGTGTGCGTGAAAAGTCACGCACACTCAAGGAGACATGCTTCCAACAGGAAGCGTAGCTCAGGGTGCGTAAGCTAAATAGCTCTGTACACTGCTCACTGTCTTCTCCAGGCAGCAAGAACACCATGGCTGAATCCAAAGCTTCAAAAGCTCACAACTTGGCCATCCGAACTCCAAATCCGGATTTCCAAAGCTCCAACTTGGGTGAAACTGAATGCTCTTCCACATGGAAGCATCAAAAACCCATAAAATCCAACTAAAAAGATCAAACCATGCAAAAATCCAAAAATAGGAAAACTTAGATCTAGAGCAATGGAGACTCCAATTCACAAAACACCAAGTTCTAATGTTGATCACCATGTCCTAATCTAGCAAATGGACAAATAAAAGAGGGTTCTCATGTAGTGGCAAGATGTACTTGCCTAGGGTTAGGAGAGTTGTGGAGGAAGGAGAAGAAGAAGAAGAAGAAGGAAATTAATGGAGGAAGTAATGAAGAGAGAGAGTGGTAGGTGGGGATTATAAAGAGGGTGGGTTGTGGTGTGTTGAGGGTAGAGAATAGGTTAAGGTGAACCAATGCTTAAATAAACCGAACCAACCGAAACCAACCCAATCCAATATTAAAACCGAGCCATGACAAAACCCGAAATACAAGAAATACTGAAATCCCACAAGTTGAGAAAAATAAAAATACATGCCAAAATCTAGATACGAGTATAAATACGAAATACAGGAAATACGGGAAATAAGGGTGACAACTCTACCCACCTTAAAAGAATTTTGTCCTCAGAATTTAATCAACGGGCTAGAGATTGTCACGACAAGCTACACTAAGCACAGGCAAGTTACACTAAGCAGTTCAATCATGCAATCATACAATGCAAGCAAGGAAGGGAAAACGTAAGGCATAAGATAGACATTATACCTCACGAGTCAAAAAGGTAGAGATATCGCGATCGGATGTCGTCCTCACGCTCCCACATTGACTCACCTAGAGAGTGATGACCCCAAGCAACACGGACTAATTTAATAGTCTTGTTCTTGAGTATCTTTTCCCTCCGGTCCAATATAGACACCGGCCTCTCCTCATACGAAAGGTTGGTACCAAAAACCAATTCCGAATGGTCTAGGATGTGGCTCGGGTCCAGAATATACCGTCGTAATTGGGACACATGGAATACATCATGCACCTCACTTAGCGACGGCGGAAGAGCGAGACGATATGATACATCTCTTACTCGCTCTAGAATATCGAACGGCCCTATATACCTAGGACTAAGCTTTTCCCGTACGCCGAAGCGAATGACGCCGCGGTTAGGCGAGATCCTAAGGAATACATGGTCGCCGACGACAAATTCTAAGGGACGCCGATGAGCATCGGCCCAATGGCGCTGGCGGCCCTGGGCAACTCGGAGGTGATCTTTGACCTTCCTGACTACTTCAACCGTCTGGGAAATCAACTCGGGTCCGAGCATCTGCCTCTCTCCGACATCGTCCCATGCTAGCGGGATCTGCACTTCCTGCCATAGAGAGCCTCGAAGGGTGCCATCTGGATACTGGCCTGATAACTGTTGTTGTACGAGAATTCTACCAGGTACAGATGATTCTCCCATGAACCACCAAAGTCAAGGGTACAGGATCTCAACATATCTTCAAGAGTCTAGATTGTGCGCTCTGATTGACCATCCGTCTGCGGGTGATAAGCTGAGCTGAATTGAATGCGAGTCCCCAAACTCTTCTGCAAGCTGTGCCAAAAGTATGATGTGAATCTTGAATCCCTGTCTGAGGTGATGCTGACTGGCACACCGTGAAGCCTGACGATCTGACTGAGATACATCTCTGCTAACTGTGCCGTCGACTGTCCAACTCTGAATGGGAGAAAGTATGCCACCTTGGTAAGCCTGTCCACGATTACCCAAATAGCATATCTGTCGGCCGGAGATCTGGGCAATCCGGTCATGAAATCCATGGTTATATGCTTCCATTTCCATTCTGGGATCGGTAAGGGTTGAAGAAGTCCAGCGGGCCTCTGATGTTCAGCTTTAACCTGTTGGCAAACCAAACACCGAGAGACAAACCGGGCTATCTCCCTCTTCATGCCATTCTACCAGAAATGCTGACGAATATCACGGTACATCTTCGTACCACCTGGAT
This sequence comes from Iris pallida, assembly GCA_029216955.1. Classification (NCBI taxonomy): domain Eukaryota; kingdom Viridiplantae; phylum Streptophyta; class Magnoliopsida; order Asparagales; family Iridaceae; genus Iris; species Iris pallida. Next base: position 8,521,090 of record JANAVB010012198.1, read on the forward strand.
GAATAGAATAATGTGAACTGTGGGCTTCTGCCATGACTTCCTCTCTGATATCTCTACTGGGTACACAAAGACGAGTGCCGTGCCGAAGTGTACCGTCTTCATGGATACATAACTCTGGCCTTCTTCCTGCTTCACACTCTGCTCTGAGTCGCTGGATCTTGGAATCTGTCGACTGCGCCACCTGGATTCTCTCAACTATGCTTGACTGAACCTGTAGACTGGCCATCAATGCCACGCTGGTTGGAAGAACCACTTCAATTCCCATCTTCTGAAGATCTGCCAATAATTCTGGTTGCGCCGTCAGGCGATAAACTCCGGCTCTCCTGTTCAATGCATCTGCTACAACGTTGGCCTTCCCGGGATGGTACTGTAAATCCACATCATAGTCCACCAGTAGCTCGAGCCATCTTCTCTGCCGCATATTAAGGTCCTTCTGGGTGAAAACATACTTCAGACTCTTATGATCAGTAAAGATCTCCACTCTATCTCCGTATAAGTAGTGTCTCTACAACTTCAAGGCAAACACTACCGCCGGCAATTCCAAGTCGTGGGTCGGGTAATTCTTCTCATGATCACGTAGTTGACGTGATGCATAAGATATTACCTTCCCATGCTGCATCAAGACACACCCCAATCCTCTGCCTAAAGCGTCGTAATAAACTGTGAATCCTCCGGTCCCATCTGGAAGGGTAAGAATGGGAGCGGTTATCAAACCTCGCTTCAACTTCTCAAAAGATTCCTGACACTCTGCTGTCCAAACAAACAACATATCTTTGTGGGTCAACTTGGTCATCGACGTTGAAATCCTTGCGAAATCTGAAACGAACCGTCGGTAGTAGCCGGCCAATCCAAGGAAGCTGCGAACCTCTGCCACTGAGCTGGATACCGGCCATGACTCGATAGCCACAATCTTCTGGAGATCCACTTCTACTCCACCTCGGGTAATGATGTGACCCAAGTACGAAATGCGATCGAGCCAGAACTCATATTTACTAAACTTGGCGTACAACTGATGCTCCCTAAGCGTCTGGAGGACGACTCTGAGATGCTGCTCATGCTCTGCTTCACTCTTGCTGTAGACCAGGATGTCATCTAGGAACACGATCACGAACTGATCCAAGTAAGGCATGAAAATATGATTCATGAGGTCCATGAATACGGCCGACGCATTGGTAGCTCCAAAGGGCATAACAAGGAACTTCCAATGTCCATACCTCGATCTGAATGTTGTCTTCGGGATGTCCTGCTCTCTGACTCTGATCTGGTGGTATCCTGACCGCAAGTCAATCTTCGAGAATACTGAAGCCCCTCTGAGCTGATCAAACAAGTCATCTATCCTCGGAAGAGGGTATCTGTTCTTGATTGTCACCGAATTCAAGGTACGATAATCAACACATAGCCTGGACGTACCATCTTTCTTTTTCACAAGAAGCATCGGGGCTCCCCAAGGCGATCCACTAGCATGGATGAATCCCTTGGTCCTCAGTTCTTCAATCATCTTGTATAAAATCTCCAACTCTGAAGGTGCCATTCTGTAGACTCGCTCTGATACTGGTGCTGTCCTGGGAATCAAGTCTATAGTGAACTCAATCTCCTGCTCTGGCGGTATCCCTGGAAGCTCCTCTGGAAAGACATCTGGAAACTCTTCAACTATCCTGGGCAACTGCACTGCTGCTACTGCCATCCGTAATGCTGGGGAAGATGGCTCCACTGCTCCTCTGGAAAATGATAACTCTGGCTCGCCGGAGATACTAAAGACAACTCTGCCAATATGGCAGTCTATCCTAGCATACTGGTTCCTCAACCAATCTATGCCTAGGACTACATCATAGTCTGCCATAGGAAACTCTATGAATCTAGCGGGAAACTCCCTACTGCTAACTACGATCCGACACGAGAAAAATACTCGATCTACTCCCACAAGGCCATTACCAGTAAGTATATTGAGCCTCACTGATAATGACTCGGGCTCCAATCCTATCCGTGTCATGAATCGTGCAGACATGAATGAATACGATGCACCAGAATCAAATAATACCAATAGGAATGACCCCCATGGTTGTATCTCCATTTTGTGTCCATTTCGTATCCATTTGGAGGTCATAGGAGTGTCCTTTGTGTTGTGGTTGTGTCCATGTGGGAAAACCCTAAATTTGGACACACTATGTGTTGTTGTTATGTATGAATGAATTATTACATGTTTAATCTCATATTTTTGTATTGGAGATGTGTTCTATAGTGTCTCATATATATATATATATTAGTGTAGAGAGTGAGTTCTTGATATATTATGTTATATACTTTTGTTTCTTTTGTCTCAAACTACCTAAATTCATCATAATATTTATCCACATTTTTAGTAGCAATAGCAACTTAGAAATATCATAACTTTTATCTTAAAACTCTGATTTATCTTCCATTTTTTTAAAAGAACCGTATCGAAGTTAGCTTTCTAAATATATATTATAATAAGCCAAATTCGTTATGAAACTTTTTGTAAAATTATTTGAGTGTCAGCTGTACGAAAGACGAACACGTTTCGGTATTTTTGCGATTTCGGGAGCTTCCGAACACGAAAATGCGATCCGTTTAAAGTTTCGGAAAGCTAACACAAAGATCTATAACATACTTTAATCCTAGAATTTAATGAATGCTTAATTTGTACAGTATTGATTTTACGTAAAAGATTACTATAAGACATATGCATTTTGTGTATCCTTGTATGTACAAATATATATGTATGCATGTGTATATATATATATATTTGTGTGTGTTAAGAGAATGTAATATAATATAGAGTATGCATAAATGATATAATGTATGAAAGTATATAATGTATTCAAATATGTATGTATAGGTGCATGAATGAATGGATGAAATGCAAGCATGTGGGTAATGCAAGGTATTGAAACATGTATGCAAGTATCCATATGTAAGTAAGTAACGTAATCAAGTATGAATGTATGCTATATATGAATGCCAACATGATAGGAATGTATGATGCCATATTAGCACTTAGCACCATGTTCATATGTTAAAACCCCCTTCTACATGTTGACAGTAACCCCAAGCATGAATACACATAAAACCTACTTACTGTTATGAGTTAACCCTTTGATGTATAAATAAACGCTTTTGTTATGATTAACACCCACACACACACATGCTAAATCTATGTTTTACATGTTATTTCTTCTATGTGACACAATGAACCCTTGCTAAATGTTATCCTTCTAACATAATACCCTCACACTTGAACACATTGTACTGCTATGTACGCATTGCCATATCCATATTCATGTATCACTCACTTCTTGTCTTTATGCACCTTGCTTGTAATAAAAATATATATGAATATATATATAATGTGTGTTTGATAACTTGTGTAGCTTTGTGATTTTGTGTGAGTGTTAGTCTAGGCTTGGTTAGGCCTAATGAGACTTGTTAGTCTAGGTTTAGACCTAGTACTGCCTAGTTAACCTAATTTGACTAGTACAGTTGACCAGAGTTGACCAAGAGTTGACTTTGACCTAGAATGACCTAGAATCATGTAGAATGCATAGTAGAGCTTTATTTTACCATTTTGGACTTGTTGTGACTTGTGCTGTTCTAAATAGGAGCCAGACACCTCTCCTCGGACAGTACATTTCCTTTGGACATTCAGATAGTAGGCGAGTACATTTTCTGATCTTTTCATACATAACTGGATTATATTCTTGCTCTAGATTACTCTACTTGATGCTGACACGTATCTTCACGGATTAGTACTATATGGATCCTTTCCTGAGATGTTATCCCTCTAAGGGTGCATCAGGTATTTCATGTTCATGTACTTTATCATGTACATCAGGTACTCCTTGTACTCGTATTAGTTCATGTTTTTACATGTTCTCATGTGCTTTCATGTGCTTCATGTGCTTTCATGTGCTTATCATGTGCCTCATGTACTACTCATTACATGAGTTCACGTATCTTAGCTGTATTCATGTGCTTATAACGTAACTTGAATGGATCCTTGTGTATTGATTGGGGCGGGATGAGTAGAATTGGTTATGTGAACACTATCCCCAGTAGCTATATTCATGTGTCTCCTTATTTATATTCATGTACCCCCAAGCCGTTTACATAACCATATTGTTCTCTAAATCACGTAGTCACTTACAGTCTCTACTATCATGTATTTACTTTTAGTTACAAAATATCTCATGTTTACTCATACTTTCATTCAGCACTTCCTGTATTTTACTCTATTGCATGATTTATACTCCTAAACTGCTATGAACTGTTGAGAGATATGTGCTCGTTCCCGTCTTGACTGGACCTGTTGATAAATTTTACAGATAGCTTGGAGGTTATTGCTAGCCTAGAGGAGACACAGTAGATGTCGGAGTAGATAGCTAGAGTTTCTCCTTTATTTTTAGTTGTCTTGAGTTGTATTATGGATTACTGTATTTGAGCTTTGAGATGTATTTTTGGGTTTGTGTATCTTAGACACTTAGACTTCTATCTGCTGTATCTCTTTTGGATTTCATGTTTTGTCTATTTTCCATTATGCTCTACCTTAGATGTGATTGAGTTTACATTCTGCTATGTCACCCCCATTCGGGGAGTATAAATTGTTTAGCCTTATACTGTTAGATGCATGAGACCTAGGACAGCGTTCTACCGCCGACACTGGGGCGTAGGCTGGACGTACCCACTTCTCGTGCCCTTATTCTAGGCTGCGGGTCGTGACACACAACAAGTCCAAAATGGTAAAATAAAGTCCTACTATGCATTTTACATGATTCTAGGTCAATCTAGGCCAAAGTCAATTCTTGGTCAACTCTGGTCAACCCTGGAAGTCAAACTAGGTCAAGCTATCCATTCTAGGTCTAATCAAGGTTACACTAGTCTAAATAGGTTATACTAGGTCTAACAAGACTAGGTTAGCCTAAACTAGGTTTAACAATCTTGCTAAACCCTAACAAGCCTATAATAGTCTATCAAGACTTATATCTAAACCATGCTAGCCTATATTAATTATTTACATACCACAAGACCAACACAAGCTATTTACATTCAAACTTAAACATATATATATACATATTGTATATAGGGTATACATTAGATATTTTGGCATAATACAACACATTACATGTATACATATACATTACATTATGTGTACAGAGATATAGAGAGATAGCAGACTAGGTGTCACATAGGTGTGTGAATCATGAGTGACAAGGAATAGGAGGGTGTGCATATGTGTGTGAGTGTCTAGACTATGTGTAAACTGTTTGTGGGTGTGAGTGTGTATGAGAGGAAAATCTGAGATCATAATGTGTATGTGTGTGAGTAATAAGGGAATGTGAGGGTGTGTGTCATTGATACCCATGAGGCATGTGTGTGCACAGCCAAAGAAATCAGCAAGAGGAAAAACAGTGAACAAAAACAGAAAACAAACTAAAAACAGTTTCAGTCTTCACACAATTTGAACCCAGGTTCATGGGAAACACCCAGAGTTCAAACTCAGTTCAGTCTACACTCAACCAGTCCAAAACAAGACCCCCAAAGCCGTACACAATAGTTTAAAATTTCAGTTTTAAACCCACTACTTCATTCTCAATTTTTGAACCCAAAACAGTCCCAAATCAATCCAAAATTGGCATATAGATAGATTATATATAGGAGAAACAAATTAGGAACTAAAACAAATATGTCAACAGCATTAATGGGTTTAAAATGATAGCAAAGTTCATTCGAAAACTGGGACTATACACAGTTCAGTAATCAGAACACTCTCATCCCAGTTTTCCATACAAGCCTATTTTGATTCCCACATAACACCAAACAACCCAAAAACTGAACCTCAGTTGGAAAACATATAGGAGTACATGATTAGGGTCTGAAACCAACTAATTAACAGTGTTAAATGGTTTAAAACTGGTGACAAAGTTCAAGTTTTAAAACTGGAAAAATTAGGAATTAATACACAGTTTCAGGATTGGTAGATTGATAATTACGCAATGAAAAATCATTAAAATACACAATAATGAGTTGGTAATTAAAATATATATTGTATATGTGTCATACAATATAATGGTGTCCACCGAAGTGGACACGATGTGTCCAATACAAGAAAACTCAAAACAGACACAACAGTGCACTGTCCAGTGCACTGTCTCGTGCACACGTGCACTCGTGTCGTGCACACGACACAGGACACTTCGTGTCTCATGCACGTGTCAATAGGTTCACCTAGTGTCCAGCTAAGTGTCCAAGCACCTGCACTGAGTCCTAGAGTGTCGTGTCATGCGATACAGAGCCGTATCAGTGTACTATTTTACGTGTACACTGCACAGTATGAATTCAGTACGACACTAATATCACTCTCGACATGCCATGTGGACACATGAGACTTGACACGTGGCGTGTCAGTCATAGCCTCATGGCGTGTGTCGAGTCTCGTGTCATAATAATGTGTGTCGTGTCCTCCAGAGACCCTAGCAGCAGGGGATCCAATCCCGAGTGCGCGCGCGCATGTCCACGCGTGTCCATGCATCGAAACCGACACAGCCCGACACAAACAACACCCTAGAGGAACATGAATGCCTAAGCAACATCACAAACAAACTTTCTATTCAAAAACTTCCTAGAAATTAGGTCAAAAAGTCCATTGTGGCATTTCGACAAACAGTTTGGGGACGGGTCTGATACGTGTCCAAATGGACACGAAACTTGTGAAACCCGACACGAAACTATTGCTAACACTTAGGGACTCCTAGGGCTTCCTGAATATGAAAACAAATCAAAATTTCATGGAGAAATGGAGGAGTTACCTATGGATGAACTTTTAAGAAAAATCTATTTTGTTGAGCTCCTCTCTTGATATCCCAATCCAATCAAATCAACCTCAAACTGAAATAAAACTCCAATAACAGCAAGAATAGTAATATTAGGATCCAATGCAACTTGTTTAGGGGAAAAAGGATCTAAAATGGATTTTCTATGGTTTTTTGAACATGGAGACTCACCTCTTTCTTCTCTTGAAATAAATTCCAAAAGAAGAGGCTAGCCCTAGATTTTAGGACAGATTATATAGTGGGAGAATCCCTAGGTTGGCTAAGGTGGCCGGCCATGGTGGACTAGACTAGGGTTTGCACTAGGTGGCTAGTCCTACAAGGTTAAGTCATAAAACGACTTGTGAAATCACAAGCCATTTCTTAAACCATTAAATTCCTAATTCCTCAATTTAATTCTAATGAACTAATTACCACTAACTTAAGTCAAGCTAGGTTAGACTAGAGTCACATAACCTAACCAACTCCATACTAACTAGGGTTTGCTCCTATGTTGGTCTACAAGGGTCAACACTAGTCAAAATCAATCTAGTCCAAACAATTCCAAAATAATGCCTAAAATTTTTCATAAATTCAAATAAATTCTAATAAATTTAAATTACCCCAAAAATGTCAAAATTACCCTCATACTAGAAATGTGGTAGTGACACATAGACATCATACATATATTGGGAATGTGAGTCTATATATATAGGAATCCAATTAGTGTCATGATGAGTTGTAGATTATTTGGTGGATACCATACATATATTTGTTGCATACTCCTATGCACGACCTTGTGGAATACCACATGGAGATGGATATGTGTTGTGCAGATGCATAGAAGGGATCACATATAGCATTTGTACAGTGTGTATAGATATGCAGGCCCTTGGTGGCGAGCAACACCACATAGAAGTCCAGCTTACAAGGTGTTTGCTTGGGTGCAGGCATAGGCAATACTGCATGAAGTAGCATGAATTTGGAGATTGGCAGTGTAATGCTTGAGCAAAATTTTATCTCGGCCAATAGAGTATACAGGAACCCTATCCCACGTGAAATATGTGTGTTGCGTGTCACCTGTAATCCTGTCGATAACAGAATGTTGGGGTACTATACATCCTAGTGTGTTTTACTTATGTATGTAGGAGAATTAGAGGGTGTATCCAAGTATGTTTATGGAAGAGTGGATGTGATCTGTGTACCCAGGTAGGAATATGGGCATATATTGGCTATTAGGATACTATAAGGTATATCTTGAGTCAATAGGTATGAAGCCCTTTTTAGTATCAGTTAAATTCCTATACAATAGGCGTATGGCAGTAGTATGGACTGATGTGTAATGCCCTGCCTTTGCAAACCAGATTATATGGGGTCTGTACACAGACTCCTCTGTGTGTATGCTGTAGGGAAACCTAGTACAGTACGCATCTTTTGTGTAGTTAGGTATCAGTTTCCATATGAAGGCATGCGTGTGCAGGTTGGTCAGGTGGATTATAAATATGCAGGATCACTCCTGTGTACCAATGTGTATGTGGGTATTGGTGTGTGGCCCTCACTTTATGCAAGAGAACACAAGTAGCAAATTTAGGAGATGTGTGTGCAGCCTAGGCAGCCAACAGGTATAAATGTGAGCGCATGTTTGGTGCTACTATGTTTGTGTATACTCATGTGGGGAATAGGTAGAGTCTTGTAACAGACAGTGAGTGTGAATATGTGCATGTGTAACTGGAAGTACACGTTAGTAGTAGACTAGGTTAGCATCTCCCTAGATATCAGGTTAGTATACAGAAGCCCCTGTGAGTGTGTGTTGCCAGGTTTATGGGTAATGCCAGAATAGGATGTTTGTGTACAGGTATTTATGAGAGACCCATATGTGTTTATGCGCAAGTAAGAAGGCATATACCATAACACAGTTGACAACACAGATACCTAAGTGTATTTGGTAGGCAATAATGAGGGTGTAGAAGCATATTAGCTATAGGAATATCCCTGTGGCATTAGTGCATAAGTTTGTGCACATATTGTGTTACCAGAGTGTCATGTGTGGCGTATTGGTAAATTAGGTATTAAGGATTAGAGTCTAAATTAGGACTTAGATTTAGTGTAGACTACTATATACCTATAGGCATATCCAGATGTATGTCTATAAGCTATGGTTCAAATATAAATAAATCATAAGGGTAATGCTATGGTTATTATATACACATATGGGTTCAGTTAATGAGACAGTAAATAGGAAAGTATATATATATATATATATATATATATATATATATATATATAAATATATATATATATATATATATATATATATAAAATATATATATATATAATATATATATATATATATATATATATATATATATATATATATATATATATATATATATATATATATATATATATATATATATATATATATATATGGTTGAACAAATATATGTTTATTGGACAATCGATTTGGACACCGGTTTGACCTAGTTCCAGCTTGGAGTGTAGGCAAGTAAATAAAGTAATTTTATTTCATTTCTTGATATTGTCTCTATTTCATGATTTAGATATTCTTACCATGTTTGTGTCACTCTTGTTACACGTGATTAGTATTTTATAGATTTGCTTTATTATTACTCGTGATTCGTGCCTCATCGTGATTACCTTGATTCGTGCATCTTACTTACGTAATTAAATCCATGAATGCTAGTGTCGAGCGGGAAAATATCTCAGTAGATGTGTAAACATCCTATCTGTTATTTGTGTCTAATCCTGTGGATAGCTATCATACATCTCATGTGTAATTTGTCGTATCGTGTGGATAGCAATCGTACATTATCGTGTGCGATTTGCTGTATTACCCGAGCTATTCACATGTCGAACCTGGTATGTAAAATAACACCCAGAAGTTAGGGAATTGACATTGTTCACTATTCTGCACATCATTAATATTTATATCTCATATTTAACTGTTTTGCATCTTCCACTAAACTGTTACTTAGTCTTACCTGTTTACCTGTTCACTCAATTTTCACATATCCTAACTTTTGTTATATAGTCATTATCGTGTTATGAATTGTCATTCAATGTTTATACTTGCTCCAATCCTGACTGGATAACCTCATTTTTAGGTGACGAGTTAGAGGCTTATTGTCCCACATATTATGGACTGACAGATGACCTAGTACCTGAAATTGAGTGGGGTATTTTAGAGGAACAGGCCGTTGTAGAGGCCGCGATGTCGGTAGAGGATGCTTAGCTCTAGTTTAGTTTATATTTCATATTCTGATCCGAATTTATCTCCGAAACTCATACTTGGGCCTGTATATATTATATTTGGTGACTTGGAGCTCTCTGGTTTGCTGGTTGTGATTTGACTCTGGATTATGTTTCATAATATATTATAGAACTCCTAATCTAGTTTGATGTGATTGAGCATATATTTCATATTATCCCGATCCTTATTACCATGAGATGATTACATAATATTGTGTGATTGGAACTTTATAGGTTGTTAGACACCTTTCTACCACCGATGCTGCGGTATAGACTGGACGTATCTACGACTCATGCCCGATTTTTGGGTGTAGGCTGTGACACAATCCTTAAAATCCGGCTACAAAATTCTCAGCCGAAGCCGTTCCATCAATTCCTAAAAGAATTATTCGATCTCCTAGGCTTCTCATCAACATGCACCATATTATTTTTGTTCTCGACGCAATTCTATATGCGACATCATATGGCTCATTTATGGGTCTGTAACATTCACTTTGATTTAGCGGTCAAGTCTTCTAGGGCCAGCTGCCCCGAAGCTACGCTCTATAATTGTGGATCATTAATGAAGGACAGTTACTACGAACCACACTATATCCTATTTCGGAGACAAATTACGTTCCGATGATTTGTATGTGCCTCTTCCCAAATCTGGACAAAATTATTTCTATTTGTGGAACTAAGGTGCAACTATCCTTAGAATAATTTATGCACTAGTATCGATGATTCCGTAATTCATGAAACATCTACTTGTATCGAGTCTATATAACCATGATCGACGTCTGAGATGCTATACGCATTGAAATAATCGTCGATGACTTTATTTTCTCGCCTGATCAATCATAATGTTTATGATCAACCAGTTCAACATTCTCGTATTACAATTTACAAAATTTCGATATCGTAGGCCCATTCCATTTTAAATTCTCATATTGCGCTTACATTTTGTTGACTATCAATTTCGATAGCACGAGGATCAACTTTGAATCTGTATCAACGTCAACATAACTCGTATCACATACATCCAAGTTCACAATTAACTTTTATATGTGCATCATATCATTTTCTGACTTGCCACATACCGCTATATTTCGATCACGTAACTGAGTTATCGATTATCCAATATTGAACCCTCGAGTTATACGATCATACACTCTAAGTTTCACATATTTCAGTCGTACTCAAATGAGTTTTGTCGTAACATAACCAACTAGTTTCTTAGGCGCGATTATCCGCATCAACTAACATTTCATGTAGTCGCAGTTCGTGCGATCCGATTACAGTTCACATCAACCAACATTCATCGAGCTCGCAAGTTGAGTGACCTGATTATAACTTCGAGTTTCCTATCTGATCGTCCGACTATTGTCTCAAGGCATAATCATTTTGCTAGTCTCCGTTATCCGACCGACTTATAACTTTTCGTCCGACGTGTCATTCATTGATATGCGTCTACGCATGCTCGTTCTAACCGACTACCGAAGAACACTTGCATCAACATACCGTCATATAAATTTCTAATCGAGACTCGGTTCTATCCCGTCCGTTGCAGACAAATCATCCGCAATTCACACAATGTGTTGATGCAATCTATCGCACATGTGGTATAGAATTTACTATTTAGAAATCGAGTCATTCATCGCATAAGTGGTATAGCATAAACCACTCAGAAATTAAGTCATTTTTTGCACATCATACTCGGTATGAATCAATGTTTATTCGGAACAAACTATCTCGCGGTGATCATACCGATCACAAACTTAGTTTTTGTTTAAATCAAAATCTGACACTACTTGGCCAATGTATACATTTTGCAAACTCATGTTCGGTGCACAACCGAACCAATTATTCTTTATCGATTTACGATTTGTGGTTCCATTTGTTTCATCTCGTGCAACATTTCATTTTCGACGTTCAAAGCTAATACTTGAATCCGTTCAGCACATTCGATATCAACTTTCATTGTTCATATGCAACGTATCATTCACAATCAACTCATTGCAATTAATTGAACAACATCCCACGACGTCTGTTATACTAATACAACCAACATTTCTCATATCGATAATTGTTTTGAAACGACAAACATCAATTCACAATTCATGACTTGTTGCACTTGCAGCAATATTCATTTCATGGCTCGTTGTACTCAATGCAACAAACATTTCATGACTTTACTCAGCAACATCATGTAAATTCCAAAACACTTGCGACAAATTTATGCGACTTTGTATTAGACTTATTGTATGGAACATTCAGAACGACATCGAGTAGAGTCATTTGATCGTAGTAGGCAAGTTTTGGAATTGAAACGAGACAAGTGTCACGACCCGCACCCAGTGTAAGGGCACGAGAAGTTGGTACATCCAGTCTACGCCGTAGTGTCGGCGGTAGAACGCTGTCCTAGGTTACATACATCTAACACAGTATAAATGTACTTGTACAAGATATACTCTCCAATAGGAGGACAACACAGAAGGTACAACTCAATCATAATTCTAAGATGGAAATAACATGATAACATAGATATGAAATCCCAAAAGAGATATACAAATAGAAGAAAATAAGTCCAAGTGTCTAGACAACACCAACATCTCAACATCCAAAATAATACAACTCAGAAGTCAAACACAAATAACATAATGAAATAAGATAAGTAGCCTAGCAGTCTAGCCTAGGCAAAGGTCCTCAACGTAAGCTGGATCATGATGAGGGTCCAGGTCACAAGTGTCATCTAAGCCGACTCCGTAATATAGGGTAGAACTCCTCCTCATCCTCTGTAATATTTTTAACAGGTCCAGTCAGGACAGAAACGAGCATATATCCCTCAAACAGTTCATATCATGTGAGGAAATCTAAAACAAGCAATAGAATAAGATACATGAAATACTATAAGAAATGTACATGGAGAGTAAGAGAGATATCTGTAAACTGGAAATATATATATGGAAAGTAAGAACTTAAAGTGAATAAGTCATTTAGAGCACAAGATGGTTATGTAAACGGGTTGGGTTGCACATGAATAAGCTACAAAGTTGCACATGAATACCTACTGGGGATAATGATCACATAACCACTTCTACTCACCCCTACTCCAATAAATACCCAAGGATCTAGTCAAGTTATGTTATAGCCCATAAAAGTTTTATACATGAAGCTCATGTGAACATGAGAGTACATGAGAGCACATGAGTGTACATGAATAATAAGAGCACACGGAGTACATGATGTTCGTGAAAAGCATATGACATGAAGTACCTGACGTACACGAGGGGGATAACTTCTCATGAAAAGATCCATATATAACAATCCGTGATAACAACATGACAGCATCAAGTAAAGTAGTCTAGAGCAAGAATATAAGTCCTAACAAGTATGAAATGATCAGAGAATGTACTCGCCAGATATCCTGAACATCTGATGAGAATAGATGTCCGTACATGAGTAACTGATTTCTATTTAGAGCAACACTGGTTACAATGTATTCAAGGTATGATAAATGAAGTTTACAATGCATTCTACATGATTCTAGGTCAAAGTTAACTCTTAGTCAACTCTGGTCAACATTCTAGTCAAACTTGTCAACCAGTCATATTAGGCCTATGTAGTCAATTTTTAGATCCATCTACAACCTAACCATACCTGGTATCCAACATAACCATATACCTATATAACGTATACCATACACTAGCATATAGCATTACCTATATAACAAGTGTATTACTTATATAATTAGGCTATAGGTAAACCACATACACATTGATATAACTATAAAAAATATGTATAGATATATACACATACATACATATATACGTAACTATATATCTAGTAACATATATATAAAGAAGGGGGCAAAGGGGCATGCATGTGTGTGTGTATAGTGTGTGTGTGAGTGGAACAATGAAGAGGTTAGAAAACCCCCAACTCAACATCTCATGAAAACAAATATATATATATATATATATATATATATATATATTTTATAGAGGAAAATGTACCTAAGGTCGACCTCATTTTCCTCACTTTACAACATTTTTTTTCTTGAATTTTTTTTATGGGATTCATCTACACCTTATTGATTGGCAACATACCAAATTTCAAGAAAAAATAATATTGTTTAGCCCCCTATCAATAAGGTGCAAAATCGACGGTGTAGCAGCAAAGTTTTAGACCGTCGATTTTGCAAGGGATAGATAGGGGGCTAAACAATATTATTTTTTCTTGAAATTTGGTATGTTGCCGATCAATAAGGTGTAGATGAATCCCATAAAAAAATTCAAGAAAAAAATGTTGTAAAGTGAGGAAAATGAGGTCGACGTTAGGTACATTTTCCTCTTTTATATATATATATATATATATATATATATATATATATTTATATATATATATATATATATATATATATATATATATATATATATACTAACTATATATACTAACTATATATAGAGATTATATAAAGGAAACTATATATACACATAGAGTATATATACGAAGGTATAACATCTAACCTATTATAAACTATACTAACTATATCAATTGTCTACTGAACAACCCCAGCTCAAACAACACCAATAAAACTAGAAAAATCCAAACCTATCTCACTATTACCTACAACAACAAAACTGAACCACCAACAACTCCTCTCTACATATACATATGTATCTATACAAAACTACACCTATATCATATAGACATAGGTTATATATATACTAACATATATAGGATCATAACTGAATGATATCACAAATCCTACACTAAAAAGAGATCCAAGCCCCAAAACAAACACAAATTTAAGAACTCAACCTCTCCTCAGTATAACACAACCAACCCCAAACTCTAATACATTTCAATTTTCAGAAACTGACAAAACCCAACCATAACAAAAGTGTAAAGTGATCAAGGGAAGACGGGAGTGAGTCAACATTGTCTCAAGGCAGTTTCCATCAATACGTGTCCAAACCAGTGTCAAAGTCCAAGTATCCAGTTGGTGTCAAAGATGATGTAGAATACTTTCTCGTGCACGTATGTTGATCCCTCTAGGACAAGAAACACACAACTTTGTGTCTCGTGCTCGTGTCCACAAGTAGGGTAGATATAGGGTCTCGTGTCTAAGTGCCTGCAACGTGTCCAAAGTATTTAAGTGTGCCGAACCAAGTGCGTGCCAGTGAAAGAATTCGTGCGTGTGTACAGAGTGGCCCGACCACTGCGAGCTCGCCACCAATTCAACCCAAATTTTGGGAGGATGGTGTCAGACCTTGCCCCAACCCTCGTGCCAAAATTTTTGTGTCTACGTATCCTGTGCAGGGATCATGAGGCTCGTATAATCAGGGCACCATACCACAGTGACTGCGGGCGTCCCGTGTCCAATTTTGGACACAAAAAATATGTCCAATCCAGCTCAGTCACAGAGAATATCAAACCACACATATCGAGCTACAAATTTATGAAATTAGTTTTGAAATTCAATAATAAACATTCCTATGAGGCATCCCACCAAACACTTTACACTACACCCCGATACGCCTCTGATACGCGTACTAAATGGATATAAATCGAAGCCAAACTCTGGCAATAGCTAGGAGGACCCTAAATGCATGCATCTATGAAGAGAAATCAGGAATTGAAAGGGTTTAGATAGCATTACCTATTGAGAGTTGGAATCTCAATAAAATAGTCCCTTCAAAAGCTTTAACACCAAATTTCTATGGTCCAATGCCTCCAATCCTTGCTAGCTAGCCACTAGAGACAACTTCTTCACAAAAGGAATGCAATAAAACTTATTTGGTCCAATTTGGAGGTAATTTAAAGAAAGGGGATAAATTTGGGGAGGCACAATAAACTAGGGTTAGGGTTTGCTGAAAAGGAGGCAAGGGGGCTAAATGATGACTTAAATAAGGGGGGAAGAGGCTGTCTTGGCTGGCCATATAAGGTAGGCTAGGGTTAGGCTAAGTTACAAAGGCCCATTACCTCTTCCCATGTTGTAAAACAAGCCTTATAGTTAAAGGCTCGAACTAGTTAGCTAGGTCTCCATGGTCATGGTTAGTCTCTAGGCTAAGTTGTTCTAAGGTTTTACTAGCAAGGCCAAAAATCACATTACACCAAATTAAATATTACAAAAAAATCAAAAATTCATAATTACCAAAATACCCTTATTCTTGAAAGTGGTAGTGACAAATCTACCCTCCTTAAAATAATTTTGTCATCGAAATTAAAGACAAAACTGAACAGATGAGAAGGATAGAAAGAAGGATAGAAAATCATACCTCAAGGCTGAAAAAATAAGGGTATCGCTTGCACATCTCATCCTCCCTCTTCCAGGTAGACTCTCCTGGAGAATGATACCTCCATGTGACGCGAACCAAGGGTTTAGTCTGGTCCCTCAGTACCTTCTTTCGTCGATCCAAAATTTCCACAGGTTGTTTTGGATAACTAAGAGTAGGGCCCACCTTGATCTCGGTATGATCGAGTACATGGCTGGGATCCACTATGCACCATCAAATCTGTGACACGTGAAATATGTTATGAACTCCCTCTAGTGCAGGTGGCAAGTCTAGCCTGTAAGCTACGTCACCGACTCTCCCGCTAATAACGAAAGGTCCGATGAAACGCGGGCTAAGCTTTCCACCTCCATTAAAGCGTATAGTACCACGTGTCGGAGATATCCTTAGGAACACCAGATCTCCAACCTAGCACAAACATGGTATCAAACTTAGCTATAACAATCACATGATCAAACAAAATCACAAAATCAAATAAAATCCTAATCCTAAATCTAAGTTATACCTCAAACTCCAAAGGTCTCCGGTGGCTATCAGCCCAATGTCGATGTCTGTCCTGTGCCACGCGAAGTCAATCCCTAATGAGCTTCACCTTCTCGGCTGCGTCCACAACCATCTCAGGTCCCAATAAAGCTCACTCTCCAACGCCATCCTAAGACAAGGGAGTACGACATCTACGCCCCTACTACGCCTCAAATGGTGACATCTTAATGCTGGCCTGGAAGCTGTTGTTGTATTTAAACTCCACCAAGTGCAAATGATCCTCCAAGAACCTTCAAAGTCTAAAACATAAGTCCGTAACATGTCCTCGAGAATCTGAATAGTCCTTTCTGACTGCCCGTCTGTTGATGGTGGCAAGCAGTTCTGAACTTGAGCTAAGTGCCCAAACTAGTATACATATTCTGCTAGAAGTGGAAAGGAAAGCGACTATCCCGATCCGAGATAATGCTCACAAAAACTCCATACAGCCTGACAATCTGCCTCACGTATATCTTTGCTAACTTATCTGTAGACAAACCCACTTTGAATGGCAAGAATGGTCTAATTTGGTCAACCTGTCTATGATGACCCAAATTGTGTCTTTTCCTTCTGGTGTACGAGATAATCCTGAAATAAAGTCCATCATGATATGCTTCCACTTCTACTCCAGAATGGGCAATGGTTGTAACAGTCCTCCTGGCTCTACATCTATGCCTTTACCTGCTGACAAACCAAACATCTGACTACGAAGCGTGCTATCTCCCGCTTTATCCTATACCACCAGACATGCTCCTTTAGATCTTTATATATCTTGTTGGCACCTGGATGGATAGAATACTGAGAACGGTGAGCCTTATGCATAACCTGCTCTTGAAGGTCTCCATTGGAAACATACAGTCTGGAACCGTGCCTCAATGAGCCATCCTCTGCTATAACAAACTCCTTAATAAGTCATGCTCGAACCTGCTCTCGGATACACCTCAGAGCGACATCGTCGAACTGAGTCGACTTGATCCTCTCTATCAAGTCTTACTGAATCTGCAGACCCCACATCTGCATCTCAACTCTTGGCACCTTCACCTCAATCTTCCGGCTCTCCATATCTGCTAACAAGTGATGGTCTGCCATTAAAGATATGGCTACCTGATATATGCTTAAAGCGTCGGCAACCACGTTGGCCTTCCCTGGATGATACTGTAAAAAAATGTCGAAGTCCTTCATCAACTCCAACCATATTCGCTGCCTCATGTTGAGCTCTTTATGGGTAAACACATACTTCAAGCTCTTGTGGTCTTTGAAGATCTCCACTCGCTCTCCGTATAGATATTGTTTCTATAACTTCAGAGCAAAGATAACTACTGCTAACTCCAAGTCGTATATAGGGCAGTTCTTCTTATGTTGACGTAACTGCTTGGAAGCACAGGCAATTACCTTCCCATGCTGTTGTAAGACACAATCCAAACCCTTTCCAGAGGCGTCACGGTAGATAGTGAACCCGTCTGATCCTGATGGCAATATCAGAATCGGAGCTGTCGTCAACCGCTTCTTCAACTTATCAAAAGCGACCTGACACTCCTCTGACCAGACAAACTCTACGTCCTTCCAGGTCAGCCTAGTCAATGGCTCTGTAACCTGGGTGAAATCCGGAAAGAACATCCTGTAGTAGCCTGCCAATCCCAGGAAGCTTCTGATCTCTGTAACTAAACTCGGGGCTGTCTACGCCTCAACTGTCGTGATCTTCCTCGGGTCAACTGAGATCCCATCCCCGGTCACAGCATGACCCAGAAACTCAACCCAATCCAGGAAGAACTCACACTTTGAGAGCTTGCCATAAAGCTTCTCCTTTCTGAGAGTCTCCAGAACCACTCTCAAATGCTCCTCATGCTCCTCTGGGGTCTTCGAGTGCACCAAGATGTCGTCGATGAATAGCACCAAGAACTTGTCTAAGTACTGATGGAACACCATGTTCATCAGGTTCATGAACACCATCGAAGAGTTAGTTAACCCAAATGGCATCACCATAAACTCAAACTGGCTATAATGTGTCCTGAATGCTGGGTTCCGGATATCCTCCTTCTTCACCTTCACCTGATGATAACCTGACCTTAGATCAATTTTAAAAATACCCTAGCTCTGCTCAGCTGATCGAATAGGTCATCGATCTTCGACAGCGGGTACTTATTCTTGATCGTGAGGTTGTTGAAATCCCTATAGTCGATACACATCTGTATCGACCCATCCTTCTTCGGCATAAAAAGCACCGGTGCACCCCAGGGTGAAGAACTCGATCGGATGAAGCCTTTGTCCTGTAACTCATTTACCTGTTTCTTCAACTCCACCAGCTCGCTGTTGTTCACTTTATAGACGTTCTAAGATATCGGCTCTGTGCCGAGCACAAAGTCTATAAAGAACTCAACGTCTCTGCCCGGTGGTAGTCCTGGCAAGTCATTCGGAAAGACATCTATGAACTCTACTATCAATGGATGTGGCACCGTCTGCTCCTCTACTAAAACTTCGCAGAAGACTTCGCTGCTCTACTCCGTCTCCCGTCTGGCAATTTCGAACTCTGGCTCCCTTGCCACTCTACAAAAAAATCTACCTCTGCGATAATCTATGCTGGCATGATGTCTTCTCAACCAATCCATATCGAGTACAATATCGTAGTTCAGTAATAGGATTACGAGCAAATCACATCCAGCTCTCGACCTCCCAAAACAACTCTCTAATCCTTGCAAATATCACTAACTAGGATAATACCACCCCCAATCGTTATCTTGTAAGTCCTAGGCAATGATTTAGAAGCAAGATAGTGTCTAATAGCAGAAGATACAGACACAAAGCTATAGGAAGCACCAGAATTAAATAATGCAAATACGAAATGGAGTCGAGAAGAACAGAACCTGCGATCTGATCTCTCACTGCCTCTGTATCCTCAGCTGCCATGGTGAAAGCTTGCCCCTGTTGGCCTCTCCTAGTCTGCTGGTGGTGCTAGACAAACCTTTATTGCTGGGTCTACAACGGTCCCTTCTACTGTCCTACCGGAGTATTGGCTCCTACTCCCTGAACTGTATGTCCAAAAGACTGTGGATACTCCCTCAACTGATGCTCCGCTGAACCGCAAAGCAGGTACTTACCTAACCTCTTCCTGTAGTCGTCCCACCTACGCCCTGGCTTCTTGTAGAAGATACAACTGATGGCCTGTTGGTATCTAGGTGCCTGCTGCTACCTCAGCTGCTGCTGCGCCTACTGAAAAGGCGCTCGGCTCTAACCCTTAAACTGCTGCTAGAAAGGCCTCTGCTGCTGGTGAAAGTGGGGCCACTACTGAAAATGGGGCCTCTCGGCCGACCCTCCACTGCTACCGGCTCCACGTACATCATGACCTCTCTCCAGCTTCAGTTCAAGGTCATCCTCCGCTGCCATAGCTCCTGACAGAATCTCCTCAAAGGTGGCATCTCTGTCACTCTTAGTCAAGGACTTGACTTCCTTCACCAAACCCTTCCGGAACCTCTTAGCCTTTGTCGACTCACTAAGGCCCTCCACAAACCTGTCCAGGCAACATAACTCACCGGCGTACTCCTGCATTGTCTAGTTCTCCTAAACCAGACTCTCAAACTGCATCTCCAAGGCATTGAGTGCTGTATCGGGGAAGAACTTCTCCTTGAAAAGCTTCTTGAAAGCCTCCCATGTCTGTCCCTGCGTACCAACTCTGGGGTCGGTCTGTGTCACGACCCGCACCCAATATCTGGGCATGAATCGTGTGCACGCCCAACCTATGTCGCAGAGTCGATGGTAGAACGCTATAACAAAATGATAAACAACCACACAATAATAATATGTGCTCCGTTTGGGAGTCAACAACACAAAAATCACAACTCAGCACTTGATGGATATAGAGAAGAAATATAACTAGTCTCTAAAATGAATGTATGAGTCCACAGATAAAATAAACTCCCAACTACAAGTCTCAAAAATCAACTATCAATATCCACTACAATATCTCGAAAATATCTAAACACATCTAAACAAGTGAAGTGGGGTCAACTAATGCAAACTCCTCCTGAAAGGTAAAATCCGTCTTGACGATATCTTCCAAATAAGGGCCATACTGCTTAGGGCATAAATCCTCATCACTATTACCTAAAATTTTGGGTTACCCAGTCAAGATGAAACGAGTACAATTCACTAAATGAAGTTCTAATATATGAAAATGACTATAAAGTAGAGATTAGCCATTAATTATATGTTTTGAAAATAAACAGAAAAAGGCATGAGGAAACAACAAAAAATCAACAGTAAAAGAATAAACCCAAAAATACCTTCCAAATATTTAAAGTTCCTTTGAAATGTGATCGGTCTGGGACACTACACCGCGAGGTCTACGAGGACTACTTGCATGAAAATAAACAATGTCTACGATATCTACTTGCAGAAAATAAATAATGTCTACGAGGTCTACTAGCTGGAAATAAGCACTGTCTACGAGATCTACAATGTCTAAGGTCAGATAATGCATCCTTGGTACTTTTCATTCTCGACTCAATCAAAATATGATAGAACATAAAATGGAGACAAAAACCACGTAAAGATTGACCAACAGTAAATATAGTAAAAATCAATATCGAAAACAACCAACAAACTGTACTCGCCTGGTGTCCTGAGCTGCAAGTAAGGGTCCGATGAAAATCTCGAGTCCAAGTAACCTATTTTATAAAATTATAAAATAACTGAGCAACTCAAATCAAGACTACCCTATTTACTTGGTGCTTATGTTATTAGGTACACCTCATACCCTTGTTTCTCCTACCAGATGTGTTAAGAGCTAATGGTTACTTAACCCTATATGTGCAATTTGATACTCTAGGTTACACTTTCCCATATCCTTGTAGACTTAAGCCTTATCTAGTGTGTTCTCTCTTTAACCTACCTTCATTTACCCTTGCTCATGAGTACATGGTTGTATGGTTGTTCTTTTATACCAGTGGCTCAATTATACTCAATCACTTTATCACTATAGTTCTAAATTCCCTCTGTTATAACAAGATATATTCTAGTATAAGTCTATGTCGAGACTGCCCTCAACTTAGTCAGGTACCCAACCTGGACACACTCGCTATTCCATGTCTTGTCGAGAACCTATAGTGTTTTTCTAGTTCAATCTACCCTATTGATCTAACCTACCCTTGGTGTCAGTAACAATTTGGTATACGAGGAAGGTTCACATGTCAATATTCATTGGACACAAGGAAAATTCATACAGCAAATATGTAATGGGTACACAGGAAAGTTCATGTAGCAATATCATGTCACTATCACTTTGAATGTAAAAGAAAGTTCTTATATCAATTCACAGATGGGATATGGCATGGTCTCTACTACAGACTTTGGGAAGGGTTTGTTGTTTGCTGTCCAGGTTTGTATTTGCACCACATTCCCCTTAGAGACTTGACTCTATACCTCTTCTTAGCCCTCTACATGAGCCAGCTACTATCTCTACCCCTTTTTCCTAGTACTTAGTATAGAGACTCCTCTACTATAGTGATAGACACCCTTACCTATACTAGTTCTAAGACCTTATGGACATCATAGCTACTTTGATACATTAGTCTAAACATATAGTGTAACAGAGCTTTTGGTTATTGTACACAGACACGAACCCTTCTCTAAGTCGACAGTCCCAATTAGCAGAACACATGTGGGACTTTCACTTATCCTACCACATGGTGTCTCTCCATTCCTTGGTATCTAAATGCATTCGAGGGATATTTCTCTGTTGCAGAACTGCAGTACAAAACATGCATTCAAATCTATTAATCTTAGGAAACTTCCCAAACTCTACTTGATACCTAGACTCAAATTGTAGTGGCACACTTGGTTCATATCCTCATACCCTTATGAAATAGAGATGATGAATAAGGGACATCATCGTTCAAGGCCAGGTTGGTCTAAGGCGCCAGGTACTAGGAATTTGCTAAATGGTGTAGTATCGATTTGATACCATGAAGTATTTCTAATGCCAGCATCAAGTTTGTATACAAGGGGGAAGTTATCTTTTCAACATGCAATAGATACAAGAAGAATTCATATAGTAATATCGAATGGATACCAAGAAGATTATATGGCAGTATCAGGAAAAACTCTTATTGCAGTACCTAATGGGTTAGAAAGGAAGTTCCCATATCAATATCCTGTCAGTGTCAATCTGAATATAAAGGAATAGGAATCTAAATATAAATGGAGGTTCACCTACAAAATCTAATGGATACTAGGGAGAGGTTCATATGGATGCAAGGAAACCTATATGTCAATATCCCTTTGATTACAAAGAAAAGTTCTCATATCCACACATAAAGGATAACAGGGAAGTGTCTGAGTCAGTATCAATTTGGTGGTTCTCAGGTCAGCACTAATCTGATCACAAAGGGAGATTCACTTTAGTATCTAATGGATACAAAGTAGAATATCTAATTGGTGAGAAGGAAAAGTGAATGTTAGAGGAGAGGATTTGAAGTTCCCTTGCTTCCTTGGGTTCTATGGGTATGCCTATGTTGGCTAACGCCTACCCTAATCATGTTCCCATTACTGGTCTTTAACCTAGTATTTTGTCTAGTGAAGGCTCTATGTGTACTATCATTGAGGTGTACTCCTTCTGTAAAACCTGTATTACCCAACCTAACGCTTCTTATATCTTGATAGATGGTTCTTGTGTCCTTGCCTGTACTTCGGAACAGGGCCCTTTATCTCTACTTAGGAGTTACAACAAACATCTACCATCCCCCTCCTTTCTAGTGTTTGTAAAAGAATATAATAATTGACAAAACCAAGTATGGATGAACGTACCTTCTTGGCTTGAAGAAGAACTCGACTTGCTCCTTCCTTGCGGCAGGGATGATGTAGGTAGTCTAAGGTTTCTAAGGGTTTTGGTATCGGCTGTTGTTTCCGTATATATACTAGGGTTCTAAATTAGACAGAGGAGGGAGTTTGATAGAGAAAAATCAGATTTAGAATCCAACTTGGGAGCGATCAATCCTTCAAACAGATATTTGAATTTGATGTTTGGTTGTTGCGAGTATGCTTTAAACAGAAGTTGGTGTTTGAATTGCAAGTTCACACTCAGGTCCCTGCCAATTCATATATTACCAATTTAAGCCTCTATTGATATTTGAAGTAAATTAACCATAATGAATAAATAAGACAATAAAGAACTGTTATTCATTTTAATAAATGAGGACAAATTTGGTTAAGGGGTTTACAATCTTTCTCCTTGGAAAAATTTCGTCCTCGAAATTTAAAGATAAACTCAAGATAGGAAAATACCTCACTGATCTAAAAGGTAGGGATAGCGCTCGCGCATGTCATCTTCTATCTCCTATGTGGAGTCGCCCGGGGAGTGATGCCTCCAAGCGACATGAACCAAAGGAATCATCTGATTTTGCAGTACTTTTTCTCTGTGATCTAAAATCTCCACAGGCTGCTCCTGGTAGCTAAGGCTCGATCCCACCTCGATCTCCGAGTGATCCAACACATGGCTGGGGTCCGCCATATATCATTTTATTTGCGACACGTGGAACATGTTGTGCATGATGGAACTGGGGATTCCCAGGACCCTTCCTTTGGTGTGTGTATTGATCGATAGAAAGTAAAACAGATCTAATACGTGTTCTAACCCTTCATAGGCGGAAACTAGGGTTCACGAATTATACCTGCGGCGGAAAGAAGACAAGTAATTCATGGCAATCTCGAGCGTACGACCCCAAGATCTTCTGCACGTATTCCTTCATCGAGTTGGACGTCGTGTGGGCGACGATCTCCCAACTTTTTCTTCTCCTTGGCAGCACTCTCTTTCTCTCCTCACGTGAATCACAAATTTAGAGAAAATTTCAGATTTTTGATCAGTAATCTGGCGGCCAGAGAATAGAGGATATATATAGACTACGGCAGGGACCATGAGGAGAAATTAGGGTTAGGCCTCCTAACGGATCTTAATATCCCGTGTTCAGCCCGAATACACAATCCAGGCCCATTAACAATAGCTCGGTCCACTAATGAGCTATTGTTGTACTACCTCCCTAATCCTAAATTATGTTTGTGGGCTCCTTTTATTATATGCTCGTTTGGCTCCCCATGTTAAGATATCGTATGTCCGTCGATCAAATTAAGTTACTGACAACTATATTGATTCGACATCTTTTATCCTTAAGTAGTACCGCTCAACTTTATTTGTCATGTCGGATATAATCCACCTGCAGGGTTTACATGACAATCCTTACGAGCTCCTTAAGAGGACATCATCAACCCGATGTATCGGGACATGGATTCCATTTATAATCAACAACCCATCATACATACAATATTATTACCCAATTCATAGAGGTTGTTGATCCATAATGAATCTCACTCTTTTATGAGTCAAAGTAATGCACATTGCATATACATGTCCATTATTATATCCGGATTAAGAGTACAAGCATCCATAATAACAGAGGTGTTTGTTCTCTTATGTAGTCAGTACAAAGAGAACAACCTCAAGTGGTCCTGTTCAATACACACAAAGTGTACTAGTGTAAACCCATAGTCAAGATAGACTAATACCAGATTACACTACAACCTTTCTAATAGATTGTCCAAGTCCATCTAGGTTGTGAACTATTTATATACTCCATAGAAAACTGATAATATGATCTTCTGTGTGACACCACACACTATATTATCTATAATATAGAATATCAGACATTTGTATTAACACTTGCAACAAATACAATATGCAAACATTTGCCCATATGATTCTCATTCAAAATTTAAGGAAATAAGGTTACTACAAAAGTGATGCTTTTAGTATATAACCCTAACAGTGCACTCCTTCCAGTGCAGGCGGCAAGGCCAATCGGTATGCTACTGCACCGATCTTCTCAAGGATACCAAACGGCCTAATAAAACGTGGGCTGAGTTTACCACCTTTACCGAACTGGATCGTGCCACGCGTCGGAGAAATCTTCAAAAACACCAAGTCGCCAACCTCAAACTCTAACGGTTTACAGTGACAGTCGGCCCAGTTCTCTGTCTGTCCTGAGCCACGCGAAGACGTTGTCTAATCAGCTTGACCTTCTCTACAGCATCTACTACCATTTCGGTCCTAGAAGTGCTAGCTCTCCCACTTCGTCCAAAGATAGCGGGGTATGACATCTCCGTCCATACAGCGCTTCAAATGGGGACATCTCGATGCTAGCTTGGTTGCTGTTGTTGTAGGAGAACTCCACGAGGTGAAGGTGGTCCTTCCACGAGCTGCAAAATTCTAGCACACAAGTCCGCAACATATCCTCGAGCGTCTGAATGGTCTACTCCGACTATCCGTCCGGCTGCGGATAGTAGGCGATGGTATACTTGAGCATTGTGCCCAAGCTAGTCTGCAGACTCCTCCAGAAATGTGACGTGAATCTACTATCTCTATAGAAAATGATACTCATTGGAACTCCGTGCAACCTGGATATCTGCTTCATATATAACTCTGCCAACTTCTCCGTGGATAACCCTACTTTGAATGGTATAAAGTAGGCCGATTTGGTCAATATGTCAACGATGATCCAAATTGCATCTTTCCTTCCGGATGACCGTGGAAGACCAGAAACAAAATCCATGGTGATATGTTCCCACTTACACTCGAAAATTGGTAGTGCTTGCAATAAACCTCCTGGTCTCTGTCTCTCGGCTTTGACCTACTGACATATGAGGCATCTAGAAACGAAGTGGGCCACCTCTCATTTTATACCATACCACCACATGTGGTTTCTCAGAACCTTGTACATCTTATTGGCTCCTGGATGTAAAGAATACTGGGAACGGTATGCTTTTTGCATAATCTCCTCTCTAAGCTCTCTACTAGGTACACAAAGTCCCGTCCCGTGCCTCAACGAACCATCCTCTGCAATAGTGATGTCGTCTATCAACTTGCCCGTGCCTACGCCATGATGTTCCTCAGCTGCTCGTCATGGTGCTGTGCCTCTTGAATCTTGTCCATCAGTCCTGACTGAATCTGCATGCCTATCATCTGCATCTCAGCCCCTGGAATGACGATCTCGATGCCCAAACTCTCCAAATTCGCTAATAAGTGATGATCTGGAGTCAAGCACATTGCAACGGGATACCTGCTCATAGCATCCGCAACAACGTTGGCTTTTCCCAAGTGGTATTGTAGGGAAATATCATAGTCACTCATCAGCTCCAGTCATCTGTGCTGTCTCATGTTCAACTCCTTTTGTGTGAAGATGTACTTCAAGCTTTTGTGGTTAGTGATGAACTTTACTCGCTCTCCATACAAGTAATGCCTCTACAACTTCAAGGCGAAGATCACGGCCGCCAACTGCAGGTCGTGTGTGGGGTAGTTCTTCTCATGTGGCCTCAACTGTCAGGACGCATAGGCTATTACCTATAATGCCCCAGTACCAAAATACGTAGGACTAGGAACGTAGACATGCCAGCTGTATTCATACGAAGGACGTGGGCCTCGTATGGATACATAAGCTGTAAAATACAGTAGAACTATAACTAATCTCATCCACAAAAAAAAAAAAGAATAGAAGATCTCATATAATCAACTATGAAATTGTCATTTGGTACATGTAGTTGGGCGGAGGCAAATCCACTACCAACAAGTAAAGGAAAAATATATGGAAAATGAAATAAGTTTTGCGAGCGAAGCGAAGACGATCCAAATGCAATCATCATCGAAGAAATAGCGATGATCATCGCTAGAGCTAGAACACCTGCGAAAGACAATAGCACACACCAGGCGAGATAACCAGGTCCTCAGAGGGACGTAACACGACACATAATATCATTCCATATAAACTGAATAAATATTGCTTAAATAAATAAGTCAATTTAATTATAACATGGTCCAATACGCACCTATTGAACGAGCGTACCATCTTCCCAACCAAACAAGGACAGGAGATGGTAAACTAATTAACGGTAACATATCTTTCCATGCTATGAATCCAATATGGTATCCAGACCCCAACAAGGTCCAATACCTTCTCATCGAAGTAGTAAGTCACACCTACAACCAAACAAGGACAAGATGTGCCGAACTAATCCGCGACAAGTTATTATTCCAAGCCACGGTCAGATACAAGTACCCAACCCAAAAGTACTCATACCTAACGGATAAAGGTGCCTAACCGTTCTAAGTGAAATGTAGTTAAGAACAATTCTTCCAACGCATGGGCCCTGGCTAAATAGGATCGGCGTAGTCCCCCTTGGGCACCAGAGGCCCAATCAATAAGAGCATGACGTTCCGCAAAATCGCCAATGGCCGTCAGTAATCTTGGGTAAGCTGACCCGCGTCTCCGGCGGAGCTCACGGGTTACAAAAGGTAAAGCGCATCGAAGCCCATATGCTAAGGAATTGTCCTCCCCGCCCAATGCCTGCTTTGTTGTATCCACAACAGTAAACCTTTATAACCGCTAAGTCAAACTAATCATGCAATTTCTATTAGCGCTTATTCCTATCGCACAGCTTGTACGTACTGGTGGCCAGCCAATCACGCACTTCTGTGTTCTACGTACGACACACAACTTCGTGGTACAACATGTCAAGGCCATGAATGCAACACACAAAGATGGTCCATTAAATCTAGGTTTAATGTTTAAGAAAAATAATACATAGCAGGAAATATAAATGAACAGTAAGTTCTAACAGGTTATGCCATGTATCACAGTTTATTTTGCATAAAGAAAATAATGAACAATGCATAAAATATGAGCTAAAATAAGTAAACAGCAAATGGCAAGGTGTCTTGCATAGTAGGACGCCTGGTGTGCTGCGATAATTATGGTGGCATGAACTGCGTCTTTGGTGTAGAAACTATACAAGGGAACCTCTGTTGATGGCACGGATAGTTTCCAATGGGTCCAGAAGGTTCAAATTAGTTAGGGTGGACATATGGTAGTCTCGAAATGGGCGAAGGAATTGGAATAATAGGACTGGACACGGACATGAGACAAATCAAAGAAATAATGGATAAATACTATACGAGTTTTTGAAAATATTTATAATTCCTAAAAACTAGTTTTCATGAGTCAAAATATTTATATGAAAATACTTAAAAATATTTAAAGTAAAAAAAATCATTTTTAGAAGGCTATTTACAATACTTGAACACTATATTTTGGTTTAATCAAAATGGATTTATGGACAAGTACTTGAAAAATCTAAAATCGACATTTAGACAAAAATCTAAGTTTTCAAAATAAAATATATAAGTAGAAAAACTCTATTTTGTTACTTAAGGAAGTTAAATACTTATTGAAAATACTTAATCATTAATCTGTAATTTGGAATCTAGGTTTTTCTTATTCAAAGTATTTTATATAAATACATAAAACCTTAAAACAAAACAAAAACAAAACTATTTTCACCAAAATAATTTGTAGGTCAAATTTACCTATAAATACTATAAACTAATTTAATGATACATTTCCCACAAATGATTAAACATATAAATATTTTTATTTCAAAATTAAGAATAAGTAGAAAAATAATTATAGATAGATATGTTGCTACTACTGTAATTGGCAAAATATCAATGAAATAATAATAATAATTAATAATAATAATAATCACAATAATATTAATAATAATAATAATAATGATAATAATAATAATAACCAAAAATACAAAACAAACAAAAAGTTATCAATAGGAGACAAATCCCTACTCTCCCGAGGAGAGTCAACGCCAGTAAGTAAGTGAAGAAAGGGAAAAATAATGCAACGAATATAATAAAAACAAACAAACCAAAAAAAAACAGAAATAATAAAAATACATTAGCACAACTCACTGTGCTCTTATAACGAAAAGAACAGGGAGGGATAGAGAGAGAAAAGAGATCGAGAGGGAAGAGAGGGGGAGAGCCAGAGGAGTGGAAGGAACGGTGAGGCGGAGGGACGGAGATCGGAGCGGTCGGAGAGGGGTCGTCGGGGCTCCGGTGCTGACGCCGGTGGAGGGTGAGACCAGGCGGGTGCGGGATCGGACACGCGTGGAGGGAGACGGCGGAGAGAGCAGCGGGCGTGCGGAGGCGGCGCTCGCTCGGCGGAGGGGTTTTGGTGGAGCTGGATGTCGGAGGGGGCCGGCGAAGGACGGCGGTCACGGCGCGGGCTCACCGGAGGGTGTACGGCGGATGCATACGGTCCGGCCGGCGGGGGGCCAGGTGAGTGGTCTCGGTGTTCATGGTTTATTTTTGGGTTTTCCCTTTCGATTGGGTTTTGGGGTCGCCGATGGTGGCGGGGCAGTAGTTTTGGTGGCGGCGACCGGGGATGGTAGGCCGGATTTTGTGGCGGTGGCGATAGAAAATTGGTAGGGTTTGCCGATGGAGGTTATGGGGTGATGATGATGATAATGGTGGTGACAGCGACTGTGATGGCTGTGACGACGGTGGCGGTGGTGGTGATCGACCAAGGTGGTCGACGGGGTTGTGTGGGGAAGTCGGTGATGGCGCTTGTGGTGGCTGGGTGGTAGAGCGGGTGAGGACGGGCTGTTGGGGTGACGACGGGTGGTTGTGATGGCAGTGGGGCGTTGGGTCTTCGTGGGACGGCGATGGTGGTGGAAGTCCGTGGTGTTGGTTATGGCATCGCCGGGAGGCTGTCGTCGGTTAGGACAGGTTTAGGGATTAGGTATTTGATTGTGTCTGGTCTGTCGACACGGAGAGATGGATAATGTAGTTGTAAAAAAAATGGAATAAGAATTGGACGGAAACACGGACATGATACACGCACTTATGGTGGATGGTAGAATTTATAGAAATTATAATGTGGAGGGGTACCTGCCTATTTATAGGATGTGAGAATTCCCAATTGGATAGGATTAGGAAAAGATTTAAACCCAATTTAGATAATTTATGTATTAATTAAAATCAATCAAATCCAATCCAAATCTAAATCCAATTAAATCTAATTAAATTTTAGCTCAAAATCAAATGGGATAAATCAAATTTCGAATATTTAACTATTTAAATAAATCCAAAAATCAAATCAAGATTTAAATGGCCACAATAACTTCCAAATATATTTTTCAAAATACCAATAATAATAATTTCAAAAATAATAAATATTTTTAAATATCTTTTTGAATAATAACATATTAATATTAATAAATCTCAAAAATTACATTTTTATTTAAAATAGACTAATAAATAATCACGAAATATATGTATGCACGAATAATGCATACATGATCATGTTTTTCCTAGTATACAATAAAATATTATTTATGATTAATAAAAAAAACAAAAGGTCTTTTATAGCAAGAATAATAATTATATAATATTTTGAAAGTGTATAATAAAATAGAAAGAAATATTTTTTATAAAATATGTACGCTCGCACATATTCGTACTCGACGAGCAACTACGAAAAATAAAATTTCGTGCGCGACGTACAATAAGACTATGCGACGTACAATACAAAATTTTTAAATCAGTACCAAATTTAATAATAAAAAATATAGTAGAAATTTAGCGGTTTTACATCCTACCCAACTTAAAAGAATTTTTTCCTCGAAATTAAGAATTAGTAGGGGGTGAGTGGCTACAAGGAATAACGTTTAATGAAAACATGCATTAGAGTCGCGATTTCAATCATGGCGAAGATAATCATGGATTAACGTAAGGAGATAAATGGTTAAGATAACGCGCAATAAAGAATAGTATGGGTTCAAGAAAAATAAATTAAATTAGAGGCCTTAAAGTTGTGGTCTCTTGAGAGTGGGTTGAGGGCACGATTTTAGAGGACGAATTAGATTTCACTTCTATATTAAGTGAATTGGAAGGTCATGATAGGGCCGAGAAAGGACGAGTAGCAACATCAAGTGATAATGGTCATTATCGATAGAAAGGCTAGAGGAGGTCCTAGTATAATGCGTTCTTCCTTCTAGAATAGGTGAAGGCGAAAGCAATAAAGGGTTCAAAAGATGATCTTATCGAATACGAGTACGTGATTCAGGACGACTAAAAATTTCAAAGGAATTGTCAAGACAGTCGTGGATGGGACTCTAGAGGGTAAGTTTAGCTATGTCCCCGTCCACGTAGAACGATAGATAAAAGTGAACCAAAGTGAACTCGGTTGATCAGACCATCATGCACCGGTTCTAATTAGACAATATGTTAGTGAGCGCACTCAATAGCATAAGCCTTGAACAAACTCGATAAATGGATGAGTTTGCAAAACTAGATTATTTTAGCAACATTAGTCAAGGTGGTAAAAACATAGGCACGGGAGACTAAGATTGGAAGAAAGTAAAAATTGGTTCGAACTTCTAAAGGATATAAGTCATGTCATGGGATGGTCTTCATACAGTCATCCTATAGTCTTCTTGTCCAAGTCTTTGGGTGGCTAGATGAGTTAGGGTCCTTTAAATTCTAGAATCTAAGTAAACTTATGAATATAGGCCACAAAAATAAAGGGATTGCTAGGTCACAAGGTATTCTACCCAACTTAAAAGAATTAAACTAATGGTGTTTGGGACAGCTAACTAGTAGGGTCAATCTCTAGCAAGCACGAATGGAAGATAAGGATAACGATGGAAGGAATCAAGCAAGATGCAATCGATGAGTCGAACGGTTGTTCGAATATGGAATCGAAGAATGAGGTCAAGTTTGTGGATGAGATCCTGGACTTCTAATCCTATTCGCAGGCTTGCTTGGTACGGTAAAG
Organism: Iris pallida; assembly: GCA_029216955.1. NCBI lineage: Eukaryota > Viridiplantae > Streptophyta > Magnoliopsida > Asparagales > Iridaceae > Iris > Iris pallida. Next base: position 8,553,643 of record JANAVB010012198.1, read on the forward strand.
TAACCAAACAATTTATCTCGACCTGTATGGGCCACCACAAAAACATGTAACGCCCCAGTCCCAAAATACGTAGGACTAGGAACGTAGACATGCCAGTTGTATTCATACGAAGTACATGGACCTCGTATGGATACATAAGCTGTAAAACGCAGTAGAACCATAACTAATCTCATCCACACAAAATAAAAGAATAGAAGATCTCATATAATCAACTATAAAATTGTCATTTGGTATATGTAGTTGGGCGGAGACAAATCCACTACCTACAAGTAATGGAAAAATACATGGAAAATAAAATAAGTTTGGCGAGCGAAGCGAAGACAATCCAAATACAATCATCCTCGAAGAAATAGCGATGATCATGGCTAGAGCTAGAACACCTGCGAAAGACAATCGCACACACCTGGCGAGATAACCAGGTCCTGAGAGGGACGTAGCAAGACACATAATATCATGCTATATAAACTGAATAAATATTGCTTAAATAAAAAAGTTAATCGAATTATAACATGGTCCAATACGTACCTATTGAACGAGCATACCATCTTCCCAACCAAACAAGGATAGGAGATGGTAAACTAATTCACGTTGACGTATCTTTCCATACAATGAATCCAATATGGTATCCGGACCCCAACAAGGTTCAATACCTTCTCATCGAAGTAGTAAGTCACAACTACAACCAAACAAGGACAAGATGTGACGAACTAATTCGCAAAAAGTTATTTTTCTAAGCCACGGTCAGATACAAGTACCCAACCCAAAAGTACTCGTACCTAGCGGGTAAAGGTGCCTAACCGTTCTAAGTGAAATATAGTTAAGAACAATCCTTCCTACGCATGGGCCCTGGCTAAATAGGATCAGCGTAGTCCCCCTTGGGCACTAGAGGCCCAATCAATAAGAGCATGACGTTCCGCAAAATCGCTAGTGGCCGTCAGTAATCTTGGGTAAGCTGACCCGCGTCTCCGGCGGAGCTCACGGGTTACAAAAGGAAAAGTACATCGAAACCCATACGCTAAGGAATTATCCTTCCCGCCCAATACCTACTCTGTTGTATCCACAATAGTAAACCTCTATAACCGCTAAGTCAAACTAATCATGCAATTTCTATTAGCGGTTATTCCTATCACACAGCTTGTACGTACTGGTGGCCAGCCAATCACGTACTTCCGTGTTCTACATGCGACACACAACTTCGTGGTATAACGTGTCAAGGCCATGAATGCAACACATAAAGGTGGTCGCTTAAACTAGGTTTAATGTGTAAGAAAAATAATACATAGCAGAAAATATAAATGAACAGTAAGTTCCAACAGGTTATGCCATGTATCACAGTTTATTTTGCATAAAGAAAATAATGAACAATGCATGAAATATGAGCTAAAAGAAGAAAACAGCAAATGGCAAGGTGTCTTGCCTGGTAGGACACCTGGTGTGCTGTGATAATCATGGTGGCATGAACTGCGTCTTTGGTGAAACAACTACACAAGAGGACCTCTGTTGATGGCACAGACAGTTTCCATTGGGTCCAGATTGTTCAAATTAGTTAGGGTGGACATAAGGTAGTCTCGAAATGGACGAAGGAATTGGAATAATAGGACTGGATACGAACAGGAGACAAATCAAAAAAATAATAGATAAATATTATACGAGTTTTTGAAAATATTTATAATTCCTAAAAACTAGTTTTCATGAGTCAAAATATTTATATGAAAATACTTAAAAATATTTAAAGTCAAAAAAAATCATTTTTAGAAGGCTATTTACAATACTTGAAAACTATATTTTGGTTTAGCTAAATGGATTTTTGGACAAGTACTTGAAAAATCTAAAATAGACATTTAGACAAAAATCTAAGTTGTCAAAATAAAATATATAAGTAGAAAAACTCTATTTTGTTACTTAAGGGAGTTAAATACTTATTGGAAAATACTTAGTCATTACTCTGTAATTTGGAATCTGGGTTTTTCTTATTCAAAGTATTTTATATAAATACATAAAACCTTAAAACAAAACAAAAACAAAACTATTTTTGCCAAAATAATTTGTAGGTCAAATTTACCTATAAATACTATAAACTAATTTAATGATACATTTCCCACAAATGATTAAACATATAGATATTTTTATTTCAAAATTAAGAATAAGTAGAAAAATAATTATAAATAGATATGTTGCTACTACTGTAATTGGCAAAATATCAATGAAATAATAATAATAATTAATAATAATAATAATCACAATAATATTATTAATAATAATGATAATAATAATGATAATAATAATAATAACCAAAAATATAAAACAAACAAAAAGTTATCAATAGGAGACAAATCCCTACTCTCCCGAGGAGAGTCAACGCCAGTAAGTAAGTGAAGAAAGGGAAAAATAATGCAAAGAATATAATAAAAACAAACAAACCAAAAAAAACAGAAATAACAAAAATACATCAGCACATCTCACTGTGCGCTTATAACGAAAAGAACAGGGAGGGATAGAGAGAGAAAAGAGATCGAGAGGGAAGAGAGGGGGAGAGCGAGAGGAGTGGAAAGAGAGGAGAGGCGGAGTGACGGAGATCGGAGCGGCCGGAGAGGGGTCGTCGTGGCTCCGACGCTGACGTCGGTGGAGGGTGAGGCCCGGCGGGTGCGGGATCGGACACGCATGGAGGGAGGCGGCGGAGAGAGCAGAGGGCGCGCGGAGGCGGCGGTGTGGGGCGACGCTCGCTCGGTGGAGGGGTTTTGGTGGAGCTGGATGTCCGAGGGGGCCGGCGAAGGACGGCGGTCACGGCACGGGCTCACCGGAGGGCGTACGGCGGATGCATGTGGTCCAGCCGGCGGGGGCCAGGTGAGTGGTCTGGGTGTTCGTGGTTTATTTTTAGGTTTTCCCTGTCGATTGGGTTTTGGGGTCGCCGATGGTGGCGGGGCGGTGGTTTTTGTGGCGGCGACCGGGGATGGTCGGCCGGATTTTGTGGCGGTGGCGGTGGAAAATTGGTAGGATTTGCCGATGGAGGTTATGGGGGTAATGATGATGACAATGGTGGTGACAGCGACTGGGATAGCTGTGACGACGGTGGCAGTGGAGGTGTGTGGGGAAGTCGGTGATGGCGCTTGTGGTAGCTGGGTGGTGGAGCGGGTGAGAAAGGGCTGTTGGGGTGATGACGGGTGGTTGTGATGGCAGCGGGGTGTCGGGTCTTGGTGGGACGGCGATGGTGGCGGAAGTCCGTGGTGTTGGTTATGGCATCGCCGAGAGGCTGTCGTCGGTTAGGATAGGTTTAGGGATTAGGTATTTGATTGTGTCGGGTCTGTCGACACGGAGAGATGGATAATATAGTTGTAAAAAAAATAGAATAAGAATTGGACGGAAACACGGACACGATGCACGCACTTATGATGGATGGTGGAATTTATGGAGATTATAATGTGGAGGATTACCTGCCTATTTATAGGATGTGAGAATTCCCAATTGGATAGGATTAGGAAAAGATTTAAACCCAATTTAAACCCAATTTAGATAATTTAGATAATTAAAATCAATCAAATCCAGTCCAAATCTAAATCCAAATAAATCTAATTAAATTTTAACTCAAAATCAAATGGAATAAATTAAATTTCGAATATTTAACTATTTAAATAAATCCAGAAATTAAATCAAGATTTAAATGGCCATAATAACTTCCAAATATATTTTTTAAAATACCAATAATAATGATTTTGAAAATAATAAATATTTTTAAATATCTTTTTGAATAATAAAATATTAATATTAATAAATCTCGAAAATTACACTTTTATTTAAAATAGACTAATAAATAATCCTGAAATATATGTATGCATGAATAATGCATACATGATTATGTTTTTCCTAGTATACAATAAAATATTATTTATGATTAATAAAAAACAAAAGGCCTTTTATAGCAAGAATAATAATTATATAATATTTTGAAAGTGTATAATAAAATAGAAAAAAATATTTTTATAAAATATGTACGCACGCACATATTCGTACTCGACGAGCAACTACGAAAAATAAAATTTCGTGCGCGACGTACAATTAGACTATGCGACGTACAATACAAAATTTTTAAATCAGTACCAAATTTAATAATAAAAAAATATAGTAGAAATTTAGGGGTTTTACATTACCTCCTTATTCTGCTCTAGAACACAACCTAGTCCTTTGCCCGTGGCATCACTGTAAATGGTGAAACCACCCGATCCGATGTTAATGTCAAAATAGGAGCAGTCGTCAGCCTCTTCTTCAACTCATCAAACGCAGCCTGACAGTCCTCTATCCACACAAACTCTACATCCTTTCGTGTGAGCCTAGTAATCGGCTCTACAATTTGAGTGAAGTCTTGCACGAACTTTCGGTAATATCATGCCAATGCCAAAAAGCTTCGTATCTCTGCCACAGTTGTCGGAGTAGTCTATGTAGTGTCCTGTCCCGCTCAGTCAATCGGAGGAATCGAAACGCCGACGGCGTACGGACTTAGCCTTGCAATGGCTACTCGGAGACATCGCTCGGTCGAGGCGACCGCTCGCTCAGGTGGGGTAGTTTCGGTGAACTTGTCTCATCTTAGCCTTCACATAATAAATCACATATTTTTAACTTGTACAAGTAGGCTTGATAATAAAAGAGACGAATCCACATAGCTAAAGTAAATAATCCCGACGGGTCAAATTGAGTTAGAATATGGAAAGGTCCAACGGTCGGCTTAGAGTTGGTGCACGACGTGCTTTGAAAATAACACTCGATCCTTCGTCCCGTGGCTTGGAAGAAGAAAAGTTGGTTGAGTCGGCGAAGTTATGAACATAGCCTAAGTCATAGGTGTCGACCGCATGAATGCTTCATAAAGCATGCACGGTCCTGTCTTCTAAGGCTTGGCATAGCCTTGGCTAGCCCCATGAGTTAAGTTGCGTTGCACAGCTTGTGCCATAAGTCTAGGCACCCAAATGACTTGGTCGTTCAAAGTTGAACGCGTGCACGGCACGTTCCATCGAGGGAAGGCTTGACGCGGCCTTTGCTCGTTAAGTTGTAGGCTTGAGTAAGTTAGGCAACGTTATGTCGGTCGACCTAAGTCATTCCAAGTGCTGTCCTGCTTATTCTGCGGTTGTCAGGTTTAATAGTCCCACGATCCCAAGACCCGTCATATAAAGTATGACTTGGACGATAGCGTCGCGTAGAACGAAAGTCGGTTTGAGGCACGATGCATGGACTTAGTGTTTAGGGCATGAACCACAGTTGATTGAATGAGTTTTAGAGAAAGGACTATGGAATAGGCATTGAGTTGAATGAAATGATATGGTAACATGGAAAGAATGCTCGCGACCGTGGGTCGTCGAGGGGTCTCAAATAATAGAAAGAATGCTCGCGACCATGGGTCGTCGAGGGTTTCAAATGATAGAAGGCTTGATATTGGTTTTGAAAGAGATGGTAATATTGAAAAGAAGGATGATGACTGTGTGAGACGTCAGTTTGAGTCGAGTCTTGCATGGTCATTAGACAACTTATCGACAAAGAGGAGTTTCCATGCGCGACAACCCTGGGTGCCATAGGACCGGGGTGTTTCGGAGAGAAACAAGTATAGCCGTAGCTGGACGAACCGTTCGGGTCATTCGGGAACTTTTAGTGGGGCTAGCTACTTGTGCTGAAAGGGTCGCCGATGGCAAGGCTATAGTCCAGGATAGCTTGTGATGTTAGTGACCAATTCATATAGATGGGTCGGCACGGGCGGCAATCCGTACGTGTGTCTTTGGATTGAGTCTAGTTGAATGTGTGTATGGTTGGAATACAATGTTTGGTCCTAAGATGTGACATAAACATAGGCGACGTGCTTTGGCATGAGATGTGGCGTCGAGTTCTAAGATGTCGGCATATAAGTTGCATAAGTGGGTTTGCGTTGTCTTGAGTTTAAGTCAGGAAACGCCGCAAGGCAAAGTCGGTCGAGTGACACTCCGTCCAGAAGTCTTGATTGGGTCAGTTGGTGATTGAAGTAGCAAGGGCCGCGAGGCGGCGATATGATTGAGTCTCATTGAGTTGCGAGTCATGGCCTCAACAAGGATTTATAGCACGGTCACACGGGAATGGAGCCTCATCGCGTAGTTGCGTCTCTGATTTTGGTCGAAAGGCAAGCACGACTTGATAGGCTAACGTTGTTTGAGTCGACATTGTTGTTGCAAGCACGTGATAGTCTAGAGGTACAAAATAGGCCAAGGCATCGTTCCTAAAAACTGATCCTAAGGAAAGACTAGCAAGACAATTGATAAGAAGTGACTATGTTGCACAAAGTAAATCAAACGTGTTGGATTTGTATGGGTGGGCGAGGAGCTCATTACACCAGTACAGTTGAGTACTGACACCCACATAGTTTTTATGTGCAGGCACAGGTAGAAGCTCGTGGTACGGAGCTCGCTTAGATGCGTCGAGGCACAAAGTTCCTTGGTGATTCGAAGTGTGTGGCCGTATAGAGTAAAGACTTATACGGGACATAATGTATAGACGTCGCCTTTCGAAGCTTCCGCTGGCTCAAGACTTGTAATTGAGAAATGAGAGAGAGCTGAGTGACTTGTAATGTAAGATGAGTGAGCTTGAGAGACTTGTAATCTTGGACTTGAGCCCTATTTTAACCTATGTTTCAATATCAATAAAGAGCTTCTTTGAATAACTTGTGTTTGTTCTTAATTTTTGCTGCTATTATTCAATGTCTCTGTATGGGACTTCTGTGCGACGACCCCATCGCAGTCGATAAAATCGGCCGTTATGGAATCCGCCTTGTACGAGCGCAATCTAGGCTCGTGCAGCATCACGCCTTAGCGAGGACGATCGCTCCTATGGGAGTGGGGCATGACATAATGGTATCAGGGCACGACTTTACATCCTTAGACTATAGATTGAATTCTTTAACTTTGTTGTTTTTGCGAACTCTGAATGTTGCTTCCGTATATTGATATCGTTGGTGCGCTCTCTTTAAATTGTCCCATGGGATTTCCATACAATAAGTCTATCTATTTTATAAAATATAGGAGAACAGTTTTTGACAACAAAACAAAAAGATGGTTCGCGTGAGCACGGTTGGCTAAGTCGGGCTGGGCATATACACCAAAGTTGCATCGACCTTAGAATAGTCGATTGCGAGAATTGAATTGTGTCGGACGAGAATAAGTTGAACTCGATTGAGTAAAGTGACATAACTATCGATAGGGGTACTATCGAGCGACGATAACGTCGATGCGATATAGATGAGCGTGCTTAGAAATTGAGGAATCGTTCGGACTAAAATTCAAGGAAGTAGATTGTGAATCGAATGATAGTTTTGAGGATTTGTTGAATGACTTCATCCCTGAGTGGTATATACGATAGCCGCAGGGATGTCAATCGATCGATTGAGGAAAATTGATATTGTTAATGATTCGAGGGATAACGATCGAACTTGGATTGAATGTCGAGAAGATTATCCAGTCGGACGATAACATCTTTCGCACGAATCGAAATTTGGTTGCAAAGGAAGATCGTCAGGTTATACATATCCTCGATGGTATTGAGGCGTATCAAAAATCGCTATACGATAACTCGAGGGTACTCTACTCGACGAATGACGATCGTGCAAGTGTTATCGTTCGATTGGATGCAATACTTAGGACTTTGATTGAGATAAATGTTGGATGAAAATAGAAGTGTCTTGATGGTTACGCGGATAACCACAGTGTCGACATTCTTGTCTTGTGCGAGCGCTACTCCAGCCTCGCACATGCGTTGCGTCGGATTTGGGGCGATCGTTTTGCGTGAGCGCTGACATGGTGATTCATGTCGCAGAAATAATCGAACTCGGAAAGTCATGATGCGACAACTTTAATTGTCTCGCCTTGTCAGTTTGATACGAAGGAAAATTCGGGGTTGTTAGTACTTGTGATTGATGATTGAATAAACTTGAGGATTGAGTAGGTCCAATCCGCGTATCGAGAATGAATTAGTTTAGACGTAAAAACAAGAGTTACGTCCCGATGAGGATAATTATCCTGTGGGGGCGTGCATGGTGATTCATGCCCACCGTGGATAATCTGACTTGCGTGAGATTGGGGCGCAACGTATTGTTAAGTCAGATGACCTTATGATCGATTACGTGAATTATAATAGATGACATAGAAAATGTGAAATGTAAATTATGGTTTAGCGATAAATCGTGTGGTAGCGTGCTTAACTTGAGAAGGATTGATAGGTGGATTATGTCGAACGTGTGCGAAAAGATAGACTATGTGAAATGGCTTGATGAACGAGCGATATGTTCATGTCGAGGATTGGTTGAATATGAGTTATCATAGGATGGCTTTGCTGAACGACTCGGCCCCCGTACGACGAATATTGGGATGTGTGTAGGAAATCGATGCTCGATGTCTAAAAATCAGAGTGATGCAAGCTTGGGTAGAAAACCCTATACTATCAACTTGGTTTGACCTTAGGATGGGGTTAGTGTTGATATTGTTGTTTGGAAACTGTCATTCCAATACTGACAATTGACTTTTGCCTAAAGAGATTGCCTAGCGGCTAGGCGAGATGTCCATGTTGCGAGAGTTAGCATCTGTAGTATTGATTTTCAGGATTGAGTGGATTGATCGATAGGTGGAATTGGATTTACTATCACAAGGCTTAGTTGAAATGTATGTATTTCGGGGACGCCTGGAATGTGTGCACGATCCAAACTAAGTGATACGCTGAATCAAGTGAGAATTGAGGAACGGGAAAGTGTCGAGGATTTTGAGATCGTGAGTTTGAAGAAAGGATTGAGCGTAGCATGAGCGTGGGTCGGATTTGATAAGTGCATAGAAGAAATGTGTATGAGAAACATTGGATATTGAATAAGTGATAAGTCGATAAGTATACTCAGTTAGTTTCGAGGACGAAACTTTTTCTGAGTGGTGTATAATGTAGTGCCCCTTTCCGCTCAGTCAATCGGAGGAATCGAAACACCGACGGCGTTCGGACTTAGCTTTGTAACATCAACTCGGAGACATTGCTCGGTCGAGGCGACCGCTCGCTCAGGTGGGGTAGTTTCGGTGAACTTGCCTCATCTTAGCCTTCACATAATAAATTGCATGTTTTCAACTTGCACAAGTAGGCTTGATAATAAAATAGACGAATCCACATAGCTAAAGTGAATAATCCCGACAGGTCAAATTGAGTTAGAATATGGAAAGGTCCAACGGTCGGTTTAGAGTTGGTGCACGGCCTGCTTTAAATATAACACTCGATCCTTCGTCCTGTGGCTTGGGTGAAGGAAAGTTGGTTGAGTCGGCGAAGTTATGAACATAGCCTTAGTCATAGGCGTCGCCCGCATGAATGCTTCATAAAGCATGCACGGTCCTGTCTTCCAAGGCTTGGCATAGCCTTGGCTAACCCCATGAGTTAAGTTGCGTTGCACAACTTGTGCCATAAGTCTAGGCACCCAAATGACTTGGTCGTTCAAAGTTGAACGCGTGCACGGCATGTTCTATCGAGGCAAGGCTTGACGCGGCCTTTGCTCGTTAAGTTGTAGGCTTGAGTAAGTTAGACAAAGTTATGCCGGTCGACCTAAGTCATTCCAAGTGTTGTCCCGCTCATTCTGCGGTTGTCAGGTTAAATAGTCCCACGATCCCAAGGCCCGTCATATAAAGTATGACTTGGGCGATAGCGTCGCGTAGAACGAAAGTCGGTTTGAGGCACGATGTATGGACTTAGTGTTTAGGGCATGAACCACGGTTGATTGAATGAGTTTTGGAGAAAGGACTATGGAATAGGAATTGAGTTGAATGAAATGATATGGTAACATGGAAAGAATGCTCACGACCGTGGGTCATCGAGGGGTCTCAAATGATAGAAAGAATACTTGCGACCGTGGGTCGTCGAGGGGTCTCAAATGATATAAGGCTTGATATTGGTTTTGAAAGACATGGTAACATTGAAAAGAAGGATGACTGTGTGAGACGTCAGTTTGAGTCGAATCTTGTGTGGTCATTAGACAACTTGTCGACAAGGAGGAGTTTTTACGTGCGACAACCCTGGGCGCCATGGGACCACGACATTCCGAAGGGAAACAGGTATATCCGTAGCTGGACGAACCGCTCGGGTCATTCGAGAACTTTCAGCGGGGCTAGCTAATTGCGCTGAAAGGGTTGCCGAATGGCAACGCTATAGTCCAGGATAGCTTGTGATGTTAGTGACCAATTCATATAGATGGGTCATCACGGGCGGCAATCCGCGTGTGTGCCTTTGGATTGAGTCTAGTTGAATGTGTGAATGGTTGGAATACAATGTTTGGTCCTAAGATGTGACATAAACATAGGCAACGTTCTTCGGCACGAGATGTGGCATCGAGTTCTAAGTTGTCGGCATATAAGTTGCATAAGTGGGTTTGAGTTGTCTTGAGTTTAAGTCAGGAAATGTCGCAAGGCAAAGTCGATCGAGTGACACTCCGTCCAGAAGTCTTGATTGGGTCAGTTGGTGATTGTAGTAGCAAGGGTCGCGAGACGACGATATGATTGAGTCTCATTGAGTTGCGAGGCATGGCCTCAACAAGGATTTATAGCACGGTCACACGGGTATGGAGCCTCATCGCGTAGTTGTGTCTTTGATTTTGGCCGAAAGGCAAGCATGACTTGATAGACGAACGTTGTTTGAGTCGACATTGTTGTTGCAAGCACGGGATAGTCGAGAGGTGCATAATAGGCCAAGGCGTCGGTCCTAAAAACTGATCCTAAGGCAAGACTAGCAAGACAATTGATAAGAAGTGACTATGTTTTACAAAGTAAATCAAACGTGTTGGGTTTGTATGGGTGGGCGAGGAGCTCATTCCACCAGTACAGTTGAGTACTGACACCCAAATAGTTTTCATGTACAGGAACAGGTAGAAAGCTCGTGGCGCGGAGCTCGCTTGGATGTGTCGAGGCATGGAGTACCTTGGTGATTCGAAGCGTGTGACCGTATGGAGTAAAGACTTATACAGGACATAATGTATGGACGTCGTCTTTCGAAGCTTCCGCTGGCTCAAGACTTGTAATTGAGAGACAAGAGAGAGCTGAGTGACTTGTAATGTGAGATGAGTGAGCTTGAGAGACTTGTAATCTTCGTCTTGCGCCCTATTGTAACCTATGTTTCAATATCAATAAAGAGCTTCTTTGAATAACTTGTGTTTGTTCTTAATTTCCGCTGCTATTATTCAATGTCTCTACATGGGACTTCTGTACGACGACCCCGTCGCAGCCGCTAAAATCGGCCGTTATGGAACCCGCCTTGCACGAGCGCAATCTTGGCTCGTGCGGCATCATGCCTTAGCGAGGACGATCGCTCCTATGGGAGCGGGGCATGACAGTCCAAGCTTTTATAGCTGCAATCTTCTTTGGGTCGACGAATATACCATCGTCTATCACCACATGTCCAAGGAACTCCACCTTGTCTAGGAAAAACTCATATTTTGAGAGTTTTCCATAGAGCTACTCCTTCCTGAGGGTCTCTAGCACGATCCTCAGATGCTCCTCGTGTTCCTCCGGTGTTTTCGAATAAATAAGTATGTCATCGATAAACACCACTATGAATTTGTCATGGTATGGATGGAATACCTTGTTCTTCAAGTTTATGAAGACTGTCGGGGCATTAGTCAACCCAAATGGTATCGCCATAAACTCGTATTGTCCGTACTTGATTCGGAAAGCTGTCTTCGTTATGTCCTCTTTCTTTACCTTCAATTGATGGTAGCACAACCTCAACTCAATCTTCGAGAATACTCGCACGCCGCTCAATTGATTGAAGAGGTTGTCAATTCTCGGCAATGGGTACTTGTTTTTGATGGTGTAATTATTCAGGACTCGGTAGTCGATGCACAACCGTACCATACCATCCTTCTTTGGCACAAATAGAACAGGAGATCCCTACGGTGACAAACCCTTTCTGATGAATCCCTTCTCCAGCAATTCGTCGATCTGCTTTTTCAATTCCTTAGCTTGCTTGTTATTGATACGGTACACTGGTTTTGCCGTTGGTTCTGTGCCTGGAACCAAATCAATCGCAAACTCGATGTCCCTATATGGCGACAATCCCGATAAATCCTCAGAAAAGATGTCCAAGAATTCTGCGATGATGGGGTACGGTGCTTCTTTCTCCTTAATCATAACTCCGCAAATAGCCCCACGCTGCTTTTCCACTCCTCCTCTAGCAAATTTGAATACAGACACCCCTGAGGACTGAATATAGCACATCCTCGCTGGCAGTTTATACAGGCATAATTCTTACTCAACCAGTCGATTCTGAGAATAATGTTGAAACTCTGTAGTGGCATTACGAGTAACTTAGCAAGCAATTCTCTACCTCCTAAGGTGATGCGACGCCTTATACATATATCCTTGACTAGGATAGCCCCAACGTCCTTCATAATTTTGCAAATACCACCTAAGGGTTCAGATATTATGCTATGCTTGAATACAAAAGCTATATAAATAAAACTATGGGAAGCACCAGAATCAAACAAAGCTATAGCTGAAAAGGAATCTAGTAGTATAGAACCTGCTATCACATCTAGGGTAGCTCCGGCTCCTTGACAGCCATGGCTAAAGCTCTGCCTGCTGGGGTTCTCCTCTCTGCTTGTGCTGAGCGAACCGTTGATACTGAGTAGGTAGTGGTGGGCCTCGTGGCTGTAGAATTGTTGGTCCACTTTGTGCTAGTGTCGTCTCGCGTACTGGCCGATTAGGGACCAGTATACAGTTTTTCAACTGGTGCGATGGCAATCCACAGTATATACAAGCACTATGTCTCTTCCTACAGTCGTCCCAAACGTGTCCACTCCTTCCGTAGTGAGTGCATTATAAGGCCTATTGCGTCTGGGCTCGGGCTGGAACTCGATTCTGTTGATAAGCTAGGGTTTTACCAGCAGGTTGGAACTGCTGCTGATGTTGGTGCTAAAAGACCTTCGGCTGGAATTAGGGGCGCTTCGCTGGGGCTGATTAATTGTTACTTCCTCTGAAAGTATCTCGACTCCTCTTCGGTCTGTAATTCACCTATTCTTCTACAGCTTGGACGACCTCCAGAATCTTCTCATAAGTAGTGGCTCGGCTGGTAGTGATGGCTAAGCAAATCTCGTGAGATAGTCCTTTCCTGAATCTTTTTGCCTTACTTTCTAGGGTATTGACCAAACACTCCGCAAAACGGTTGATGCGAGAAAACTTTGCGGTATATTCGTCGACGGTAACATTTCTTTGCACCAAGTGCTCGAACTGACCCACTAATGCTTCCCGAGCTACATCGGGATAGAATTTCTTCTTCAATAGCCATTTGAATTCTTTCTAAGTCATATTTGGAGCAGAAAATTAGGGCTCGTCCTGGTACCACGTCCACGCGATGTCGAAAAGCTGCCCACAAGCTGACTCAATCTTCAGATCATCTGGGACTCGAGCCATCTTCAGTTATCGCTCCACGTTCTCCATCCACTTGTCAGCGTATAGAATTACCTCTGTCCTTTGGAATTCCCTGCAACTGAGGTCCATGAAGTTCTTGGAGGTTCCGGAGCTATTCTGAGGAGCATCTCTAATCTGAAGAGCCTCTTTCAAAGTGTTGCGGAACATGTTGGCTTGCTGGTAGAAGATTCCCAGGAGTGTAACATTGTCCAGTGCCGGTGGCGGGGGCAGAACCGGTGCCGGGTATGTCACTGGCGCTAGATGCATGGTTGGTGCTGGATACATAACTGGTGCCTGATGCATCATAGGTACTGGATACTTGCTGGTGCCGGATGCATCGTAGGTGGCGGGTATATTGCTCGTGTAGGGTGCATGGTAGGTGGCGGATATACTGCTAGTATCGGGTACATGGTAGGTGGAACTGGTGCTGGGGAAGGAACGAGTGCTAGTACTGGAGTCTGCGAAAAAAACTGTGGAGGTGGGGGAATGTCGCCCCTGCGGAACCTCGAGTACTGCGACTGTGTCGGGTCGCCCTGGTGAGTAAGCCGGCCTCCCTACATTGGTGGGTCCCTGTCTTCGAACATCACATTCTCACTAGCGTCAGCCAGACTCATAGCGAAAGGGACTGGCACTCCATGTCCTCTCATTGCCCCTTTTTAGCAATCATGTATCCTAAGTAAACGGTCGATCCTGGTCTAGAGAGCTTAGAGAAGGAAACTTCCTACCGACGATGCAACCGCGTCTTTCGGTTTCAGCCTGGCTTCGAGATGTCACTGTTGCACTTTTCCTCAAGTTGAGTCGGTGAAGCACGTACTCCTAACTGGCAATCTATCCATACAGTTGTGGGACAGCCTCAGCTCAGGTGCGGCGTTCATCATCCTCCCGGGTGCTTCAATGATGTTCTGGCTAGCTGGAGAACCTCTCACGACAGTCAGATCGTTGCAGCCATCGAAATTTGGGTTCTGTGGAAGAATCAAAATAAATTCTGATATGAAGGTCGTTCTCTCCAACCTCATCATCTGATCTCCGAGGTTTTATGCCAGATCAGTAGAATCCGAAGGCGTTGCTCCCACTCCGGAGACAGCTTCTGGGTAGCCTGGGACTAGTCTTCTCTGGCTCGATGTTTTGTTTTGGTTCTTGTCTCAGTTGCCCTTTTCTTTTTTGGTGCGCGTGGCGCGCTTACTTGTATAGGCTTCGACATTTTGTGCCTTATACATCAATGAAGTCCTTTTTTGTCAATAAAAAATAAAAAATAATATATATATATATATATATATATATATATATATATATATATATATATATATATATATATATATTGGGTATCTGGAAATCCCTATACAACCCCTTGGCCACTGCCACCCAACCGGGTTGGTGCGGGCGGGAGGGAGGGGGAGGGGGGGCTCGATCCCGGGTCTTCCCGTCGAGAGCCCCCCTAATGCCATTTGTGTTACGAGCGCCGGATAATATATATATATATATATATATATATATATATATAAATATAAAATATATATATATATATATATATATATATATATATATATATATATATATATATATATATATATATATATACGCAAAGGATGGGACCGCTGCAGACGTGTAGTTGTTAGTAGTTTGAGCTTGGATTTCTTGAGTAGCCGAAGTTTGGGCAGTCCGCCCGGCCCTCGGCTGCGACACAGGTTGTGCTAGAGGATTGGTGAAATAATGTTGCCCCACTCCTCGTCTGGTAACAATAGAAGTGTGTACTCTCTGTGACAGGGATGGGAACTGAGTATCCTCTAGCACCAATGTGGGATCCCGGGTCTTCTTCCCTACCACCTCCGAACGCAACCGACCTTCATACTTTGTACGGCAACTCCGTCGTAAATGCTCTGGCTATCCTAGGGCCAGAGCAGGCCCTTAGAGGTCTTCAAGTCCTCGCCGCTAGATTCCCTCTCCAGGCGGAAGGTGACCAGATTGGAATCTCTGACGACTCCCTCATAATCCCATCGAAGCAAACCGACCTCGATTCAGCTGAAGAAACGGTCGCACTCCCTAAACGCCCCGAGGACTCGTCCCTTGGCACATCCTCCAAGCAGGCGGGGGAAGCATCCACCTCTACCAGGAAATTGGACAAAAAGTGAACCGTAAAGTCCCAGTCCATGCACACCAGGTCCACTGCAAAATGGTCCAACCAACCCTACCCAAACCTCAATTAATGCTGAACATTCTTTTCTGGAACGTCCACAGTTTGGCGAACAAACCAACTATGAGACGAATTACCAACCTTAAAAAAACTCATAAGATTGACATCTTGATCATCCTAGAACCCAAAATCCCATACAAGAGGCTCAAATCCCTTCAACTGCAGTTAGGCTTTCACTCGGCCATTGTCGGCTGATACGACATTTGTATCCTCTGTTCCAAGGCCGTAAAAATCGGAGTCATGCAAGATTCCAAGCAAGCCCTGTCTTACTGGATGGAACACCCTTTGATTTCCAAATGCGCCATCCTTTCTGTGGTTCACGGCAACTATGATATTGCAGAGCGCAGACACCTCTGGATCGACCTCCTGGACAACAACCAACCAACCATAACCTTCCATGGCTTTACATCGGGGACTTCAATGCCATCACTTACAGAAAAGAGAAGATTGGAGGCCACCCTACCCCTCTCTCCGCCATGCAAGACTTCAACAACTTCATCTTCAACTCTCACCTCACCTCCCTCCCGTTTACATACAATGTATTCACCTAGTGCAACATGCAGGAAGGCGATCGTCGGCAATTCTTCCGCCTCGAAAAGGTGCTAACGAACGTCCATTGGCTCGGTATGGAGACTACCTTCAAGCTTTCTCACGTCAATGCCACTGAATCTGACCACGCCCCCTTACTGGTTGTAATTACAAGAACCTTCAACCAGTCCAGAAAGAGCTTTCACTTTCTGGACCTCTAGAGCGAGCACCCCTAATTTTTGGGGGTAGTTACGGAAGCTTGGGATAGCGCGGACTCTTTAGAACACCTCAACCGGGTGGCCATAAAGCTCCAGGCCACGAGGAAAGCTCTGACAGCTTGGAGCAAGCAAGCTTATGGAGATGTCTTCAAAGCTATTCGCGAGGTGGAGGACGACGTGACTCGAGCCGAAGCGAGATAATTGACCGACTGGTCGCCTGATACCAGGAAGGCTCTAAATCTCATAAAAGCTATCCACAAATTCAGGCTAAAGATTGAGACCAATTTTTGGAAGCAGAAGGCAAGGATCAAATGGGATAGCGAGGAGGACAACAACTCCAGCTTCTTCCACGCCCGCGTTAATGGCCGTAGACAAAAACTCACTCTCTATCAGATTATCACCGACAACGGCACCAGCATCAGCGATCAAAAGGGTATCCAAGTGGCGGCTGCGAAGTTCTATTCCAGACTATTTTTCAAGGAGATGGTCCTCAAAGACAACTCCTCTCTGGACGAGGTTCCCCATCTTATTTTCGATATAGACAATCTTCGGCTCGAACAACCCCCCTTTGAGGAAGAAGTAAAAGAGGAAATCTTGGCCCTAGACGTACACAGCGCGCCAGGGCCAGACGGATTCTCGAAAAAAAAATTCGGTTAGGCTGGGACATCGTCAAGACTGACGTCCATAATGCGGTCTCCGCTTTCCTCCAGGGAGCTACTTATCCCAGAGCCATATCGAGCACCAACCTTATCCTCATCCCGAAGAAAGACAACCCATAGACATTCCGCGACTTTCGCCCAATTAGTCTTTGTACTGTTACAAACAAGATCATATCCAAGATCATCGCCACCCGCATGGCAGGCCTTCTCCCCAAGATCATCTCGGAGGAGCAGAGTGGCTTTCTTCGGGGAAGAAATATCCAAGATAACATTATATTGGACCGAGAGTTAGTCACCTACATGAAGCTCCCAGTAAAAAGGGGGCAACATAGCTATCAAATTGGACATAGAGAAAGCCTACGACATACTGGATTGACAATTCATGATCTGGTCTTCAGAGCCTTCAGCTTCTCCGAAACCTAGACCAATGTCGTATGGAGTTCAATCAGCAACTTGTGGTTCTCCATGGTTATTAACGGCCAAGCAGACGGTTTCTTCAAATCTAGTCGTGGGGTTAGGCATGGAGATCCTCTATCTTGTACCATCTTCATCACTACGGCAGATGCGTTGAGCAGAAACCTTAATAAGATGGCTAACAACCCCAATTTCCAGCACTACTATACGGCCAGCGGCTGCTCGATCATCACCCACCTGGCCTTCGCTGACGATATCCTAATATTCTTATCCGAAGATGTCGGATCGGTAGAAGTCATCCATAATACGCTCCAGAAATGCGAAAGGTGCTTAGGGCAGAAGATCAACCCGGATAAATATGTTATCTACACCCACCATAATATCAAGAGAGAGCAAGCGGCTAACATATCAACCGCCACCTCATTCCCCATCAAGCATCCTATATTTTACTACCTTCGGTGCCCCCTCGTGTACGGCAAATCCAATGCCAGGATCTTCGAAAACCTGACCATTCGCATCAGGAAGAAGCTCGAGGGCTGGCACGACGCCACTCTATCCCCAGGAGGTAAGATTATCCTCAACAATCACGTCCTCACTTCCATTCCAATCCACACCCTGGCAGCATGTTCCTCCCAAGAAAGTTCTATCCTACATCGAGGGCATCTTCAGCAACTTTCTCTGGGGTCACAGCGACGGTCACAAAAAGTACTATTGGGCCAGCTGGGACACCATGGCCCGTACCACAGGAGAGGGGGGACAGGGTTTCACCAAACTTTCCCACATTGTTAACGCTTTCTCGATAAAATTGTGGTGGACGCTTCGCGCAAATAAGAACTTATGGTCCAGGTTCATGAAGGCCAGATACTTCAAGCACATCCATCCGTCCACGGCCATCGCTAACAGCAGATCCTATGCTGCCTGGCGGCGCATTCTCATCGGGCGGTCCCTCGCCAAACCGATAATTTGCCTTAAGGTGGGAATAGACGAAGCCTCACCATTTCTGGAGCGCTGGGTCGACGATTTCTTGCTTCCCAAAATTTTTTCTGCCCCTAGGAACAACACCATCAAGGATTTGTAGGACCCTCCTAAGAACACCTGGAACTGGAACAAAGTCCGGTTATGGGCTGGGCCCAAGGCGGTCGATCACATTCGTCATAGCGACTTGAGGATCGAACTGGACGCTGATACGCTCAAGTGGTCGCCCGATAATGTCGGCGCATTCTTGGTTAAGTCGTCTAGAAGAGTTATCCTAGGTATCATGGCCACGTCCCCCACCGTTGCTTCATTCTGGGAGACTTGTATCTCCAAGAAGTGGTCTTTCCTCATCTGGAGAGCCATACGCAATATCCTCCCTACTGACGACACTCTCAACACAATCGGGTTCAGCCTTGCTTCAGTGTGCACATGTTGCTCTGATCGACAATCGGAAATAGTCAACCACATCCTCAGTTAGGGAGACCTACCGGTCAAGGTCTGGAGAGATATTTCCCAGCATTGCAGTTTGCTCATGGGGGCGACAACTTTCACGACCTAATGGCAACCTGTGGCTCAGCATCCCATGGCCACCAGATCTACAATGCGGCAGCCACGTGGGTTATATAGAAAAATCGGAACAAGGCGAGATACAAAGGCCACCAGTACAGCGCAGACCAGCTTATTTGGGAGACCATTCATCAGTGCCGCAAATGGAGGCCCCTCTCTAAGCATGCCGGACGATTTTCTGGAACCCTCTCTTCTCCTCGGCTTAGCCGTTTTGTTTCTAGTTAGCCTCTTCTTTTGTCAGTATACGTGTACAGGCATCGGTATTTTGTGCCTTATGCTATACTTGTAAAGGTTCGACCTTCATGAATAAAATGGGGGGTTGGTTATATATATATATATATATATATATATATATATATATATATATATATATATATATATATTATGGTAGTGAGCTCTTTGAGTTAGTATTTTTCTATTGTTGGAGTACAGTCTATATTTGGTAACAACATATTTGTGGAATCCAAATCTAATTAAATATTTTAATTGATTAGATTTAGATGTCCATAATTTTTGTTGTGCTATTTTAGGTATAATATGATTCTTATTTTAGGAATTTTTGTTATGATCTAAAATAGGATGTTGATCAAATATTTTAGGCATAACAGGATTCCTATTAGGAAATCCAATTATGACTAGAATATAATTTTTTTTCTCATCCTATATTTATGGAGTAAGGGTGGAGGCCCAAAGCACAGCACAAACTGGGGATTTGGGGTGCTCGAACACAAGAAAATCTAAGAGAAAGTCCGTACTATGCTCTTAGGACTTCACCATCCAATATAGAAGAGAGAAAGAGATCTAATCGAGTCGTCAACTTCGGTTAGGGAGGTTACTACGGGTTGGTGAGTGATCTTAATTGTAATATTCTATTTTTCTTCTTGAGAGTGGTGAGGGGGTTGGACCTATTAGGGCAAAGGGTTTAACGTAAATTTTGTCAATCTTGTAATTTCATTTGAGGTATTAAAGGTTGGGATTTGTCTAGGTGACGTACTTCACGCCATATACTTGTCTTCATCTTGTGCTTAGTGTCCGTTAGACGGGGGTTGGTTTTGATCAGGTGGGTTGGCAAACGCTTTCGTATGCGTCCAACATCTAGTTCATGTATATTTTACGGGTTCATGATCGTTTGACTGTAGTTGGAGTCGGACCGTTGATATACTATGTTCCAAGAATCCAGGCAAGTGTAAGCCCACTTCCTAAATTTTTTATATTTATATTTTATATGTAGTTTTAAATATTTTCCTAGATAGAAAATAGATTTAATTTTAATTTTATAAAAGATATTTTCGATGACAAAGAGATTTGTCAAATTATTTTAAAAATAAATAAAATTTGTATTTGTAGAAATATATTCTAGAATCGTTTGAGTCATTATTTAAAGTTTTATAATTATGACAATAGACTGGTAGACTTGTTTTGTTTGTTACTATTAATTAATTTTAAGATTGAGTTATAAAATATGTTTCAAATATTATTTGATAATATCGAATAAAATTTCAAAGTATTGTTTAAAAAATATTAGTTTAAAGTTTTATTGTTACGAAGCATTAATTTGAGAAAACATACTTGAAATATTTGACGGTATCAAATAATACTATTAAATTATTTTTATGATCAATTATTGGATTAGGATTTGAATTGTGCAGTTTGAAATTTATTTGATTATATTTTGACTAATCAAGTATTTTATTTTTAAAATGAATAGTTTGTTTAAACCAAATATAAGGAAGATCAAATAAAGAAAAGATTTGTTGGTATATTAATAGATCAAATATTTTAAACAAATTTATATTTAAATGACTATTTAGACCGATCTTGTTTTATTTTAATCGTAGTTATGATAGAATTCCTCAAAGCTAATTTTTATCTCTACCTATATTATATATATATCATCTCCTTATTTGCCAACCTTATATCTGATAGCTTATTGTTATAATCCTCTTAATCGATCATCTCTCATCTATCCATTACCTCATAACCCGGGTGCCACATCCATAGTACTGCATCTCCTCTTTCCTGTCCGTAATTCCTGACCACCACCCCGGACTAGCCGCCCGATGCCTCCACCACTTGCCTTCCACTTTCCTTCATCGGCACCTCGCCTCACCACAATACCCAGCCTCACCCCAATACCTAGCCTCTCCACCGTGTCTGGCCATAAATGATCGGAACGACCACCGCCGGAATACTAAACTCCAGACTATTACCCCCACGGACGGTCGAATCAAACCCTACCTTCGACTAGGCCAGACCCTGATGTTCCGTGATGAGTCTCCGACCTCATCCTTGGCGTTCGTTGACTGGTATACCCCTGTCACCAAACACTACCACCTCATAGTACAACACCCCCGCCATCATCACCTAGCCGCAACTGAACAACCACCTGTCACCGTAACCATTACCCATGACTGCACCACCGACGAACCACGAACACCACTGCCCAGACCGCCGTGCGCATCCACCGGCTTGCTAGAACTCCGCCGAATGCCGCACCCTCCAGATCCGACGTGCTTGAGTCACAAGCATGCCGTAGAAGCAGCACCTCAAATCACCGATCGTTGTTCTGCCAGGCCGGATCCGAGCCAACATGCCTGGATCCAGATCCCATCGCCGAGCGCACCTACGCCTCTTGTGGCCAGTGGTTCCTCCGCTACAGCGCTCCGTCGTGGAGCTTTTTCGGTGAGCCGACCCCTTTCTCCACCTGCCCTCTTTTCCCTTTCGAGCGATAACCGTTCTCGAGCAAATAAGCTCTGTGAGTTATCTGTTCTTTTTCTCTTTCTAATTCTTTTTTATGAGAATAATAACAGATGGTTTGGGAATGCTACAACAGCAGTTGTGTTTATTTATTTATTTTTTTCTTTGTTCTGTTACGGGCTTCCAAACCATTGAGTATTGGGTCAGGCTAGAGGGTTTTTAGTAATATTATTATTTACTAACTATATAACTTAGGAACTGTGGCAGATTGGGCCATGGGACAGTAGAAGATTGAGTTGGATGGGGTTAAGGAATTAAAAACCTGGTTTTATTTAGTATAAGCTGGAGAAATGGGTTAATTCTTACTACATGTTCAAGTCTTATAAATTAAATTATATATATTTTGTTTCTGGGCTTTAATCAAATCTACATATATTTGGTCTTGGACTCTTAAAACAGTTACGTAATTTAAATAGTTTGAACTATATTATTATCATGGGCGTTTATACTAAGGTATAAATAATTATATTATCATATTATTTTATAACAAATTAAACTGTTTTTCATATTTGAAAAAATTAATTTAATTTTTTAGTTATTATATTTTAGTGGTTTTAGGGATTTTATATTGGGCTTTAGATTCATTGGGTTTTCATCATAAATATTTTACTAAATATATTAACTATAAAAATGTTATTGGTGTATTTTATAAAATATAGTTTGACCAAAAGTGATTTCTTCGTTATTTTCAAGATTTATTTAAAATACTATTGTTTATTTTATGGTATATGGGTTACCATATAAATGATTTTTTTGGCTTCCAAGTATTTACCTAAAATATTTTGATACATAAAAATATAGTTCAGATATATATTCGAAAGTGTTTATAAGAATATATATATATATATATATTTATTTTTTATTATATATATATATATATATATATATATATATAATTTTTATTTTTAATTTTTTTTAAATTTTTTATTAAGGATTTCCTTTTTATTAAACATATTTCTCCTCGATTTCCATCTTGATCGTGCTAGTTGTGTGATCGTAATTCATACGAATTCTGACTACTTCATATCGTCCTAGGCTAATCAGACCGTTCTGGACCCAATGGTACGGTCCGTTCTATCTTTTGAAGTCGTCTTGCGTAGTTATGATATCTGCGATTATTCCGTGCCAACATGATCAAGTCACAAATCAACTGCAACTTAATTTCAGGCAAGTACACATACTGATTGCTCTTCATTCCTGATAGTTTTTTTATTACATGTTATACATATGCATCTCTTATTTTGCTGACACGCTTGATACACAGGGTTAGTATTATGGATTCCTTACCTGTTATATTTCATGATTATCGTGTTTGTGACCTGCTTGGATCCATGAGTGCTTGTTGGGTGGAGAAATATCTCAGTAGACCTGTGAACTACCCTTTCCATCCAATTGGTCATATGTGGAGAATAACAGCCGCATACGACATGTGCGGTTGGCCAAATTTATCCCTTAGTCGTTCACATGTCGAACATAATATTTTAACACACGTAGATAGGTGTCGTTTCACTAGATTTCATGTTATTTTCTTCACTACATGCAATACCATCATATTTACCTATTTTCTTTTTAGTTGCTATATCTTGTTATAGAGTTGTCTGTTCCTTTTTCTTGCTATGCCATGATCTTAATTTTACCTGCTAGTTTATATCACATATGCTATTTTCATGTTTTATAATTTCTATCATATTTTGAATAGCCTGTCATATGTGTACTTGTTTCATTCCTGACTGGAAATCATTTTTCAGATTAGTCGCGGCTACTCTATGCTTTGGACTATTATGGGAGACATGGGTATATACTGAGGTCAACCCTAGAAGACTAGTTAGAGGTGTTGGTAGTCATTTTCAATATTTGTGATATATTGTAATTTCATCAAATTGAATGATAGAATATTGTAAATGATTTAAATGTTGGGAATGAGCAAATAAAAATATTAATTTATGAGCATTTGTTTATTACGGGTTAGACAATTTTTACAGCTGACAATGCGGTATATGTTGAACTTGGGCACGCACTCGCATCCCTAAAAACAGGTGCAGATCGTGACATATTTTTTGGTGGCCCATGTAGGTCAATTTTTGCAAATTGTGCGAACTCGTGGTAGTACCATATTAGTCGTATTACTGCGAGCCTGCGACTATAAAGTGATCATTCATAATTAGGATTGATTTGGTTTTAGGATAATAACTAGGACTAGAAAGTCCTTTATTTAATTAGATTATTGGGTAGTTAAGATTACTACATAGGCCATGTGATTTAGGTAGGAATTTATTGAGTTCTAAACCCTAACTTGAGAAATTTTCCTACAAGAATGTACTATTGTGTTTTGACACGATGGTAGGATCAAAGGTGGGCAGACTATTCGCTCGGTAAATTAGGCCTTCCTAGGACTCAATCCATAACCTTGATAATTTAATCAAATTATCTTTTCTGCCCTATCTAAACATTATATTATCATATCATAAGGTCTATATTGCTTATTTAGTTTCCATTGGCGCTAGTAATTATTTTTCTAAGAGTAGATGTTCTATTTCCATATATTGAATTTTGAGCCTAACATGATCCAGTTATCCATATATTTATTTCGAGTTAGCCTTTGTTAAAATTCAAGATATATATGTTTTTCCCTCAATCTTTGAATACTAAAGAAACAAAAAATTTATATTCTACTGTCTTCGATCATTTAAACAATCGTTGATTTTCAAAACTGGTACTTTCATTCAAGGACAGATATTTATATTTTTCTATCCTAATCAACTTGTTGAATTTCTAGAAGCCCCTTGAAAATTCTTATGGATATAGTTGAAAGAATATTCGTTGACTTACAATGGCAAGATAGAAGCACATTATAGAGACTACGGGTTCACTACAGCCAATACGGCATGACCCCTAAGTTGAAACAATTTAAAGTAAACGTAGGCTATCGAATATTATTAAAACTATGCCTTAATTGTCCTATTTTGATCTTAGTTATCTTTATGTCAATATTGGATAGAGTTGATAGTGTATTCGATACCATATAATATTTAAGTCATGAAACCAAGGATTTACCGCAACCAGATGTATAATAGCGAGGCATAAATTATCGGTAAAGTGACTTCATATATACATATGGTTTTCGAATATTATAGAGACTACGTCCTTTTTGGCATGTGACTATTGATTTCCATGGTTCGCGATTTTATGAACCCTCGTTTAAAAAATGATTAGTTATTATCATTTTATTTTTTTGAACTTTTCTTTCATCCTTTTATCTTTCATATCGTCATTAGGTTTCCTAAGAATTATTTAAACCTATTTTTATTCCATTATACTATTAATCATAACCGGGCCTATATTTCAACTCAATTATTGCTAATGTTAGATTTTTATTCCACTGTGATCATGACTATTTTGATCATGTTCATGCTCGTGTTAACTTTAAATTTTGATCATGCTTGGATGACTTGCATGATTAACCTTGATCGTGACTACATCTTAGTTTTATCTAAGTGATTTTAACCATGTTTAGACTTTGTCTAAATTTTGATCTTTGACCATGCATATATAATTCCAACAGTAGTTAATCGTGCCTAATGACTTTTTATTGTTTAACTAATCCTATTTTGAATTATATCCTTGACCATTCGGACTAGACCCTTTTAACTATACTATAATCTTGTTACGTGATATCATTTCTTAAAGGTTTGATTCTATTCACAATCTAACTCATTTTGATCATTAATCGTATCATTTTTTTTGATCATATTCTTAGTCGTACCTAATCGTGCCCTTTGAAATTTCGAGAACAAAAATCTTCTAAGGTGGGTAGATTTGTAAGCCCACATCCCGAATTATTTTTATTTTTATTTTTATTTTTATTTTTATTTTTATTTTTATTTTTATTTCATATTTAGTTTTAAATATTTTCCTAGATAGAAAATAGATTTTATTTTAATTCTGTAAAAGTTATTTTCGATGAAAAAGAGATTTGTCAAATTACTTTTTAAAAAATTAAATTTTGTATTTGTAGAAATATATTCTAGAATCCTTTGAGTCATTATTTACAGTTTGATAATTATGATAATACACTTATAGAATTATTTAGTTCGTCATTATTAATTATTTTGAAGATTGAGTTATAAAATATGTTTTAAATATTATTTGACAATATCGAGTATTATTTCAAAGTATTGTTTTAAAAAATTATTATTTTAAATTTTTATTGTTACCAAGTATTAAATTAGATTGGTTAAATGTATAAGTATTTTTATACAATAAATAGATTGGCTAATTTATATTGAATAAAATATAAATTTATGAAAACATACTTGAATTATATCATGGTATCAAATAATACTTTTAAATTATTTTCATGATCAATTATTGGACTAGGATTTTGAATAGTGCAGTTTGAAATTTAGTTAATTATATTTGACTAATAAAGTACTTTATTTTTAAATGGCATAGTTCTTTTAAATCAATTACAAGGTAAGATCAAATAAAGAAAAGATTTGTTGGTATACTAATAGATTAAATATTTTAAACAAATTTATATTTAAATGACTATTTAGATCGATCTTGTTTTATTTTAATCATAGTTATGATAAAATTCCTAAGAGCTAATCTTTATCTCATAACCCCGACGCCACATCCATAGTACTCCATCTTCTCTTCCCTGTCAGTACTTCTTGACCACCACCCCTGTCACGACCCGCACCCAGTGTAGGGGCAGTCTACTCTATAGTGTCGACGGTAGAACGTTGTCCTAGGTTACATACATCTAACAATTATAAGGTACATTGCACAGTTATACTCTCCGAATGGAGGAATAATATAAAGTACAAATCTCAATCACAGCTAAGAAAGTTGTACGATAAGATAGATAAGAATATCAACAAAATCCACAGATGAAATACGATAAAAGAGAGAATCCAAAGTGTCTAAGATAAACATCTAACAAGCTCCACAAATCCACATCATCACAATCTCTAATATAAATATCCAGATGAGATACAACTGAAATAAGATAACTAAACTATATATGTGAGGGTCGTCAGCAGGTAATGGATCCTGCTGGAAGTCCAAGTCACAGGTGTCCTCTAATATTGTCCTGTAGTAGGTGGTACAACACACCTCATCCTCGTCCTCGGTAATATCTTCAACAGGTCCAGTCAGGACAGGAACGAGCACAGTACATCTCACGCTGTTCATATCATGACAGGAATATAAAGCATGCAATAGAGTAAGATACATGAATCGCTGAAAGAAATGACATATAATAAAGAGAAAATTGTAATGTAAATATCTACTATAAGTAAAGAACTAACAGTGAACTAGTGATTTAGAGTACAAGATAGGCATGTGAACGGCTTGATAAAAAACATAAGAGTTTGTATATGGCTACACTACTTTGGAAATATTCACATGACTATTTCTACTCCCCCATCACCAATCAATACACAAGAATCCGTTGAAGTTATGTTATTGTACATGATTTCACATGGGGGCCCATAAATGGGTACATATGAATATAAATATGGGGCTCCGTGAACATGAGAGTACGTGACTTACGAGAGTGCACATAAATAGTGAAAGCACATGAATACATGATGAAAGTGAAACACACATGACATGATTTATCCGATGCTCTCGAGGGGGATAACATCTTATGAAAAGATACATATAGTACTAATCCGTGTTACCATCGTGACAACATCAAGTAAATTAATTTAGAGCAAGAATAAAGTCATAGCAAGTATGAAATGGTCAGAGAATGTACTCGTCTGATATCCTGAGTATCCGAAGTAAATATAATGTCTGAGGAGAGGTGTCTGACTCCTATTTAGAACTGCACAAGTCACAATATGTCCAAAATGGTAATATAGAACATTACAATGAATTCTACATGTAGTTTGGGTCAATCTAGGCTAAAGTCAACCTTTGGTCAACTCTAGTCAACTAAACTAGTCAAACTAGGTCAACTAGGTCAAGTCCTAGCCCAGACAAGTCTCACTAAGCCTAACCTTGTCTATCCTAGAATTCACACAAGTCACAAGGCTACACAAGCCATCAAACACACAATTTCATGTATACATACCCATATACACATAATGTATATAAGACATACATATAGGAAAATTATATAGGGCTATATGCCTATTTACATATTCATATTGGCATAAACATATATGTATTCACCACATTTTACATATATAAAATATATATAGGCAATCAAACATATATATTACATATTATCATGTATGAATATATATATATATATATATATATATATATATATATATATATATATATATATATATAATATATATATATATATATATATATTTTTATATATATATATATATATAATATATATTTTAATAAAAACCCTCCTTTATTGACGTATAAGGCACAAAATAACGAACCCTATACAAAGCATGCGACTCGCGCAAAAAGAAAAAGGAGAGCACAAAAAAGAACTGGCCGTCGGCCGGGGACTGGGTTAATCCAACATCCTCCAAAAATAGCTCGTCAAGTGAGAGCAGCGGATGCTGATTTTACTGATCTGCCTGAGCACCTCTTTGAGAAGTTGTGTGAAGTTGAGTTGGTGGCCTTCATATCTGTACTTGTTTATGTTCTTCCAAAGAACCCAGATGCTAGCGGTCGCAACGATCTGGTGCCCGTAAGAGGAACTCCACTTGGCCAGAAGATCGTTGAAGCCTACGGCCTGATGGTTAAGGAGGCATCTGTTAGAAAGGATAGACCACAATTGAGAGGCAAGGTCACCTGAATGAAGAACATGATCTGCTGATTCAGTCTTGGGGAAGAGGCAACAATGGCATCTCGACACAAGGCTGAATCCGAAGGAAGTGAGGGAGTCATCTGTACGGAGCTTCTTTCGCTGCGCTCTCCATATTAGGATTGACCATTTGTTGGGGATATAGGATTGCCAGTGAGGAGCGATGTGAGGGAAAGGTTATCCAAGAATTATGATAGCGCTTCTGGCTGACGCGAGGGTGAACTAACCCTCGCTAGATGTGGACCACCTAAGGACTCCGTCGTTGTCTCTGATCATCAACGGTTCGACGATGCTGCGACCGTGGAGTATGCGGCGCCAGTTAGCTGATGCCCGGCAGTTGGCCAAGATGATCCTTGGATTAGAGTGTTGGAGGTATCTGGCTTGCCTGAAGCGAGTCCGTATGGAGTTATCCGTGCACAGCTTCCACCACAACTTCATGGAGCAGGCATCAACTATGTGCGATAGTCTACAGAACCCGAGGCCGCCTTCTCTGGTGTGTCTGGCCATGGTGTCCCAGCTGGCCCAGTGGTGCTTATCTTTACAGTCGCTGTGACCCCAAAAGAAGTTAGAAAAGAGGGACTATATAGATGATAAGACCTTCTTCGGGGGGAGCATAACGCCAAGGTGTATATTGGGATGGAAGTCAGGACGTGATTTATCGTAATCATTTTTCCCCTGGGGGAGAGAGTGGCATTGTGCCATCCCTCAATCCTCTTTCTGACGTTCCAGACCAGACCCTCGAATATCCCTGAATAGGACTTGTCGTAGACCAGCGGGCATCCGAGGTAGGTGAATGGTGGGTATGCTGTGGCGAAGGAAGTGAGATTGGTGAGAATTACGAAATGGGTCCTGTTGGCTTTATGGTGGGTGTAGATGGCACTTTTGTTGGGATTAACATGTTGCCCTGAGCATCTGGTGTATCTCTGAAGCGTCTTGTGTACCGCATCTACCAATCCGATGTCCCCTGCCGAGAAAATGAGGATGTCGTCGGCATATGCTAGGTGGGTGATCAAGGGGTAGCCGACGGTGGTGTGGAAATGGTAGAATCCTGGGGAGTTGGCTAGGGTGTTGAGATTTTTGTTGAGGGCTTCTGCCGCTATGATGAAGATGGTGGCTGACAGAGGGACGCCCTGTCGGACTCCCTGGCTGGCTTTAAAGAATCCTGCTGCTTGTCCATTGATGATGGTAGAAAATCGTGAGTTGCAGATAGATCTGTAGAGGATGGCAATCCACAGTTCGGAGAAACCGAATGCTCTGAGCACCCAAATCATGAATTACCAGTCCAGACGATCGTAGGCTTTCTTTATGTCTACTTTGATGGCCACATTGCCTCCCCTGGAGGGGAACTTCATGCAGGTGATCATTTCTTGAGCCAGAAGGATGTTATCTATGATGTTACGACCTTGGACAAATCTATTTTATTCTTCCGAGATTATCTTAGGGAGCAGAGTAGACATGTGAGTCGCGATGATCTTGGAGATGATTTTGTCAGTGAAAGTGCAAAGGCTGATGTGGCAGAAGTCCATAAAAGTATCCGAATTTTTTTTCTTAGGGATGAGGATGAGGTTGGTGCTGGAGATGGATTTCGGGTATCTCGCTCCTTCAAAGAAGGTAATGGCCGCTTCTAGGAAGTCTTGAGCGATGATGTCCAAGCAAGAGCGAAATAATTTCCCTGAGAAGCCATTGGAGCCGTGAGCACTGTGTTCATTTAGGTTCCACATTGCCTCCTGGACTTCTTCTGTGGTTAGAGGAATTAGGAGCTGCTCGTTCTCCATGTGGTTGATCAAGGTAGGGATCTTGGACAGGAGATCGTCGTCTTTATGGATGAGCTCCTTGGAGAATAATTTGGTGTAGTAGCCGGTAGCGACCTCCTTAATGCTTCGTTGGTATTTTAAAAGGATGTTAGCGTCGTCTGTGATTTGGTGCAAGTTTAATAGCTTCCTCCGTCCTCGGACGCAGGAGTAGAAGAATGCTGAGTTTTTATCTCCCTCACTGTCCTAGGACAACCTGTCTTTCTGCTTCCAAAATTTTGTCTCAATCTTCAGTCAAGATTTAAGAATAGCCCTAGTGAGGTTAAGCATGGTACGGTTAACCTGAGACCTGTTAGAGTAGAACAACACCTCGCCTTGGTCACGTCGTCCTCCATTTTTTTGATTTCCTGAAATATATTGCCAAAGGCGTTCTTGCTCCAGGTGGTCAGCGCTTTCTTTGTAGCTTTTAGCTTGATGGCAATACGGATAAGAGGATCTGGCTCTGAGGATGCTCCCCAACTGTTCGCAATAGTATTTCTGAATTATGGCTAGAAGGTCCAAAAGTCCTGGAATCTGAACGCTTTCTTAATCGGGTTGGGGTTGTTGCTGATTTCTACCAGTAGGGGAGAGTGGTCCAATTCTGTTGTGTTAAGGTGGGATAAGATGGAGATATAGCCAGTATTGGACCAGTGATTATTGACCAGAGCTCTATCCAGGCGAGAGTACTGGCGTCTGGTGCCCTCCTGCATGTTGCACCATGTAAACTCGTTGCCTGAGAAGGGGAAGGGGACATGTGAGCATTGAAAATGAAGGTGTTAAAGTCGTTCATGGCCATCTGGTGAGGTGGTCGGCCGCCAGACTTTTTCTCTCTACGAGAGATGGTGTTGAAGTCTCCGATAATTACCACTGGAGGTTGTTGTGTTATTGATGAATGTCCGAAAGGTTGTCCCACAGGGACTTGCGTTCATTGATGTTACAACTGCCTTGGACTACCGAGAGAATAGATTTGCTCTGGAGGTGGTGTGATCTACCCAGCAGGAAAGGGCTTGTCTTGAGTCCTGGATGGTACCAAAGTTGATATTGGGACCAAAGAAGATCCAGATATCATTGCACCCGACGATCGCAACATAGAAGCCTAACGATAGCGAGAGGGCTTTGAGGTTTTTTTGGTTTTTGGGTTCTATGATGATGATAATGTCAATGTGATGAATTTTCTTGAGGCCAATGATTCTGTTTCTTGTGGGTTTGCTGGGAAGCCCACGAACATTCCACGAAAGGATGTTTTGACGGGGGTGGGGGGGTTGTTCAGCTTCGCGACTGATCTAGTAGTCATAGCTGTTGGTTTTTAGCCAATTTTTTTTCTTTTTGTTGTTTGAGGTGGAGTGCTTTTTGTGGGGCTATAGCATGTTCCACCATTTCCATGTTCAGTTCTGGTGATGGTTGAGCTGAGTCCTCCGTCTGCACGGTTGCCTGTAACTCTGCCTCACTCAGAGCGCAGAAGGGGTTGGAGGAGTCTAGGAATCCAGCCTCGTTGGATATTTGTATCCTGCGATTGGAGTCTG
This sequence comes from Iris pallida, assembly GCA_029216955.1. Taxonomy (NCBI): domain Eukaryota; kingdom Viridiplantae; phylum Streptophyta; class Magnoliopsida; order Asparagales; family Iridaceae; genus Iris; species Iris pallida. The sequence continues at coordinate 8,585,467 of JANAVB010012198.1, forward strand.
CACCTAGTAAAGTAATTTTGGCCTCTGATGGTGATGTGGGGTATTCCTTATCTATTTTTGGGTGGTGAGGCTCTGTTTCCTCGCCATGCTGCTGTTTTCCATAAATAAATTCCTTTATTTATTCTGTATCTGGGAAAATTACAACTGTGGGAATCTGATCTAGAAGACGATCACTTTATCCCTTGGACTATGCGAAGAAGAAAAGCTCTCAAAATTTTGACAGTAGATAACTATGTATCCGTTACAATGAATGAGAAAAAGAACTCTATTTATAGAGTCAAAAATAATAACTGAAAAGATAACTGTCTTCACAGCCTGTGCTTAGTTGAAAATCACGCAGGATTTAACATACGCAAGGTTGTGAGCAGTTACTGGACGTGGCCTGTAACTGTTGGACACATGGCAATCATGCATGAGTCGTGTGCAAGTTACAGGACACGCAGGCGAGAGATCAGTGGCATGGCTGCCACGTACTCCAATTTGATGAAATCCACGCAGACTTGTTGAAGACGAAATCCACGCAGACTCAGAGTTGAAAGCTTCAAAATCCACGCAAACTTGGGGCAAGAAGCTTCAGAATCTACGCAGACTTTGATGAAGAAAACTTCAGAATCCACGCAGACTTGAGGCAAAAAAACTTCAGAATACACGCAGATTTGGTATAGAACTGCCAGCTGTCTTGATTCAGCGTGCCTCGACTGACACAAAATCTCTGGTAGTGATTGCTTTTGTCAGTCACATTAAATGACAAGAAGCTCTTTTGGTACGCCAACTTGACAAAGGTTGAGTCTTGCTGAAGAAGATTTCGAAAATCACGCAATAGACGGCTGTGATCTCTCGAATTCTGTGCATACGTGGCATACGAAGAGACATTCTTTGATTGTTGTGCTGTCAGTCATAATTACTCTCTGACAAATGATGAGCTGTCTCCCCAGCGTGATTTGTAAATATTGTCTGGATCAACTGAGCGTGACTTTTGACTCTGTCTTGATCAACTCAGCGTGACTGTCATTTTTTAAAGGCCTACAAGACCCCCTTCAAAGTTTTCGAAAAATTGAAAAGACTTCAAATTTTTTGAAATACTTTGAAAATAAGATGATAAAATGAAATCAGTCACGCTGTGATGACTTTAAAGAGATATTTATTCCTGAATGATTGGACTGTTGGGATTCTGTGCAGTTAAGATCCCGTATCAATCTCCTAAATCGAGGCAAATCATGATGGGCCGTTTGGAATTCTTCATAAGCCTATAAATAAGCCATAGATTACTTCTTTCCTTCTTTACTTGCATTTGAAAGAGAGAACCCACAGAAGAGAACTTCATCTTCTCTGACAAACTCCTTCCTCTCCGACTTCTTCTTCTACTTTTTCAGCAACAATGGCTCCCAAAAAAGCTGATGCTCATGCCAAGGGGAAAGCCCCTGCGACTTCGTCGCGTGCCACAACTGACAGACTTCCTCGACAAGAAGTCCCGGGAGCTCCTATGCATCGTAAGTGATGGGAGAACACAAACTGTCGAAGACGTTGAAGATGAACTCCACATAGAATTTTTTAGGATCTTAAGATATTAAACTTCAGAAATATATCCCCCCTCCTTAGGGCAAAGGATATTTAATAAAGTATGCCCCCTCTTTAGGGTCGGCCATACTTCACATCTTCGTGTTTACGAAGCTCTGTGTTTCACGCAAAGGAGCATGGTTCTCATGATTCTGCGTGACTTTTCACGTTGGCAGAAATGTCCATATTGAAATAGTCACGCAGTTTTCAGGATGACACTGCGTAATTTTTTACATGTTGACAGAGATGTCAATGTTGAATTATTCACGCAGACTTCTGAGAGTCATCTTCTGGATAGATTAATCTTGATCTGTCAGCGTGTTTTTGTCATTTCTACTTAAATGTGATTCTGGCAAATGATGCGTGACTTTCATCCTAATCTGTCTGAGCTTTGCGTGAATTAATCATCCGCGTGAATAAATCACTCAGCATGTCACAGTAATATATCCATGTGGAGTCTGCGTGACTTTTGAATTTTTCTTCAAATACTGTAATACACGTATAGACATAGGTATATCTGACTTTGTCTTCTTGTCATTTTCTGTAGTGAACATCCGAAACGAAGAAGCAGATTTTGAGAGGTGCTTGAGTATTTCATTTAAGCATGATCTATCTCATATAACATTCCCTCATTTTGATCTTCCTGAAGCAAGACTATCATTGTTGGCCAATCAAAACCACACAACTTTACTCTGCTTGATGAATGGACAACCTTTCCAGAGTCTGGATCTGGTATCCCATAAGAAACCAGCATTCTTGTTCGGAGATGCTATAGCACAAAAATCTCAGCCGAAGGGCATCAGGGAGAAGGTGTGTTTCTGCTTTGAGGGGGATGTGAAACAACCCATGTACTGGCCAAAGGTTTCCCGGGGCTTATCAATCATGAGACTTATGCATGCCAGCTACCCGAAAAAGATCTTCTGGTATTTGACAGAATATCAGCAGGCGAAGGCAAGCCGTATTATTTACAGGAAAGAGGGATTTTTCAGTGCCCCGAAGGATCATGTATCAGTATTTCGGGGTTTCAAGCCTGGATGCATACCACCTGAAGATTCAGCCATATTGATGCCATTCAGGATGCCCATTTTCATAAATGAATTCATGTCTAACAAGAATGCATTCTATCCCACCGACTCGACGCCGAGGATGAATGGCCTAATGAATCAGGATAATGTAAGATGGAAGACTTTGGTCAACTTGGCTTTGGAGAATTTCGCGACTGAGCTGAAGAAGATAAATCTCTATAATGCCGTCGTCAATTCATCCTACGGCTTCAAGCCTAACCCCTTCCTATTCCTGGCTTTGGTTGAGAGATACAATCACAGGACGGGGACCTTTATGACTCCGAAAGGAGAGATGGGCTTCGCCCTTCATGAGATGGAATGCATCTCACACCTGCCTTCAGGTTTCACTGCCGTATGAGGAATATGTTCCTACGACAGAGGAACTAAACTTTCTATCAGAGAAGAACCCAGAGATGGTCCATCTATTTGAAGAGATGATGTGCCATTTTGGCACATGTACTCTATATTACAAGGGTTCCAAGGATGAAGCTGGCAACCACATTCAGAAGTGGATGTCCTACCTTTTCATGAATCGTGAAAAGGATGAAAAGAAAATAAATGAGAAGAGGTGGTATCAGATTAGCAACTTCAAACCTCTTTCTGAAAGTGAAATCACTTATTTGCTGGAGAAATATGATTGCAAAGATTTCACTATTACTGAAGACTGGTACGAGTTCAAAGCTGGAACCACTTTCAGCTCTTATGTTAGACAGAGCAGGAAGAGTCTGTCAAGGAACGGTCATCTGGCCGGATTCTTATCCCTGTGGTTAAGAAGATTCATCATTCCTGGCTCCATCTCTTTGGACAGGAAACACAGAGGTGTTATCTTTGCAGCGGCGTGCCTTGTGTATGGTTACAAGCTGGATTTGTTATTAGCGATGACCTGTAGGCTGAATGCAGGTCTCCAGAATTTTGTCACTAGCATGCTGTCTGCTCAGAGGATCATGACTGAAGAATTCCCAAGGATAGAGATGCCCTTCACGTATCTTTATGGTTGGCTTCTCCTTCATCATGATGGTCTGATACCTCTAGGGGCAGGAGGAAGTAGTAGTCTTTTTCTGGAGAGGTACTCTGGAGAGACGTTCTAGAAGGTTCACACCCTCCCAGAATGCAGAAATGTCTTGAATAGGGCATCACATTGGTCTATCTAATGTGTCCCTCCACCATCGGGCTATGAGAGTATGCCCTTAAATATGATTGACGGAGATATGGGAAAATGGCTAGATGATGTAGCCTTCCAATGGTTATAGAAGATCCGTCCTTCTCATCTAGTATACCGTCATGAAGAAATGGCATATCTGGAGCCATATTTACCAAGCCGTTTTGCCAGACAATTTGGGTATGACCAACTCCACGTTGGGAATGTCACTACTTGTCTATCTGCTCGTGGGGGACTCATCGACGGAGCTCGAGCTTGGAGATATTTTGCGGCTAGAAATACAAAGGTCGTATTCTCTATGCCTAATCCTTTATCTAGCTCGGGGCCAAAGATGCTTTATACGTATGCTCGCTTCTATGTGTCATCGAGCACTTTCAGGCCAAGTTTCAATCTGAAGACCTTTGTTGCAGAGGATGATCCAGCTCCATCGAAGAGATCGAAGAGGAAAATTGTTATTCAACACTTTCCTTCAGAACCCGAGGATGAGACAACAGAAGTTGATCCTCCCTATGAATTATTTCAGGAAGGAAATTTTCCAGACGGGGTTCTTCCTCCTATATTTATATCTCTTTCTAAGAGGAAGAGAAGTGACGAATCTGAGACCGTCTCCAAGAGGAGTACTAGGTCTCAAACATCCAAGAACAAGAAGAAAGGGGTCTCGGTGACCGCTACTTCATCTTTGGGCGGTATCTCAGTTGATGAAGACGATACCGCTGATAAGGATGAAGAGACTGATGAAGATGACGCTCCTTTAATAAGGAGGTCAAGAGGGAAGTATGTTAAGAAGTCTGTCAGCAAAATTAAAGGCAATAAACTCCTAGAGACGATCATGAGTGGAGGAACTTTGCCGAAAATCAATGATGCAGCTTCTTCTGAGAAGACTGAGTCTGATAATATTCACCTTACAACAGCTTCAACTGAACAGACTGAAGTGGAGTCTGTTCATGCTCAGAAAACAACTGCTCCAACCAAAAGTGGAGTAGCTATCGAACCCTCAGAGACAAGGATAATCCCATTTGAGCATGGGACTGAAGGCGTCATTCAAGTACTGGATGATCAGATTAATTACTCTGAAGAGGAACCAACTCTAGAAAAAGTTTCAGAACAGCCAGAAGTTCCTGAAACTCAGGCTGAAGAAAACATTTTTGTGACCAGAGGCAATGAAGACGTGCCGGCGTCTGAGCTATCAGCTGCTGATGATCTATTGAAGAATGTTTGTCAGGACATTATTCTTCGGACCGATATTCCAGAGACGACTGAACCGACAACTAACACTGAGCTTGCTATCGTCACTGTTCCAGAGATTCATGAAGATGTGAATATCATTGACTCTGAATCAGAAGTTCATCCTGAGGATAAAGAAGAAGAAGAAGCTGAAGGAGGAGAAGACTGGCATGCTGGCACTTCGACTCCTTATGATGAAGATAAAGTGAAAGGGAACAGAATGGAACTTAGCCCTGAACGTGTTCAGTCACCGAACAATGCTTTAGCACCTAGTAATTCTGGAGCTGGAAGCAGCCATATAAAGCAGGTATCGGATACAATCATGGAACGGCTGCGAGAAGAAGCAAGACTCCCTCCACATGCCGAATATGAACCTCAGCCAGGTAAAGCTTTATTTCAGATTCTATTTTTGCTATTTCTCTTCCTTTAAATGCTAATCATATTTTTCTTTAATTGTAGGAACTGCTGCAGCAATGAGCTCGACTCATGCTCCGCTTATCCAAGCTGATGCTGATGAAGAGAGTTCACACTTGCCAACTTCTCCTGTCGCACATACTTCTGTTCCGAGGATAGAGAATATTCAAGCTTCTTCTTCCATGATGACAGTGACTCCTGGATTTGAGACTGGGCTAGCAAGAACCCTGGGAATGTATCCGGAAATCATTTATTCATATCTAGATACATATTCTAGACGTTTCTTGAAGGATGAAGCTATGCCCTTTTCTGATCTCAGAACTATGGTCAAATTCCTACTGATGGCGCAGCGACATGCTGGTTACGCATCTCAGTGCATCTTCTTTGAACATCTCCTGGATGAGTTAGAAGTAACTATCCGAAAATACTGGGAGACCAAGAAGGAGGACATTCAATCTTTAACTGAAGCTGAGATTGAGCAACTAGAGAATGAAGTACAGTCCCAACAGGCAGCTCTAGAAACATTTCTTGCCTCTTCTACTGAAAAATTAGTAGAAAAGGGCGAAGAAATATTAGCTGCTCGTCAAAGAGTAGAGTTTTTAGAAAAAGACAACGCATCCAAGACTGAAGAATTGAAGAAATTGAAAGAAGAATTTGCTCGTCTTCAAGAGCGCATTGCAGTCATGGAAACAGAACAAGCTGAAGTTGCTACGGCTTATATCTTTGAAGCCGAACGTTGTGAGATTCTTCAGAAAGAACGGAAACAGATGCAGGCGGAACAGTTTGAAGAAGCCAACCGTCGCCAGTCTGCCATCATTACTTTTGATGAACAGAATGTTATAATTGTAGCAGCAGAAAGAGTTAGAAAAACTCATAAAGAGAAACTGAATGTTGTTCTAGATCGTATTAGGGAGCTGATAACTCCAAGCAAGTGAATCCTTTTTATTTTCACTTTCACTTGTATTCCATGTTTTGATTATGAAATGACAACAAACGAAAGTTCTTGATCTGACTTCTGGTTTTGCTGTTTTGATAATGATAGATTCTTAGAAAATATGTTCAGAGGTAAATAATACATGACATATTTCAGTAGAATAGAATATACAAACGAACTTTATAATTCTATCAGATGATATTAAACCAGAAATGATCTTAGTTTAATACTGATTGGAAAAAATAGAATTCAGACATAAAAATATCTTTGAACTCAATTTTTCATGATCTTTGGACTTGGAAATCAAAAGACTAGATGAATGAACGAATTAACCGTCAGATTATAATGAACGGGCGAACCGTCGGATGAACGGATGAACCGTCAAGTATTAATGAACGGACGAACCGTCAGATGAACGGGCGAACCGTCAAGTATTAATCACTTTTTTTTTTTAAAAACAGCCAATACAAATCATGTTGGAAGTCAGAATGTTGCAATAGAAGTCCCTGATACTTGTATCGAAATCCCAAGAAGTGGTACTAGAAGAATCAGATCTCTTATCTTCGTCAGACTCGGGATCTTCATGGATAATATTGATAAAAGGAGTAGGAGCTATATAGCCCAATCCGCATTTCGTCCTTCCATATTTCAGAGGAGGAATACGAACAGGCATTTTTCTTCCTTTTCCACTATTGAGGCCAGTCCTGAAGTCATAGCCCATATTTTTGATGATGTCTTTAGATTGCTGACTATAACGACGTAGTTGTAATCTTCCAGTGTCATCATTTTTGTCTTCATCTTCTAAATCAGAAGGACTTTGGGGCCCTTTATAGAAGAATATTGGAATGTCTCCTGGCTTTCTGCTGGGAACTAGAAAGTATGAAGATTGTACAGGTTCTAGGGATACATCTGTATGAACAGTCTGTACAACCCCTATGGTTATTGCGTTCAAGTTATCTAACAAATGTAAATAACTATGAACATAATTACACACATCAGCATACTGCAAAGATGGAGACTTTTCATTAAATGTAAAAGCAGCAGTATTTACATTAGGAGAAGGCTGAGCCTTAGAGATTTTAGCCAAGTCAATGACTAAAGGAGGAGAAGAAGAACGAGAAAAAGTGTTGTTTCGATTAAGATCGATAACAAATGGCTCAGAAGAGGTGAGCTCCCTTGAAGTTTGAGATGGAAGAATAATCCGCCCTCCAACTGGAATTAGCAGAGTATCCTGTTTCATATGTGGAGATCAGGGAATTACAGTACGCCCACTGACAGGAATAATCATTGTGTCTTGAGCAATCGACTGAGGTAACGGAGAAATCCGTCCACTCACCGGAATGATGAAAGAACCTTCTTCAGAGAGTTTGGGAGATTGTTGCTGAATAGTTCGATCTTTAACAGGAATTATTATGGTCTCACTTTGTGAATCCTCTTTCTCCATAGCTTGTATAACCCTTGTATACTCTTTTTTGTACATTCGGGAATCATCGAAATAAGCTTCAACCCCATGGCAGGGATTTATATCAGCAACTTCTTTTTGTACTCTTCCATTGCTATCAATGTATTTAAAACACTGATGAAGAGTAGAAGGCACCACATTATTTTCATGAAGAAAGGGCCTCCCCAGAAGAAGATTATAGGATCCCACGATCTCAATCACATAGAAAGTGACTTTGGATCTGAAATCACCTATTTGAAGCTTCAGATGAATCTTTCCCAAAGGCTCGCTTCGGCTTTGATTGAATCCCAGGATAGTAGTAACCGTCTTAGAGAGCTTGTGAAGAGGGATTTTTAGTTCATCCAACAGACTCTTTGGCATTATGCTTATAGCGGACCCGGGATCAATGAGGATACGATCTATCTTCATTGTATCGATATAACCGGTATAGTAGAGAGGCCGATCATGTCGATTATCCTCCAATAGCATGTTGTCTTGTGTAAAGGTAATATTTGGGATAATTTCCAATACACTGTTGCAATGTAAGCAAGTGGCAGGTTCTGCATCTGGCTTCTTCAATTGTGCAAGACAAGAGTCAGCTTGTAGAAGTGCTTCACTTAATGTCTCCCGAGTCTCTTTGGAAAGACGTAGAAGTTCAAAGAGGGACATTCTAGCTGGAGTATTAGCAAGCTGAGCTAAAATATCGAAATTATAAGGCTTCTAAAGTCCAAGAAGAGAGGATTTCTTGATTGGCTTATCAAATCGAGCCTGTTGTTTGCCTTTCTCCAGAGCTGTAGGCTTGGGAGGAACAGGTTCAGTGGATGATTCTTCTTCAGGAGGAACATTAGAAGCATCTCTATCAGCTGGAGGGATATCAAGAGGATCCTCAGGATTTTTTGAATAATCCTTTAGATAAGGTTTCCCCGTTCGAGTAGCACTAACAAGTGCTTCTTCTTTCTCTTTTGGCTCTGTGTCAGGAATAGATCCAAGAGAAGTCATATGACATGATTTAATCTTTCCAGCCTTCTTGGACTTTCGAGAAGTAGTCTTTTGAGGAGAAGGCGATTCAAAATCTGCCACTAGATCAGGATGGATCCACATGATTTCCTCTGTTTCCAAAGTGATTGACACTAATCCTTCAGACCGTGGAGGAGGAAGATTCACTATGTCAAGAGTTGCCTTGGGAATAGGAACGATCCCACTTTCAAGGAGTTGAGGAGGGAAATCTCCGAATTGCATAGAGACGACGTTGGAGGTGACGGTCTTCTCTTTTGGAGTAAGAGAGATAGCTCCAGATTTAATCATTTCTTGGATCTTTCCTTTCAGTACATAACATGTACCCAGCATTCTGTGATATGGGCAGTATTTGGGATGATCTGTTTTACCAGCTTCATCAGGTTTCTTGATCTCAGGTAGTTGTATCTTATTACCTTTCAGCAGACATTCAAAGATACCAAGGACATCGTCGTCATCGAAAGAATATTCTTTTTTGGGGCGAGGTGTTCTTGGTTGTTGAGTTGTAGGAGAGGTTTGAACAGTTGATGCATCTTTGCTCTGAAGATTAACTTCAAGAGTTTCTTTTCCCTTGCGAGCATTGTTTTTATTGTTAGTACCTTGACACGTTTCTTTAGGAGTCATCTGCACTCCTAAACCTTTGAAGGTTTTAGCACTAATTTCTGTGGCCTTGGCACTAACTATAAAAGAAGGCCAGTCTTGGAATTAAGTAGATCCTGTCCACATGCTGATGATTGGCAACAAGTTTGATTTGCATGTGTCGATGGTGACAGCATCAGGAGTTCCAAGAGGCATCTTCAGAGCTTCTCTTCGAAACCGTTTAATGTACTCTTCTGTAGTTTCATTATTTTTCTGCTTGATTCTAATAAGAGCAGACATAGTCATGTCATTGAGCCCTTCATAGAACCGTTCAAGAAACATCTGTTTGAAATCGGAAAATGAGGTAATGCTCCCATCTGGGAGACTTCTATACCATTTATAAGCCGTTCCCTTGAGACATCCAATAAACACCCGAGTAAGGAGGGCGTCGCTTGGTTGCAGCTGATCAGTCATCACTTCAAAGTGATTAATGAACTGACTTGGAAAAGTGGTTCCATCATAGAATGAGATAGTGGAAGGCTTGTATTTAGGAGGATACAATACTTACTTCTATTCTATCGGATAAAGTTGTTTGATGCCTAACCTTTGTAAACCATCTTTCTGTTTGAATGCCTCGAATTGAGTTCTGAGATTCCTCAATTCTTCATTAACAATTCCAGAAGATTGTGGAGTTGTAACTTGTAGAGAATAATTGGGAGGAGGAACAATATTGTAAGCACTACCCCCAGCTCCAGAGAGACTAGGGTTTGGTTGAGCTGGTCCAGGAGTATTAATGAATTGCTGGAGGAACTTGTACTGGACTCATATCAGTGTCAGTTGGTATGGCATCTGGTACAGTCTGTCGATTTTGCATCTGTGTTGCCATGAGTTCATACATCGACTTCATAGTATCAGCCATAGACTTCATTTGTTGTTCCAAAGAAGCAATTCTTTGATCTTGAGGAGTCAAGGAAGAAGAAGGTTCATCAGTATTCCCATCAACCATATAAGTTGTGACTGTACGAAGAATTATTGATTAACTAGTAGATGTTGTTTGTTCTGAATCATTGCTTTGTGCATCAAAGTCAATTATAGGAGAACTACCCCAGTAGGAAGAGGTGGGAAGTTAGATTCTCCAAGGAATTCAGAATCATCTTCAGAGATCAAATTTCTTTGACTAGAGGCCAGGACTCTTGCTCTGGTATTTCTATATACTCCATCTGGACTATCAACTCTACCCCCAGCATCCCGAGAGGTCATATTGACAGAAGCAAACAAAGGCTCATCTTTATCAGGCATAGGTTCACACTGAATCCGATTGAAGACAGATTATTATTTTGTTTGATATCTGTATTGTATTGTGACTCTTGGCTGGAAGTCACATTCATGATCAACATGATCATATGCCATTGATTGACATCTGCATTGAATTATGACTCTTGGATAGAAGTCACATTCAGCATGGTCCTTTGACACAGAATCACTTCTTCTCTTCTGTTGAAGATATTCTCGTAAATCTGTTTGTGAAGATTGAGGAGTATATTTCCTGTTCTTGGGTCTTGACGGCTCTTGATTATATAGAGAATGATTAATATGAGCCACATAGTTTCTTGCATACTCTGCATCTGGATCTCTTATCCTTCTTTCCAACTAGTATGGTTTCTTAACACCAGAAGTGTTAATTTTTGTTCTTAGATCAGTTGGAGGTAACACATTAGTTTTGGACATATGGAGTTTTTCTTCCATTGATCTGGATATTTGCAGAGAAGGAAGAGTTGAACCACCCCCTTGATTAGGAGTTGGTAACAGACCTTTTCTAGACAAATTCTGTGCCCAATTCGAAGAAGTCATAGAAGAAAACATTAAGGAATGTTTCTTCTTAGACTCATTCAAGTTTTGAGACATAGAATGTCCAGAAGGAAGAGTAGTCAAAAGACCATCTCCTTTTCTTTGACTAACAAAATTGTCAGTCAAAGCTGTTCCTAAAGTAAAAACTACAGGAGCAGAAGAAACAACTAAAGAGTTATTTCTTTTCGAAGGGACTTTATGTGGAAGACCACCCCCAGTTCTGGTAGAACTTGGCAAAGAGGAAGAGATAGCTAAAGAGCTATTCTTCTTAGATGAAATACACGCTGAAACAGGCTTGGTTAAAGAACCAGTGCTGTTGGCGTGACTTTTGACTTTGGAAATACACGCTGGAACATATTTGGCTAAGGAGCCAGTACTGTCAGCGTGACTTTTGAGGTTGAAATTGCACACTGAAACAGATTTGGCTAAGGAGCCAGTACTGTCAGCGTGACTTTTGAGGTTGAAATTGCACGCTGGAACAGATTTGCCTAAGGAGCCAGTACTGTCAACGTGACTTTCAACTTTGGAGACACACACTGGAACAGATTTGGCTAAGAAGCCAGTACTGTCAGCGTGATCTTTGATTGCTGTCATCTTCGAGCGCACAAGAGTGTGCGTGCTTGCAGTAGAGTTCTTGCCAGTGTTAGGAGCAGACACTGTGGCAGAGACTTCACCATTGGCTGCCAACTGATTCTTAGGGACATAGATAGAGTGTCCCTTCGACTTGGCAGTGATGATGGAGGCTGTAGTGGGTTTACCACTCTTAGCCCGCTGCATTTCTTCATAGGCGAGTTGATCGAATTGGATCGTCATCACCTTCTTCGTCGAGCCGATTGACGAAGTATCGCATTGAGTTGTTGCCATCTCAGAAGAGGAGATAGTTTTCTCCAGCAGAGTCGCCAATTTGTTTTCCATAAATAAATTCCTTTATTTATTGTGTATCTGGGAAAATTACAACTGTGGGAATCTGATCTAGAAGACGATCACTTTATCCCTTGGACTATGCGAAGAAGAAAAGCTCTCAAAATTTTGACAGTAGATAACTATGTATCCGTTACAATGAATGAGAAAAAGAACTCTATTTATAGAGTCAAAAATAATAACTGAAAAGATAACTGTCTACACAGCCTGTGCTTAGTTGAAAATCATGCAGGATTTAACATACGCAAGGTTGTGAGCAGTTACTGGACGTGGCCTGTAACTGTTGGACACATGGCAATCATGCATGAGTCGTGTGCAAGTTATAGGACACGCAGGCGAGAGATCAGTGGCATGGCTGCCACGTACTCTAATTTGATGAAATCCACGCAGACTTGTTGAAGACAAAATCCACGCAGACTCGGTGTAGAAAGCTTCAAAATCCACGCAAACTTGGGGCAAGAAGCTTCAGAATCTACACAGACTTTGATGAAGAAAACTTCAGAATCTACGCAGACTTGAGGCAAGAAAACTTCAGAATACACGCAGATTTAGGATAGAACTGCCAGCTGTCTTGATTCAGCGTGCCTCGACTGATACAAAATCTCTGGTAGTGAATGCTTTTGTCAGTCACATTAAATGACAAGAAGCTCTTTTGGTACGCCAACTTGACAAAGGTTGAGTCTTGCTGAAGAAGATTTCGAAAATCACGCAATAGACGACTGTGATCTCTCGAATTCTGTGCATACGTGGCATACGAAGAGACATTCTTTGACTGTTGTGCTGTCAGTCATAATTACTCTCTGACAAATGATGAGCTGTCTCTCCAGCGTGATTTGTAAATATTGTCTGGATCAACTGAGCGTGACTTTTGACTCTGTCTTGATCAACTCAGCGTGACTGTCATTTTTTAAAGGCCTACAGCTGCTTCCTTGTGATTTCTTCAGAATAGTGTGTTTCGAAGTCTCTGGGTTCTAAGCAGGTGTCTTCAGATGGGGCGAGAGCGCTGACGGAGTTGCGAAGGTGAATGGCTTTATCTATGGATGAGGTCTGTCCCAGGGATGGTTGGGGGTGGAAGGGTAAGGTATGTCCCATGGATGGTTGGGAGAGGAAGGGTGGACTTTCTGCTGAGGGTTAGGGGATGTTGGTGGGGCTTGGTGAAGCTTCGCTGACGACGAAGCGGCTTTGAGAGTTGGAGAGGGGAAGGATGGTCTCTCTTTGGTGTCATTTCTACTGGGCTGGGGTCTTGCGAGCGACATGTTGCCTCAATTCCGGTTGGGCTTTGTAGCAGTGATTGGTAAGTTATCCTCGGAGCTGACAGTGTTGACAGTAAATGAAGCTATTGTCATATACCAGTGTCTAGGAGTGAGTTCTGTATCCAAGTTGGAGTTCAATATGTTTTGGGGGATCAGATATTAAATCTAGTTCCATACAGATTCTGGCGAAGTGACCTTTGGAGAGGCTTCGATTCTCTTCTACAATTGCCACTAGGGATCCGAATGAGCTGGCTATCTTTTTGAGAGCCGGAGGGGCAAAGTAAACTAGAGGCAAGTTGGGGAGTGTGATCCATGCCGACAAAACAGGCGAGTCGACTTTGGTGTCAAAGTTGGGAGTCCATTTGACTATTATAATACTGTGTTACCCTATTATGGTGGTTCCCTTCGCCCATACTCTGGAGTAGTCTGCCGCCGAGGATAGGTGTAGATAACAGTGTTTTGGGTCCAATGGTGCCACCTGAAAGGCCAAAAAAATCCCCCAGCCGGAAATGGTCTCACGAACTGTAGAGATTTCTGGACAGCCCGTTTGGAACTTCAAAAAAAGTTTTTATCGAAGGAGCTGGCGAGGGTGGAGATCTCTGACTGGGAGAAGGGGATCTGTAATGTCTGACCTTCTACCGGGGTCTAGAACTCTATGTCACCCAGCTCGATGTCTTTCCATCGGGCAACCGGATGCTTTAATCGGTCTGGTCTCAGGGCATCCGCGAAGGAGACTGGCTGAGATACCCTGTCTGCTGGAACGGGATCGAGGGTGGCGACAGCCGGGTGTGCATAGCTCTTGGGGTTGGAGTCCGCTGCAGAGGAGCCGACAATGGTGGATGGGGGGCCTGCGTATGCGCCCGAGGTTGGGGGCGCATAGGTGGGTATGGGCAGATGGGGTGCATATGGTGCGTTCCGAGGAAGTCGCGCATGTCACGGCTCCCAAAGTGCGTTGGCTGAAGGGCCAGGAGGCGCATGGCCTCCCGGAGAAAGCTCGTGTCCCAAGACCCTGGGAGCGAGCGTGGAGAATTCTGTGCCCGGGCTGCGAGGCGCATGACTGCCCTCAACTAGCGGGGGCGCATGGTCTAGTCCGGCTGTAGCACCGAGGCTAAAGTGGGGGGCACATAGCTGAAGAGGGCGGGATGGGCGCATACCCTGTTCGCTAGGGCTCGGGCGCATGGCCTGATCTCCGAAGTTCCCGAAGAGGCTGGAATGGGCGCAGAATCATATTTCGAATTCAAATATGAAACGGCAGATGGGCGGGAAACCGCGACGGGTGGGCGGGGAGGTTTGCCTAGCAGGCTGCCTAGGCGAGGCCAACGGAGGGAAGGGCTGCTCCCTACTGGGTCGGGGGGGCCAGTGGACGGCCGAGGGGCCAACAGAGTTTGCGTACTATTCCGGCGCTAGCAACGCCGACGCCAACTAGAGCCAGTTGGTCTTTCGTCCAGCTTAGCGACGAACGGCTATGGCGAGGAGGACCCCGAGGGGAGGAGGTGGCTGGGGGCCCGGTGGATACATGGGGGCATCGACGTGGCCGAGGAAGGTATGGATGGCGAGGGGCTGGTTCCTGCAGCCGTCGACGACGAGGATGGCGGGCGGGTCCGGAGGCTGGAGCTCCACGGTGAGGGGTACCCGCCGATTGGGGCGGAAGTCGGGGGTACTCCAGGAGGGGGGGAGGGGATGTGGAGATAGGGGCGAGGGAAGTTTCGGAAGGGAGGGGGGTAGGTGCAGGCCGTCGGCGGGAGGTCGATCCGGCGGTTGAGGTGGAAGCTCCTGGGAAGTGGGAGAGGAGACATTATATATATATGGATAGAGTGACAGTGGTGTATATGTGTGTGTTTACCATATGTGTGTGTTTATAATATGTGTGTGTGTGTGTTCCAGCTTTCCAAGTTAGGGTGAATGTGTGGGTGTGTGTGGACAACAGTACATAAGGGGGGTGTGTGTGTGTAGCAATAGGGTATGTGTGTGTATAGCAGTAGTGTGCGTATGTGTGTATAGTAGTAGGGTGCGTGTGTGTATAGCAGTAGGGTGTGTGTGTGTTATGTGTTCCCAGATTTCAACAGTTAGATGTGTGTGTGTGTGTATACAATTCACATCACAGGTTTGTGAACATGTGTGTGTGTACAGAATTCAGTGACACATGCTCGGAAAAACATAAATCAACAAACCAACCATCACACATGAACCCAAACAATGTAAACTTTAATCTCAGTCATAGTATATGATCTAACATTATAAATTTGACCTCTAATCATTAGTTTAAACATAATTAATCTCAGGAATTCATTAACAGCACTTATTATCAGACAATTGGGGGAAAACATGAAATTCGAATTCAATTCACAGTTAATATTCTAATTAATTGGTTGGTAATTGTTGTAACATATATATACGTGTTATATAGGGTGTCTGTGTCCAACCAAGTGGACACAAACGTGTCTAATATGAAAACTAACACACGAGCAACAAAATAATGTGTATTGCCTCGTGCACAAGTTCAACACGCTAGTAGACACGACACATGACACGTGTGTCCACGCGGTTACGTCTACGTGTAGCCTAGCACTAGGCTACACACTGGGCACAATACGAGGTATCCATGTGTCCCCGTATCGGTGTACGAGATACATATCGGTGCGTGTCTGTGCGCCTGTACTCGTACGTGTAAACCTAGTGCATGAGGGAGAACGTGTCTGATACGACACGATACTTCGATCCACTTGGGGGTCTGGTTCGTAGACAGTGCACTCACGTGTCCTCGCAGTATTGGGTCGAACAAAACTGTGTCGTGTCCCACAACCAAATCGAACACCCGAGAAAACCCTATTTCTGTACGTGAGCGTGTTCGTATCCTCGTGTGGACACGACACAACTCGAAAATCAACTCAGAGGTTAGAAAAAACAAAGAGCACATCCTGAACAATATTTCTAATCAAAAACATTTCAAAAATAACATGAAAACGTTCACAGAGGCATTTCAACAAACACTTGTAAATGAAGACTTATACGTGTTCGATACGGACACAAAACTACTGTAAAACTTCACCAAACACACACCACAGCTAGGGGACACCTAGATCTAGGCAACCATGCAAAGAAATCTAGATTTGATGATAGTTTGAGGTGTTTACCTATTGAGTATCAACTCAAGGAAAAAGCCCCCAATAGGAAGATTCATCATGTAAGTCAAAAGCTCCAAATTGCACAAAATCTGATATTTCTCTCCATGAACAGTAAATAGAGTATGATTAGGTTCTATTGCAAGAGACTAGAGTTAAAAATGAATTAAAATATTGAAGTTATGGATTGATGAAGAAAGGCCAATACCTCTTTCTTGCCAATAGTTGATGTATGTAAAAAGAGGCAAGAACTAGGAAGAGACATTAAATAGGAGGGATCCCTAGGGGCCGGCCATGTATGGAAAGAATTATGGTTATGGTTGATGTCTAATGGGCTTGGGCAAAGTTTTAAGGTTAATGAATCAATCCATAAGTTAAAAATCCATGCACCTAAATCACTTAATCTCTCTATGAAACTTGATTCAAAATAACTGAACTTGGGTCGACATAAGTTAGACTACGGTCCCACCATGCTAATCAAGTCACCATAGCTAGGTCAACATCTAGGTTAGTCTCCATAGTCTCAACTAGCAAAGGTCAAAAATAACAACCATCATTCAAATAATTCAAAATAAATCCAAAATTTTCAAAATGACAAAAATACCCTCAAGCTAAAATGTGGAAGTGACAAATCTACCCTCCTTAAAAAAATTTTGTCCTCGAAATTGAAAGGTGAAACAAAACTGATAAGAAGGATATATAATCATACCTCAAGGTCCAAAAAGATATGGGTATCACTCGCGCATCTCATCCCCCCCTCCCTGGTAGACTCTATTGGAGAATGATGTCTCCATACGACACGAACCAAGGGTATCACCTAGTTTCTCGGTACCTTCTCCCGGCGATCCAGAATCTCCACTGGCTGCTCTGGATAACTGAGAGTATGTCCCACCTCAATCTCCGAACGGTCGAGTACATGGCTAGGATCAGCCACATATCGTCTCAACTATGATATGTAGAATATGTTATGGACACCCACTTGTGAAGGTGGCAAGTCTAGCCTATATGCCACGTCACCGAATCTTCCGCTGATCATGAAAGGTTTGATGAAGCACGGGCAAAGCTTCCAACCTCCACGAAAATATATGGTACCACGAGTCAGAGATATCCTCAGAAAAACCAGGTCTCCGACCTAAACCCAAACAAGGTCTCAAGTTACAAAACAATCAAACATAATCAAACAAAACACAAACAAACAACCTACTTCTAATCCTATCTCTAAGCTGTACCCTCCGGTGGCTATCGGCCCAATGCCGATGTCTGTCCTGCGGCACGTGAAGTCTGTCGTTGATGAGCTTCACCTTCTCGGCTGCATCAATAACCATCTCAGGTCCCAATGAAGCTCGCTCTCTAACATCATCCCAAGATATGGGTGTACGACATCTACGCCCATACAGTGCCTCGAAGGGTAACATCTCAATGATAGCCTGAAAGCTGTTGTTGTAAGTAAACTCCACCAAGTGCAGGTGATCCTCCCATGATCCTCCAAAATCTAAAACGTACGTCCGCAGCATATCCTTGAGCGTTTGAATAGTCCTCTCTGACTGTCTGTCCATCTGAGGGTGGTATGCAGTACTAAACTTGAGCTTAGTACACAAACTAGTCTACAGACTCTGCTAGAAATGAGAAATAAAGCGACTATCCCGATCCGAGATGATGTTGACTGGAACTCCATGAATCCTGACAATCTGTCGCATATACATCTTTTCTAGCCTATCAGTAGACGTACCCACTTTAAATGGCAAAAAGTGGGCTAATTTGGTCAACCTGTCTATGATGACCCAAATTGTGTCATTCCCTCCTGGTCTACGCGGCAATCCAGAAACAAAATCCATTATGATGTTGTCACTTCCCGTTCCTGGAATACGTATTCTAATACATGTACAGCTGGAATGTATTTATTTAATATTTATCATATATTGTTCTGTATTTAAATTCTTTTTATTTTATGTTAATTATTTTTCTGTATTTTACTTTCTGTATTTTACCTTCTGCTTTGCTTATTGGGTTTGGCCCGAGTTGGTTTAATTTCCGGCCTTGATGGTTCAATATGAACCCAACTCCCCACCTACCACCACCCCCATTTAAAACCCCAAAACCTTTCTCTCTCTTCATTACTCCTTCTCATTACTCTTCTTCTTCCTCATAACTCTCCTACCAACCTAGGAGAGCTAGGAAAGTGCCAACTTGCTTCTTGATGGATTCCTATTTTTGTTGTTCCATTTTCTTCCTATCAAGATTCTTAGATACTTTAGTACTTAGCATTTTTGATTTATATGGTTCATTTCATGTAGATCTAAGTTTAATATATTTTTGGAATTTTTAGGTTTTGAGCTAGTAACTTTGTTATTTTTCAAGTTTTGATGGTTCCGTGGTATAGAAAATTTGATTCTACCCAATTTTGACTATTGGAAGTCCTGATTTTGACTTATTTTGAGTGATTTATGGTCTTTTTGGTTTATAAGTTTTAATGGCCGTTAGAGGCTGATTGGAGAAGATGAGTAGTACATGCAGTTTCTGACGCATGCTGTTTCTGGCGCATGCAGTTTCTGGTGCATGCAGTTTCTGGCGCATGCAGTTTCTGGCGCATGCTGTTTTCTAGTGCATGCAGTTTCTGGCACATGTTATTTTCTGGTGCATGCAGTTTCTGACGCATGCTATTTTTTGGCGCATGCTGTTTCTGGCACATGCAGTTTTTGGCGCATGCTGTTTCTGGCGCATGTAGTTTCTGGTGTATACAGTTTTTGGCGTTTGCTGTTTCTGGCGCATGTTGTTCCTGGCGCATGTTGTTCCTGGCGCATGCTGTTTTCTGACGCATGCTGTTTCCGACACATGCTGTTTCTGGTGCATGCAGTTTCTGGTACATGCAGTTTCTGGCGTATGCTGTTTTCTGGCGCATGCTGTTTCTGGCGTATACAGTTTCTGGCGCATGCTATTTTCTGGCGCATGCAGTTTCTGGCACATGTTTCTGGCGCATGCAGTTTCCTGGCGTATGCTGTTTCCTAGCACATGCTGTATGAACTTCTATAATTTCTCGAGCCTTTGGACTAATTCTTGTCCCGAATTAACATCGGTTGATATTGATTGTGACCTTGACTAATAATTGATCATGCGTTCCTAGTTGGAACTAAGAGACTGGCTAGTCTCCTTATTGAATTGAATGAATGAGACACGTTCATATTAATTATGAACTATTATAATCGATTGGCCGATCCTGAATATTGACATACATGCACACATGCAGGCTTCAATTTATTTATTTATTTTCTACAAAAAGTAGCATGTGTACTTTATGGTCAAGGCATGATTATTCCGTGGCTAGTTTTGATTGTTGCATTACGTTATGTAAGATCTACAACCTAACCGCACGGGTATCGTTGTAGAGATGTGCATATCGTACCCCGTACGAGAGTACTCATTCTGAAAGACCATGATCCACGGCATGGGATTTCACTCAACATAGAGGCTATTAAGTTAAATAAAATGATGATTGCATGGAGAGAACGGATTCTCGAGTTCTTACATGGTAGCCCTCTTTGGGACTATTAAGTGCCCCACAGGCCGGCTGGTTCCCACAGATACTACAAATCTGCCACACGGGCAGGGTGTGGTATCTTCTTATATTATTTATTGTACATTGTATATTAACGACAGACGTCCCGCTGGGACTCGTCTAAATACATGATTGACGCAATTGATTGATTGGGTAAACTAGCCTTATTTGCGCATAGTAAGAACTGAGGAATCCTTTATTACATATTTCCAGGATAACTTGGAACCCACAATAGCAAGCCGTAGTAGTTGTATGGCCGTTTAAATTGATTTGGTTGTGTACTGTACCTACTCTGTTTACTAACTGAGATGATCAGAGTGTCGAGACATGATGGGCCAACTTCTGTCCTTGTTTGGTTGGGTGGTTGGTTCGAAGTGTCGTAACGTTGTGTGAATCCCAGTAGCAAGCAGAGATCTATTATTATATTCTCTTATTTACTGGTTTAATTCCTCATATCGTGCTTCCTTGCGGTACTTGCTATTAGAGGTCTAACCTCTCTGGTTTTGCATTGCCAGATCTAGAGCCGGTTCCTGAGGACTCAGCTTACTTCCACCTCCAAGGTGGTCAATACTAGAGGGATGACCGCAGGAGGACTCGAGTGGGTTCCTTACTTCCCCGCTCGTTTTGTTACTTACTTTATATTTTGCCATTCGGCATCGACATGTTAGTCGGATCGTCTTGTACTTACTTTTACATAATTGTAATTAAGTCAGACTGCAGCTGATAACAATTGTGTATACCCTACTTCGTCATCTGGCTATGTTTTGTAAAGCCAGATATCAAGAACATTTTGACTGAGCATTTGGGATGCCTTACTACTTTATCTTACATGTTCTCTATTTCTGTTTCGTGTTTGAATGATTGAGACAATAGATGTGAAGTGACCATAGTATGACTTTCATGTAGTATGTACCCCTTGTCTTATTAGACAACATTGATCGTATTATACGGTATTCCTCTACCCGTAATACGTAGCTGGCTGAGTCATTCCCTCGCTCTCCAGTATTCTGGTTCTGGGGCGTGACAAGGTTTTAGTGGTGGCCCATACAGGTCTGATTTCAGACTTGTGGGGTGTTTTGATTTATAGGATGTCTCAATCATACATGTTCCCCCTTGATCTCCTGATTCGTTGTTCTCAACTCTAGCTTGACATTCCAGTATCCTTTGACTTCATTGATCTTTCCTATCCGGTCGTTTGATTGTTCTTTTGTACCTTTTTAGGGGCACTTCGTCCGCATCTGTCAGAACTGGACAGCAACAAGGGCAACATGGACAACCTGACCAGGTTGGTCAGCAACAAGGGTCAGAACTGCTTCAAGAGACTATCCAAGAAGAAGTGATAGTGGAAGCAGCAGCTGGATCGCAGTATCCGGAGGTTCCACCACCACCAACAGTTCCACCTACCCTAGTGGAAGTAGACACGCCGGCCCTTCTGGAGATCATTAGAGGGATGATGGCTACTCAGCAACACCAGATATTAGCCCAGCAGCGCATGCACGCTCAGTTGCAGGAGCAGAACGTACTACTCAACCAAGGGTTGCAGACAGCTTTGGAAAGAGGGGCAAGGCCAGATTCAGGAGCATCAACAAGGTTTTGCAAGTATAACCCCCGCCGTTTCGAGGGCACGGAAGATGCCATTTCAGCAGATGCATGGCTTAAGGATATTGAGGCTATTCTGACGGCAACTAAGGTACCGGCGGAAGAACGTGTGGATCAAGTGAAGTTATTACTTCAAGATCTCGCACGTGATTGGTGGGAATCAGAAGAAGTAGGCATCAGACGTCCTGTTGATTACGACAATTTTACTGCAAGATTCAAGACGAAGTACTATAGAGTTGTGGCGCAGTTTGAGCTACAACAGAAGTTTATCAACCTCAAGCAGGCTGGCAAGGCGGTAGATGCTTATGTAGCGGAGTTCTGCAGATTGAGTAGGGTCTCCCCGGAGATGGTAGCAACAGAGAGCCAGAGGGCTATGAGGTTCCAGCAAGGGTTTCACCTTGATCTCTTGCAATTGATAGAAGGGCACAATTAGTAGACTTTTGACGAAGTATTGACGGCAACCCGAAGGCATGAGATCACCATTCAAAGGATCACGACAAGGACTGGAGGTCAGAAGAGATCCTACAGTCAGATTGAAGGAGGAGGGGGAGCAGCGCCCGAACAACAGCACCATCCCCTGGCATTCGCATTCACGATGTGGCAATACGAGGGCCAGCACCACCACCAAGGCAGTAGCAACAGCAACAGAGGAAGAACCAGCAACCCCAGCGGGCTGCACTTATTGTGGGAAGGTATGGCATACGAGAGATGTGTGTCGGATATTGAACGGACAGTGTTTGATATGTGGAAATCCAGATCATCGGGTTACCACCTGTCCCATGAATTCGAGGTCAGGAGGACCAGTGCAACAATTTCTTTTTCTGCCAGCACCAGGGACAGGCCAGTATTGAGGACCAGCGGTGGCAGTGAGACCGTTGGCATAGCGCCCGTTCATGACAAAAGCTCAGATGTTTCGGCAGCAGGGACCGCCGATACAATAACACCAGCATAGACCACTCCAGCATCATCAAGGCAGGGGCCAGCAGCAGCACCAGGCTATACCGCAACATGGGAACCAACAAGGAGGTCGAGGGCAGGCATTCACTCTATCCTTGGAGGAGGCAATAGCATCGGGAGATGTTGTGCCAGGTAACATTCTCGTCGCCTCATATCCCGCAGTAGCATTGTTTGATTCGGGAGCATCACACTCATTTATATCTGCACAATTTGTAACACGACTAGGAATGAAATTCGAGGTATTGCCAGGGAGGTTAAATATACTCACTGGTAATGGGCTCGTAGGAGTTAGTAGAGTTATTCTAGCATGTAGCGTTGTAGTTTAAGGGCATTCCTTACCCGCCCGGTTGATAGAATTTCCTGTTGGAAATTTCGATATTATCTTAGGCATGGACTGGCTGAAATACAGTCATGCGACAATAGATTGTCGTAGAGGGAGTGTATCTTTTGATATTCCAGGCATGAAGCGGTTCACCTTAGTCAGATCAGTGGCAACTCAACAAGAACAGGGAGTAGTGATGGCAATGGAAGAAGTTCAAGTTTCGAAGGTAGTTGAAGAGTTTCTGGACGTATTTCCCGAAGAACTTCCAGGTCTACCACCGGTTAGGGATATTGAGTTCAGTATAGAATTGGTACCTGGAACTAAACCGATATCAGATCGAGTTTACAGAATGGCAGATTCAGAACAGGCCAAGGTATATCAGCACATAGAGGAACTGAAGGAGAAAAAGTTTATCTAATCTAGCATATCACCATGGGTAGCACCAGTGGTACTTGTGGGAAAGGAGGATGGGTCATCCAGATTGTGCATCGATTACAGGAAGCTTAACACGACAACAGTAAAGAACAAGTACCCACTACCCAGGATCGACGACTTGTTTGATCAGTTGAGCAAAGCTAGAGTTTTCTCCAAGATAGATCTTCGTTCAGGATATCACCAAGTAAGGGTTCGGAAGGAGAATATTCCCAAGACAACATTCAGGTCGAAGTATGGGTATTATGAATTCTTGGTAATGCCGTTTGGTTTGACCAATGCTGCAGCAATATTTATGGATTTGATGAACCGCATCTTTATGCCGTACTTAGATCAATTTGTCATTGTGTTTCTTGACGACATTCTCGTATACTCTGCTAGTGAAGAGGAGCATGAAGACCACCTCAGGAAAGTGTTATAGGTTCTGAGAGAGAAACAGTTGTATGCCAAGCTCAGCAAGTGTGAGTTTTGGTCGGACCATATTTCATTTTTGGGGCACATCGTATTAGGAGCTGGAGTAGCAGTGGATCCCAAGAAGGTAGAAGCAGTAGAGAGTTGGCCAGTACCCAAGACCGTAGCAGATGTACGGAGTTTCTTGGGATTGGCAGGATATTACAGGAGATTTGTATCAGATTTTGCAAGACTTTCATCACCCATGACCCGCTTGACACGAAAGGATGTACCATTCATCTGGTCAGTAGAATGCCATGCATCATTTGAGAATCTGAAGCAGAAGTTGATATCAGTGCCTATTCTCACATTGCCAGTTGGACCCGGAGGTTTCACTGTATATTGTGATGCGTCAGGTAAAGGACTTGGATGTGTCCTTGTGCAGCATAGGAAGGTAATAGCGTATGCATCCAGGCAACTTCGAGACCACGAGAAGAATTACCCAACTCATGACTTGGAGTTGGCGGTAGTAGTATTTGCTTTAAAGCTATGGAGGCATTACTTATATGGTGATCGAGTGAACATGTACACAGACCACAAAAGTCTGAAGTACATCTTTACTCAGAAGGAGCTGAATATGAGGCAGAGAAGATGGTTAGAGCTGATCAAGGATTATGACGTGGAGTATCATCCAGGTAAGGCTAATGTGGTAGCAGACGCTCTCAGCAGGATAGGCGGTACATTTATGTTGACAACACAGAGGCATATCTTAGAAGACCTTCGGGAGATGGACATCGAAGTTATACTTCCTAGTGATGTAGGAGTTCTAACAAGTCTACAAGTTCAATCCGACTTGGTAGATAGGATCAAGACAGTTCAGGCACAGGACCCAAGGATTCAGAAGCTTAGGACAGAATGTGAGTCAGGACTCAGAAAGGAGATACAAATTCATGAAGATGGTACACTTAGGTTTGGGTCACGTCTATGTGTTCCCAGTGGAGATATCAGACAGGATGTTATGACAGAAGCTCACAGTTCTCATTATTTTATACTCCCTGGAGGGACCAAGATGTACCAAGATATCAAGCAGCACTTCTGGTGGAACGGAATGAAGAGGAAGATAGCTATATTTGTTTCCCGTTGCCTGGTATGTCAACAAGTGAAGACAGAGCAGCAGAGGCCAGCTGGGTTATTGCAACCGCTTCCTATTTCGGAATGGAAATGGGAACATATTATAATAGACTTTGTGACCAGTTTATCGAGATCACCAAGTGGTAAAGATGCCATTTGGGTGATAGTAGATCGGCTTACGAAGGTGGCACACTTTCTTCCTTTCAGAGTAGGACAATCTACAGAAAAGTTGGCAGAGTTGTATATGCAACAAGTAGTCAGGCAGCATGGAGTCCCTGTCAGTATTGTGTCAGACAGAGATACCCGTTTTACATCACATTTATGGAAGAGCTTACATCATAGCCTGAGTACCAAGTGAAGATTTAGCACGGCTTACCATCCACAGACAGACGGACAATCAGAAAGAACAATTCAGACTTTAGAGGATATGTTGCGAGCTTGCACTTTAGATTTTGGAGGATCTTGGGAGAGCCACCTGCACTTAGTCGAATTTTTATACAACAACAGTTATCAAGCCAGTATCCAGATGGTGCCATTTGAAGCATTATATGGTAAGAAGTGTAGGTCGCCACTAGCATGGGATGATATCGGGGAGAGGAAGATGTTAGGCCCAAAAATGATTGTACAAACAGTTGAAGTGGTCAAAGGAATTAGAGAGCGACTTCGAGTTGCGCAGGATCGGTATCGTCATTGGGCGGACCAGCATCGTAGGCCGCTAGAATTTTCTGTTGGGGACCACGTGTTCTTGCAGATCTCACCTACCCGTAGGGTCTTTAGATTTCACGTTCGTGGGAAGTTGAGTCCGTGGTACGTGGGCCCATTTGTTATCCTTGATCGGATGGGCGATGTTGCTTATCGTTTATCACTTCCACCTTCGTTACGAGAGGTCCATGACGTGTTTCATGTATCTCAGTTACGTAGGTATGTATCAGACCCAAGCCATATCCTTAATCATTCTGAGCTGGTTGTTGGTACCAACCTGTCTTACGAGGAACAGCCTGTGTCTATTTTGGACCGAAGAAAAAAGATACTCAAGAACCGAACAATTAGCCTTGTCCGGGTTGCTTGGGGTCATCACTCTTTAGGAGAGTCAACGTAGGAACGTGAGGATGATATCCGATCACGGTATCCGTACCTGTTTAACTCACAAGGTATATCTCTTTCTGTATACCTTGATTGTCTTAACTCCTCATGCTTGTCACCTTATGAGTAGAATTGCTTGGTGTCGTTGATAGTTAAACATAGATATGTTACTTGCTATTGACATTGTAAAATGATTTCTTACTCAATTTCTTATACTTAGATTAGTTTAGCTCCGATGTTTCTATCATGCTTAGGATTTGAAATTTCGAGGACGGAATTTTTTTAAGGAGGGTAGAGATGTCACTTCCCGTTCCCGGAATACGTATTCTAATACATGTACTGCTGGAATGTATTTATTTAATATTTATCATGTATTATTCTGTATTTAAATTCTTTTAATTTCATGTTAATTATTTTTCTGTATTTTACTTTCTGTATTTTACCTTCTGCTTTGCTTATTGGGTTCGGCCCGAGTAGGTTTAATTTCCGGCCTTGATGGTTCAACATGAACCCAACTCCCCACCTACCACCACCCCCATTTAAAACCCCAAAACCTTTCTCTCTCTTCATTACTCCTTCTCATTACTCTTCTTCTTCCTCATAACTCTCCCACCAACCTAGGAGAGTTAGGCAAGTGCCAACTTGCTTATTGATGGATTCCCATTTTTGTTGTTCCATTTTCTTCCTCTCAAGATTCTTAGATACTTTAGTACTTAGCATTTTCGAATTCTATGGGTCATTTCATGTAGATGTAAGTTTAATATATTTTCAAAATTTTTAGGTTTTGATCTAGTAACTTTGTTATTTTTTAAGTTTTGATGTTTCCATGTTGTAGGAAATTTGATTCTACCCAATTTTGACTATTAGAAGTCCTGATTTCGACATATTTTGAGTAATTTATGGTCTTTTTGGTTTATGAGTTTTTATGGCCATTAGAGGCTGATTGGAGAAGATGAGCAGTACATGCAGTTTCTGACGCATGCTGTTTCTGGCGCATGCAGTTTCTGGCGCATGCAGTTTCTCGCGCATGCTATTTTCTGGCGCGTGCTGTTTCTGGCGCACGCAGTTTCTGGCGCATGCTGTTTCTTGCGCATGCTGTTTCTGGCACATATGGTTTTTGGTACATCATGTTTTCTGGCGCATATAGTTTCTGGCGCATGCTGTTTTCCGGCGCATGCAGTTTCTGTCGCATGCTGTTTTCTGGCGCATGCTGTTTCTGGCGCATGCAGCTTCTGGCGTATGCTATTTCTGGCGCATGCTGTTTCTGGCGTATGTTGTTCCTGGCGCATGCTATTTCTGGCGCATGCTGTTTCTGGCGCATGTTGTTCCTTGCGCATGCAGTTTCTTGCGCATGTTGTTTTCTGGCGCATGTTGTTTCCGGCATATGCTGTTTCTGGCGCATGCAGTTTCTGGCGCATGCAGTTTCTGGCGCATGCTATTTTCTGGCGCATGCAGTTTCTGGTGCATGCAGTTTCTAGCGCATGCTGTTTTCTAGCGCATGCAGTTTCTGGCGATGTTTTTTCTGGCGCATGATGTTTCCTGGCGCATGCTGTTTTCTGGCACATGCTACATGAACTTCTATAATTTTTCGGGCCTTTGAACTAATTCTTGTCCCGAATTAACATTGGATGATATTGATTATGACCTTGACTAATAATTGATCATGCGTTCCTAGTTGGAACTAAGAGACTGGCTAGTCGTCTTATTGAATTGAATGAATGAGACACGTTCATATTAATTATGAACTATTATAATCGATTGGCCGATCCCGAATATTGACATACAAGCACACATGCAGGCTTCAATTTATTTATTTATTTTCTACAAAAAGCAGCATGTGTACTTTATGGTCAAGGCTTGATTATTCCGTGGCTAGTTTTAATTGTTGCGTTACGCTATGTAAGACCTACAACCTAACCGCACGGGTATCGTTGTAGAGATGTGCATATCGTATCCCGTACGAGAGTACTCATTCTGAATGACCATGATCCACGGCATAGGATTTCACTCAACATAGAGGCTATTAAGTTAAATAAAATGATAATTGCATGGAGAGAACGGATTCCCGAGTGCTTACATGGCAGCCTACTTTAGGACTATTAAGTGCCCGACAGGCCGGCTGGTTCCCACAGATACTGCAAATCTGCCACACGGGCAGGGAGTGGTATCTGCTTATATTATTTATTGTACATTGTATATTAACGATGGGCGTCCCGCTGGGACTCGTCTAAATACATGATTGACGTAATTGATTGATTGGGTAAACTAGCCTTGTTTGCGCATAGTAAGAACTGAGGAATCCTTTATTGCATATTTCCAAGATAACTTGGAACCCACAATAGCAAGCCGTAGTAGTTGCATGGCCGTTTAAATTGATTTGGTTGTGTACTATACCTACTCTGTTTACTAACTGAGATGATCAGAGTGTCGAGACATGACGGGCCAACTTCTGTCCTTGTTTGGTTGGGAGGTTGGCTCGAAGTGTCGTGACATTGTGTGAATCCCAGTATCAAGCAGAGATCTATTATTATATTCTCTTATTTACTGGTTTAATTCCTTATATCGTGCTTCCTTGCGGTACTTGCTATTAGAGGTCTAACCTCTCTGATTTTGTATGGCCAGATCTAGAGCCGGTTCCCGAGGACTCAGCTTACTTCCACCTCCAAGATGGTCAATACTAGAGGGATGATCGCAGGAGGACTCGAGTGGGTTCCTTACTTCTCCGCTCGTTTTGTTACTTACTTTATATTTTGCCGTTCGGCACCGACATGTTAGTCGGATCATCTTGTACTTACTTTTACATAATTGTAATTAAGTCAGACTGCAGCTGATAACAATTATGTATACCCTGCTTCGTCATCTGGCTATGTTTTGTAAAGCCAGATATCAAGAACATTTTGACTGAGCGTTTGGGACGCCTTACTGCTTTATCTTACATGTTCTCTATTTCTGTTTCGTGTTTGAATGATTGAGACAATAGATGTGAAGTGACCATAGTATGACTTTCATGTAGTATGCACCCCCTTGTCTTATTAGACAACATTGATCGTATTATACGGTATTCCTCTACCCGTAATATGTAGCTGGTCGAGTCTTTCCCCAGCTCTCCAGTACTCTGGTTCTGGGGCGTGACAGATGTGCTCCCACTTCTACTCTGGAATAGGCAATATCTACAACAATCCTCCTGGCCTCTGCCTCTCTGTCTTGACCTTCTAATAAACCAAACATCTGGCTATGAAGTGAGCTACCTCCCGCTTCATCCCATACCACCAGACGTGCTCCGGCAGATTCCTATACATCTTGTTGGCACCTGGATGTATAGAGTACTGAGATCGGTGGGCCTCATGCATGACCTGCTCCCTGAGCTCTCCAATGGGCACACACAGCCTGATACCGTGCCTCAAAGTGCCATCATCCGCAAGAGTAAACTCATCATCCACTAGCCCTGCTCGAACCTGCTCTCGGATATACCGCAGAGCCACATCCTCGATCTGCATCGACTTGATCCTCTCCATGAAGTCCGACTGAATCTGAAGGCCCCACATCTGCATCTGAACTCCTGGAACAATCACCTCAATTCCTAGGCTCTCCAAATCTACTTACAAGTAACGACCCATAGTCAAACACATGGCTGTCGGATACCGAGTCAAGGCATCGGCAACCACGTTGGCCTTTCCTGGGTGATACTGTAGTGAAATATCAAAGTCCTTCATCAACTCTAACTACCTGCGCTGCCTCATGTTGAGCTCCTTCTGTGTAAACACATACTTCACGCTCTTATGATCTATAAAGATCTCTACCCGCTCTCCATATAAGTAGTGTTTCCACAACATTAAAGCAAATATCACTTCTGCTAACTCCAAGTCGTTGGTAGGGTAGTTCTTCTCTTGGGGATGTAACTGCCTAGAAGCATAGGCAATCACCTTCCTATGCTGCTGTAAGACACAATCCAAACACTTCCCTGAGGCGTCATTGTAGATAGTGAACCCTCCAGATCCCGATGCCAATATCAGAATCAGAGCTGTCGTCAGCCGCTTATTCAACTCATCAAAAGCGACCTGATACTCCTATGACCAGACAAACTCTGCATCCTTCCGGGTCAGCCTAGTCAATGGCTCTGCAATCTGGAAGATATCCTGCACGAACCTCCTGTAATAGCCTGCCAACCCCAATAAGCTCCTGATCTCTGCTACTTAACTCGGTGCTGACGAAGCCTCAACTGCCGTAATCTTCTTCAAGTCAACTGAGATCCTATCTCCAGTCACCACATGACCGAAGAAGTCAACTCTGTCCGAAAAGAACTCATACTTCGAGAGCTTGCAATAAAGCTCCTCCCATCTGAGTGTCTCCAGAACCACTCTCAAGTGCTCCTCTTGCTCCTCCTCAGTCTTCTAGTACACTAGGATATCATCGATGAGCACCAACATAAACTTGTCCAAGTACTGGTGGAACACCTTGTTCATCAAGTTCATGAATACCGCCGGGGTGTTGGTCAGCCCAAATGGCATAACCAAAAACTCAAACTGACCATACCGCATCCTGAATGCGGTCTTGGGGATATCCTCCTTCTTCACCTTTATCTGATGATAACCTGACATCAGATCAATCTTCGAGAAAACCCGAGCTCCGCTCAACTGATCAAAGAGATCATCAATCTGCGGTAGTAGTTATCTGTTCTTGTTTGTGAGGTTGTTGAGTGCCATATAGTCGATACACATCCATACCGACCCATCCTTCTTGGGTACAAAGAGTACCGGTGCACCCTAAGGTGAAGAACTGAACTCCGTCTGAGAACATCACTCACAAGGATAATACCACCCCCGGTCGTGATCTTATAAGTCCTAGGCAATGATTCAGATATAAGGCAGTATCTAATAGCAAATGATACAGACACAAAACTGTAGGAAGCCCCGAAATTATATAAGGCGAATGCTTGAATGGAGTCGAGAAGAACAGAACCTGCGATCAGCTCCCCAATAGCCTCTGCATCCCCGACCGCCATGGCGAAAGCTCGCCTTTGCTGGCCTTCCCTGGCCTGCTGCTGATGCTGCACGAACCGCTGCTGCTAAGTCGGCAGCGGTCCCTTCTGCTGTCCGACTGGAGCCTTGGCTCCTGCTTCCTGTGCTGCTCTTATGCGAAGAGGAAACAGTTCCACAGCTGAAGCTCTGACGTACCGCAGAAAATGCACTTCCCCGGCCTCTTCCTGCACTCGGTCGATCCATGCCCCGGTTTCCTGCAGAAGGTACAACTAGTAGGCTGCTGCCTCGGGGCCTGCTGCTGCTGCCTCGGCTGCTAATAGTGAGCTGGCTGAAGTCTCGTCTACTGGAACTACTATGGCTGAAACTGTCTCTGCTGATGCTGCTGCTGAAAGTGAGGCCTCTTGGCCTGGCCTCCACTGCTGTTGACATCGAGAGTGTCTCATCCCCTCTTGAGCCTCAGCTCAAGGTCATCCTCCACTGCTAGGGCACCCACCAGGATCTCCTCAAAAGTGGCACTGAGGGTACTCTTGGTATAGGACTTCACCTCCCTGACTAACCTATTCCTGAACCTCCGGGCCTTCGTCGCCTCATAAATCCCCTTAACAAATCTTCCCAGATGGCATAAATCTTCGACGTTCTCTTCGACAGTCTGACTGCCATGCACCAAAGCCTCAAACTATATCTTGAGGGCACCAAGCGCTGCATCGGGGAAGAACGTCTCCTTGAACAGCTTATTAAAAGTTGCCCAAGTCTGCCCAACTGTACCAACCCTCGGATCTGTCTGGTACCACGTACGAGCCAAGTCCTGCATCATACTAGCCGCCGCCTCAATCTACAGTCTCGCTGGAATCTCTGCCAGCCTGAAGATCTCCTCCATATGCTCGATCCACTCGTCTGTATACAGGATACCCTCTGTACCCCTGAAGTCTCGCGGGTGTATCTTCTGGAAATCCTGTATCCCCTTCTCCTTCGGCTGATGCTGCTGCTGACCTGCCAAAGGCTGAGCTGTAGCCCTCTCAACTGTCGTCATGGCCAGATCGATGCCCCGACTGAACTCTGCCGTCTGACGCTGCTGTAGAGCCTACTGAGCCTCCATGAACTGTTGGAAGAAGGTGAACAGTTGTACTGCATCGACAGATCCTGAAGGTGGCTGCTGCTGCTGTAGCATCTCCAGAATAAATAGGCTCTGCCTGTGCACTGGTGGAGGGGCTCCTCCGAAGGTAGTTGAAGCACCCAATCCAGCTGGCAAAACTGGTATTACGGTATCGGCTGCTCGCTACACAAGACGAGAGGTGGCAGACCTCTCAGTAGTGTCCCCCTATCCGGGACGATGAGATCTAGTCTCGATGACCATCCTGGAGACAGATCAAACAAGAACAATTTCTGAGAATGAGTCAAAATAGCAAAGGAGCACAGTTTATATTCAAGGGAAGACAATAAGCAGGAAATTTAGATAAAAGGAATCTAATTAAGAGTTTTTCCTAATGTGATCGAGTACCTTCAAAAAATATTCTAATCCTACTACAGGCTGCATTGATACTCTAGTTCGAATACCACTGTAAATCTAGACCTTCATGGGCCACCACTAAAAACGTGTCACGACCCGCACCCAATCCAGGGGCACGAGAAGTAGGTACGTCCATCCTATGCCGCAGTGTCGGCAGTAGAACGCTGTCCTAGGTCACATACATCTAACAATTATAAGGTACATTGAACAGTTATACTCTCCGAATGGAGGAATAATATAAAGTACAAATCTCAATCACAGCTAACGAAGATGTACGATAAGATAGATAAGAATATCAACAGAATCCACAGATGAAATAGGATAAAAGAGAGAATCCAAAGTCTATGAGATAAACATCTAACAAGCTCCACAAATCTACATCATCACAATCTCTAATACAAATATCCAGATGAGATACCACTGAAATAAGATAACTAAACTATCGGAGGGTCGTCAGCAGGTAATGGATCCTACTGGAAGTCCAAGTCACATGTGTCCTCTAATGTTGTCCTGTAGTAGGTGGTACAACACGCCTCATCCTTGTTCTCTGTAATATTTTTAATAGGTCCAGTCAGTACAGGAGCGAGCACAGTACATCTCACTCAGTTCATATCATGATAGGAATATAAAGCATGCAATATAGTAAAATACATGAATCGCTGAAAGAAAAGACATGAAATAAAGAGAAGACTGTAATAGAAATATCTACTATAAGTAAAGAACTAACAGTGAACTAGTAATTTAGAGTACAAGATAGACACATGAACGGCTTGATAATAAACATAAGAGTTTGTACATGGCTACACTACTTTAGAAATATTTACATAACTATTTCTACTCCTCCATCCCCAATCAATACACAAAGATCCATTCAAGTTATGTTATTGTACATGATTTCACATGGGGACCCATAAATGGGTGCACATGAATATAAATATGGGGGCTCCGTGAACATGAGAGTACATGAATCACGAGAGTGTACATGAATGGTGAAAGCACGAAAATACATGATGAAAGTGAAACGCACATGACATGATGTATCCGTTGCTCCTGAAGGGGATAACATCGTATGAAAAGATCCATATAGCACTAATCCATGTTACCATCGTGACAACATCAAGTAAAGTAATCTAGAGCAAGAATAAAGTCCTAATAAGTATAAAACGGTCAGAGAATGTACTCGCCTTATATCCTGAGTATCCGAAGTCAATATACTGTCTGAGGATGGGTGTCTGACTCCAATTTGGAACAGCACAAGTCACAATATGTCCAAAATGGTAATATAGAATATTACAATGCATTCTACATGATATTAGGGTCAATCTAGGCTAAAGAAAACTATTGGTCAACTCTAGTCAACTACACTAGTCAAACTTGGTCAACTAGGTCAAGTCCTAGCCTAGACAAGTCTTACTAAGCCTAACCATGTCTATCCTAGCATTCACACAGGTCACAAGTGTTTGCAATTGATTGTAAAATTACAGAACAATTTTATAGGAGGACTGAACTTAGACTCACAATACAAACTCGCTCGTACAAAGAAAGCCTAGGAATGAAAACCTAGGTGCAGCAATCTATGTACGATTGTTTATTTTTGATTCTGGGGGATGACGGTAGAGGCTCGGGAAAGCGATGGCAGCTTTGCCTTACTCCTTGGACGATCGGACGTAGCCTTAGATCTGATGAAGAAATGCTCTCGGAATGTGTGGGATGAATCCTCAGTGCGTGCCTTTGTCTCACTGTGTGTCCAGCCGGGTGGAGAGAGTCTCTTTTGTAAGGGAATGGCACCTTGCTATTTGTAGGAGTTGGGTGTGATCATTAGGGTTTGCAATGATTGCCCTTTGAAAAGTCGACGGCCAATAATATGGACCATTAATCTTGATTGCATCACATCTGGGCAGTTAATTTTTGATTACGCCAAATCCGTATAGGAAATTAATATTGACTGCAATGAATCTTCATAATTTGTCATGACAAGCTCGGATCTCCTGCCACGTGTTTAATCTACTTGATTACAATAAATCTGATTTGATCCGGGTAATTATGGTGATTGCACTAAATCTAGCACTACCAAAATACATGGATTTACCGACGGCCTTATCCGTCGGTAGTCCGTCGCCAAAAATAAATACCGATGGATTACCGACGGATATTTTGGTAAAACAGCCGTCGGGAATAACCTCGTCGCTAAAACATATCCGTCGCTACTCCGTCGCTCAGCGACGACTTAGCGACGGAATACCGTCGGCGCATTTAAATATATATAGCGACGGATTACCGACTAGCTTTCGTCAAAACATGTATCAGGATATAGGGTTAGCGACAGAAAAATCCGTCGCTAAAGAGTCGGCAAAACCGTATCAGTGATATTCTGATACGCAATATCCGTCGCTAATCCATCGTAAATTTGTCGGTAAAAGCGTATCAGAGATTTTCCCATACGGCAGGTCGTCGTTATGCCGTCGCTAATCCGCCAAGGTGTACGACGGATTAGTGTCGTATTAGCCACAAAACATCCGTCGCTAACTGCAAAATTTATGGACATCAAACAGAACCAGGTCGACGGACATTCCGTCGCTAAACCGTCGCTCAATGTAAAATACTCCAGGTAGCGACGGATATTACATCGCCAATCCGTCGATACATTAAATTCCTACAGTTAGCGACGGATAGTCCGTCGCCAATCCGTCGCTTTATTGAAATGCTCCAGGTAGCGACGGTTTTTACGTCGCCACTCCGTCGCTAAACTCAGTTTCTCCAGTTAGCGACGGACTATCCGTCGCTGAGTGGTCGCCAGTCCGTCGCTAACTTCTAATTTTTGGAAAAAAAATACTGCAAACAGACTCTTTCCTATTTATACAACACATCCAACATAATATCAAACATGCAAAATATCCATATACAACACCATATATCCATATCCAACACGAATATCCAACGTATCCAATATCCAACACCATATATCCATATGCAAAATATCCATATCCGACACCAATATCCAACAAAATATTACCAACACAATATATCCAATATCCAACATTAAATTATCCAAACATAAAAAAAATATCCGAACATACAATGTATCCAAATGTCTACAAAAATTTCGGCAGCACCTCCTTTGTATATCAGATCATCGCTTATAACCCAGCGTAGGTATATATCCAAAAATCACATAGACGAAATATGCACATATGAATTTAATGCACACCAATTATCCAAGAATAGACATCAATTATACTGAAGAGTAACCTAATATCCGTCGTTATACTGAAAATTTATCTTCAAGTGTGAGAACGGATGGCTCAGAATACACAACCCAAAATTCATTCTAGCATACATTAGTGTGAATCATCTATGTTCTGTACATATGGTGTAGTATATGATCTTATCGTATCTAGTATCTGAAGAACGTAACAGAATCAAGATGAACTCACATAATGTAATAGTAAGACATCATCTACTACTATATAAGATATAGTGATAGGTTGTCGTATCATCATTGCCGAGGGATGAGGGTCGGAGGACAGTCAACTTATCTACGGCTACATAGTTTCTGTCTCGCCAGTCGAATGGCTGCAGGAACTATATATGTCCTGATCACCATGTCGTACCGTAGATTAATGCAAATGGAGCTGGAAACAAAATACAGAAACCAAAAAACAAAATACAGAATCCAATCCCTGGGTTCGCCGAAAATACGAAACACAGAATCCAATCCCTGTATTTTAAGTGTGAGAACGGATGGCTCAGAAGACAACCAAACCGGAGAGGATACTCCAAGAGATACATCTGAGTAGGACGTATACTCTGAGAGATCACCCTTACAGAAATGATATCAGTAGTGGGATCGAATGTTGGAGAAGATATTATCACAGTATACGTCCTCTCCTCCACGATGGCTATAGACCCATCTGCTCGTCCCTGCTTCCATTCTTCTTATTTGACTCTCTCAGCCACACATGATATCCAGCTCAAGTGTAGAGTAGGCGAAAAAGAAGGGGGTAGGAATAGGAGGGGGAAGCCGCACAGCCGGCGGCATGACCCGGAGAAAGTACAGAGGTTTTCTTCAACATACGTAGGAGAACTATAAGGATATATGTAAACACAACATATCATCTTGTCAAAGACCCTAAATGTGACAACCATGTTACCGCGGTGTCGGAAGACTAACATGTCATAATTTTATAAGCCGTGTGTTTTGACATAATCCTCCCAACCGGATTTCAGTTCTATGTAATAATGCGAGATTACGACACAGGAGGAAAGAGTTGGGATGATTATGTCAAAACACACGGCTTAGAAAATTATGACATGTTAATATTCCGACACCGCGGTAACATGGTTGTCACATTAAGGGTCTTTGACAAGATGACATATTGTGAAAAGATAAATCCTTATAGTTCTCCTACATATGTTGAAGAAAACCTCTGTACTTCCTCCGGGTCATGCCGCCGGCTGTGCTGCTTCCCCCTCCTATTCCTGTCCCCTTCTTTTCCGCCTACTCTACACTTGAGCTGGATATCATGTGTGGCTAAGAGAGTCAAATAAGAAGAATGGAAGCAGGGACGAGCAGATGGGTCTAGAGCCATCGTGGAGGAGAGGACGTATACTGTGATAATATCTTCTCCAACATTCGATCCCACTACTGATATCATTTCTGTAA
Organism: Iris pallida; assembly: GCA_029216955.1. Lineage (NCBI taxonomy): Eukaryota > Viridiplantae > Streptophyta > Magnoliopsida > Asparagales > Iridaceae > Iris > Iris pallida. Next base: position 8,622,613 of record JANAVB010012198.1, read on the forward strand.
GGGTGATCTCTCAGAGTATACGTCCTACCCAGATGGATCTCTCGGAGTATCCTCTCCGGTTGGTTGTCGTATCATCATTGTCGAGGGATGAGGGTCGGAGGACAGTCCACTTTATCTACGGATACATAGTTTCTACCTCGCCAGTCGAATGGCTGCAGGGACTATGTCCTGGTCACCCATCATGGGTGTTATCTGGTAAGTATATGTAACAGAATGTAAAAGAATGTATATGTTCTTATCGTATCTAGTATCTGAAGAATGTAACAAAATACAGAAACCAAAATACAAAATATAGAATCCAAAAAAGGACCCTCTGTGAGAACGGATGGCTCAGAACACAAACCAACCGGAGAGGATACTCCGAGAGATCCATCTGGGAGGGACGTATAATCTGAGAGATCACCTTTACAAGAATTATATCAGTAGTAGGATTGAGTACTGGAGGGGATATTATCAGAGTATACGTCCTACTCAGATGGGTCTCTCACCGTTACTATTTTTTTTTTGACAGCATGGTGGATGTGCTCCGTCCACAGATTCTGGCTCCGAGCCAAAACTTTGTTCCGGAGCTCAAGTAGACATCTTTGGTGTATAGCTCGAGCGAAAGGTTCCTGACAGCATGGTAGTCTCGTTTGTCAAAGTATCCGTGCTCGTCCCACAACCCATGTGGGATGAGCACGGATACTTTGACAGAGGAGACCACCATACTGTCAGGAACCTTTCCCTCGAGCTATACACCAAAGATGTCCACTTGAGCTCCGGAACAAAGTTTTGGCTCGAAGCCAGAATCTGTGGACAGAGCACATCCACCATGCTGTCAGAAAAAAAATAGTAACGGTGAGAGACCCATCTGAGTAGGACGTATACTCTGATAACATCTCCTCGAGCACTCAATCCTACTACTGATATAATTCTTGTAAAGGTGATCTCTCAGATTATACGTCCCTCCCAGATGGATCTCTCGGAGTATCCTCTCCGGTTGGTTGTCGTATCATCATTGCCGAGGGATGAGGGTCGGAGGACAGTCCACTTTATCTACGGATACATAGTTTCTGCCTCGCCAGTCGAATGGCTGCAGGAACTATGTTACCGCGGTGTCGTAGTCCAATATAATCCAGAGATTGACACAGTTCTAATTCATATATGTAGTCCAATACAAATAGTCTAAAACAAAAACAACCCAATAAAAATAGTCCAATACAAATAAGTACTAATAGCTAATGCTTGCCACGCTGCTCACGCAAACGCTCAGTGATACTTTCACGCAACCACCTCCGAAAAGCGAGATTTTTGGTGCGAGGAGAGGCGTCGTCCCTTGCCAGGACTACATCAAAAGCACTCTCGGCATTACTAGCTACCGGTGCTGGATGACTAGAACTCCCGGTCTCACTAGCAACCGTTGCCACTTCCTCCTCAACTGTAGGAGGAGCCACCTCAGCATTCACTGTTTTCTTCAAACGACGTGCCGCTCCTCGGGTCATGGGTGCCATCTGGTAAGTATATGTAACAGAATGTAAAAGAATGTAACAGCTAAAATTCAAAAACCAAAATCCCCATGCCAACATGAATCATAACATATAACTTAAACCCAGACATGACATAGGATTAAACCTAATGATTTAATCATCCTTAAATCAGTAAACACAAACAGTGTACTAATTCTCAGTTTTTAGTCCAATGTAATTCAAAAGCCATCATCCCATGCCAACAAAACACTCCATACACAGAAAACAACAGATTTTTGATAAGTACTTATTTGTGTAGACAATTCATTTAAAAAGGAAAAGATGAAGTCTAAGGTCTATCACATACCTAAGTGATATAGGACCAATATTGGACTGATACTCAAACGAATGGGTCTGCTACTGCTATGGAAAGAACACTAGTTATAAACTGTGACTGAACATATAACTATAGTATGCAGGACAAAATAGTAGTAGGGGTATCATCTGACTGCACACAAGGGATAATGAGCTGGGCAGGTGCAATATGGATGCAGTAAGCCACCCCAACAATGCCCGGCCCCCTCCCCCCTGCTGCATTTAACTGCTGCTGCTGCTGTTGCTGCATTTAACTGCTGCTGCTGCTGCTGCATGCTTCTGCTACAGCTGCTGCATTGCTGCTGCTGCAATGGTATATATATAGGCAATATGATACCATGAGATACTCTCAAGAACACATCTAAAATCTGAGAATAAATATACAAAATATTCATTCCAACAATAAATCAAACACTTGATGTGTCCAAATAGGAAGTTTCCCACATGGCGACGTGATTTAATAATACGTCGCTATTCGTCGCTCATCAGCGACGAATATTTATGCCTGTCGCAGAACGTCGCTAGCCAGCGACGTTTTGCAACGTTATTTTTATGACGTCGCTATTTTCAATAAATAGCGACGTTATTGGTCGCCGTCGCTAAATGACGTCGCTAGCCAGGAGAGAGGCAGTGACGGAGGCAGCTGCACGCCCCCTCCCACCGCCCCCTCCACACCCCCCGCCCCCTCCCATCGCCGTCCCTCCACACCCTCCGCCCCCCGCGGCCAGCCCCCCTCCACACATACCCCCCCGCACCCCGCGGCCAGCCCCCGCCCCCATCGTCCCCCCCCCCCCAACGCTGCCCGCCCCCTCGACCCCACCGCCCCCTCCACACCCCCCGCCCCCGGTCCCCCGCGCACGGCCAGCCCCCCTCCGCAACCCCCCGCACCCCGCGGCCAGCCCCCGCGCGCCCCCATCCCTCCAACGCTTCCCGCCTCCTCCCACCGCCCCCTCCACACCCCCCGCCACCGCCGCCACCGCCGCCTCCCGCAGTCGATGCCGCCCCCGCAGCCCCCGACGCCCTCGGCCCGCTGCACCCATGACCACCGCGCGCGTGCGAGAGAGAGAGAGAGAGAAAGAGAGAGAGAGAGAGAGAGAGAGAGAGAGGGAGAGGGAGAGGGAGAGGGGATTACCTTTGGGAGAGAGAGAGGAGAGGGGGTCGCCGATCACCGCCGCGGGAGAGAGAGGAGAGGGGGTCGCCGATCGATCACCGCGGGAGAGAGAGAGAGAGAGAGGAGAGAGAGTAAAATTTGGGAGGAATGAAAAAGTTCCCCCCGTCGTTTCAATTTAAGTCTGGAACTTAATTTAGCGACGGAGTAGCGACGGATTATTCCGTCGCTAAGTAGTCAGTAAATCTCGCGCCAGAGTAGCGACGGATTATTCCATCGCTAAGTCGTCAGTCAAATCTTACGCCAATATTTTAGGCTTCTGCCGCCAAAATATGCGACGTTCTAGCGACGGATATAAAACCGTCGCTACTTGGCCGACAACCTATCGACGGCGTAGCGACGGATATGGACATAAAAAAATAAAAAAAATTGTCCACTGCTTTCCGTCGGTAGTCCGTCACAAATCCGTCGGTGATCCGACGGTAATAGCGACGGAAAATTTTCGTCGCTAAATGGCCGTCGCTAAAGTACTGTAATTTGGTAGTGTAGCAGCCATAACTCCGAGGGGATAAGACAGCCACGTGTCTCAACTGTGATGAGGACCGCCACGTATTTCAACTGTCGTGAGTGGGACGTTCTGTCAGAGCCGCATGAGTGCGGTCTCTAAGTGAACCGCATACGGGTGGCCCCTACGATCCTAGCCGCATGAAAGTAGCAGCCACATGAGGGTGCCGGCCGCATGAAGGAGGCAGCCGCATGAAGGTAGCTGCCGCATGAAGAGAACAACCACATCAAGAGAACAACCGCATGAAGAGAACAACCGCATGAAGAGAGCAACCGCATAGGGGTGACAGCCGCATAGGAATGGCAGCCGCATAAGGAGCTTTGGACTTGGCGGTTCCTGCAAGCTATAAAAGATTTTCTTCTTTTCCCTAGGAGTACGCCATCATGTCAGGGCTATCATTTCAGCTTTATGTCAGAGTTGTCACTTTGCCTTTCTGTTAGAGCTGCCGTCAGAAGATTTAATGAGGAAGTTGCTTTTTGGCAAGCTGTAGAGGCAAACTGCTTTTGGCCACGTGGCTTCTTCCTGAGCCGCATGGAGCTATCCGAGCCGCATGATGCTCTTTTGAACCGCATGAATTTCTAATGGATTTCTGAGCCGCATGAAGCTCTTTCTGTCAGAGCCGTATGGGCTTTTTCTTGTTCTTTTCTATGCTTCTACAAGACCCCCTTCAAAGTTTTCAATTTGCAAAATTGAAATACGTTGAATAAGAAGTATGGCTATGTAAACTCTTCTGGCCGCATAGGATGTTCTAGCCACATGGACTTTCTAACCGCATGGACTTCCTAGCCGCAGGGATTTCCTAGCCGCATGGACTGTCTGGCCGTATAGACTCCCTACCACGTGTGCATCTCCTGCCACGTGTGCGTCTCATTATTTGCCCTTGATTTGCTTTAGATTTAAAGTCGCCTTTTGGTGCAGGATCCCAAGGGTCAGTTTTAAATATCCAGATTTTCCTCGATGACCGAAGAGTCGATTTTGTTTTTATGCAGCACGCGGATCGAAGCGTCCCCCCTCTTTCTGCCTATAAATAGGAGCGTTTTGGGTCAGAGAGCTTCTTTACATTCTTCTGTCTTCAACTTTTCTTGCCCTAGGTTGCTATCTTCGTCTTCCTTCTCCGCTCATCAATCAACAATGGCCCCCAAGTCTTCCAAGGCCGCGGCAAAGGGTAAGGGAGTGGCTTCTTTGTCAGCCACGGTGCCTAAAGTTTACCCCGACGTTTACCCCACCATTGCTGGTAAGGGTTTGGGCGGATCATATACTTCGAAACCCTAACAAAGACGGCTCTGTTGCATGCTTTATGTACAAGCCTTTAATGCGTCCCTCGTCTTCATCGAACTGTTCAATTTATAAGGGCCGCATGTATGTCCCACGTCCGAGCCTCATGGGGGTATACCCTATGTTCTAGCCGCATAGGAGTTTGTCTAGTAGCCGCATAGACACTTCACAAACTGAACCGCACCCGTCGAACAGAGCCGCATAAGTCTCTCTGAATCGAACCACATGAATCCCCCTCAAACCAGACCGCATAAACTCATCTGGCCTGGGTCGCATGAAGTTGTGCTAAACCGAGCCGCATAAACTCCCCTGAATTGAGCCGCATAGTGCTTCGCTAAGTAGAACCACATAAGCCTACGCTAAACAGAGCCGCATAAGCTTACGCTAATTAGTGCCGCATAAGCTCATGTTCGAACAGAGCCGCATGAGCTCTTTTAAAACAGAACCGTATAAGCTCATTTTTAAACAGAGCCGCATAAGCTCGTCTTTAAACAGAGCCGCATAAGCTTATGTGGATTGGTCCGCATAAGCCAAAACCCTCGGTGGTTCTATTTTCGCCATCTTTTAACTTGTTTCTTTTGTCATTCTTCAGTGAATCTGCCAATTAATGCTGCTGAAGAACCTCTGGTGGGGCGCGCCCAATCTGCTGTGGGCTATAGGTATGATCACATAGTCGAATATGTGACGAACCAACTTCCAAAAGAGCCTTTGGAGCGGTTGAATGCTATCAAGAACCAGCCCTTCTACTTTCTCTGCGCCATGATGAACTCGAGGCAATTGGAGGGGAAATACCTGAAGCCGGCGTTCCTCTTTGGAGATGCTTTGTCTGTAAAGAACACCCGAGTGCTGGATATATCCGAGAGCTGGGACTTTACTCTTGACGGGGTGGAGATCCATATCCCTCCGATAGAGCATCATTTTCCTCTGTCATGGTTCAACATGTTACTGCTGGACAGAAAGATGGTGGACTCCTTGACTCCAAGCAGGTCAGGGACGTTTGTGGGAAATATCTATTACAACAGGAATTTGGGGTCAGCGTATGCGGGAAGGGAACCGTTCAGTCGGTATGTGATAGGACTAGCTCCGGGTACCTTTATAAACGTAACGGGTCCCAATTTCACATTCTCTCAGGCTGATACCTTCTTGAACTAGCTTGCTCGCAAAGGATCCTATCCCGTCGGCCGGTTGGCATTGCTGAATTGGATAAACCCTATTCCTGCGTGGGCCAACTTGACCACGTGGATTCTGCGGAAGTATGAGGCTTTTCTGCATGAGATCGGCCTCTACTACGCCATTCGGGGCACATGTCATGGTCTACCCATAAATAAGTCGTTGTTTATGGCTCTCCTGAAGATGTACAACTGGAGGACGGGAACCTTCTTCATGCCCGGAGGGGAGCTGGGACTTGTCCTCCACGAGATGTACGTTATTTCCAAGCTGTCCTGGGGGAAAGAAGTCTTTGAAGTGTACACCCCTACGAGCGAAGAGCTCGAGGATTTGGATCGACAGTTCCCAGGCTTTGTTGCCGTGTATCAAAAATTGTTATGTCACCACAGTACTTGTCACCAGACGACTATCAAGAAGGATGGTAGCTCGGAAGGGAGCATTCCCCACACCACGACCTCGGTCTCATACCTTTTCATACTAGGCGCCTCAGGTCGGGTTTTTTCTCGAGATCCTCAAACCCAGGAGGAGGTACAAAACCTGGTGTCGACTGCCAAGAGATCGAGGTCCACGGGTGACACATTTGGGAGTAAAACTGACTCCTTTAGTTATTTTTATCATGGTACTCCGCGACTGTCGGAGAAGGCGCTCCTTGCAGCATTTCTGATGGTGTGGCTACGGAACTGCGTAGTCTCAGGAGGGGCAGGTTCTATTGAGAGGATTATTCGCCACTTTATCCTCCCTGTCATAAAGCTAGTTTTTGGGGTCAGACTGGCCCTTCTTCCGGCCATGGTGTGCAGCATACACAACGGCCTTCACGCCTTTTCGTCCAAGGTCATCGGCCGTGACACGGCGATGGATTTTGAGCACGTAGAGCTGCCATACCATTATCGAATGGGGTGGCTGTTAATGCACTGCCGATCTTTAATGAGGCCTGGAGCAGAAGATGGCGTTATGACTGATGTTGCTTTCATTTTTCTATTCCACCATCAGCCCTGGGAGTGCAGCACCATGCCAGCCTGTCAGAGGGCGCTGGCAAGAGTGGACGGATACGACTTTTTTGTGTCTGTTCTTCATTTTACCACCGAAGAAGTGAGGGGCATTCATGTTGATGGGACCGAACCTCCTCTCCTCTTGTACGAGAAAGTACTCCTTTGGCTGCGTAATATCCGTCCAGCGCACCTAGTATATCGTAACAGCAACAACGTCTACCTGGAGCCCTACTTGCCCAACAGGTTCTCCCGCCAGTTCGGATATAGCCAGCTGTTCTTCGACAGTCCCAGCTCTTGCCTGGGCTTTGAAGGTAGCGTCCTGGATGGTGTCAGGGCATGGCATTATTATGACACGGTTCATACTCAAACCACCTTTTCGGTTCCTGACGGTGAGGTGCCGGGGAGATCTTGTATATGGTGGCCCTATACCATGCTACGGCGAGCAAGCCTCCCGTTAATTTTGAACTGAGTACCAGCTTTATTATGGGTACTGGCTTAGCGGAGAAGCCCAAGGGGTCTAAGGCAAGAAAGAGGAGGACAAATGCAGTTCCTGTGCCTGACTCGGAGTCCACCAATGCGGACGAAAAGAATGACGAGCACGATACATAAAAATCTTCCCCATCTAGGAAAGATGTTGAGGCAGATCAGCCGCATGTTGTGCCCGATGAGATGGTGGCAGATCAGCCGCCTGTTGTGCCTGATGAGATGGTGGCGGATCAACCGCCTCTTGCGCCTGGTCCTATACAGAAACGTAGCAGGCAAATCTCCCATGTTGGCGGTATTACTTACTCTCGGAAACGGGCTACGATCAGACGTCGCAGGCTAACTATAAAGGAGAGAAGCGAGGACGTCGACCCCATTTTAGAGGTAAATCGAGCTACTACCATCTTTTTTCAGTTCTTCCTTTCTCCTGAACTTTGATCTTAATTATTTTCCTTTCCTCTTGTAGGCGTCAGAAGAGTCGGGCTCTCGAGAACCGGTTATAGTTTCTAAAGTCAATCCGGCCCTGAATACTTTAATTAGTGACATTTATGTCGAGATTATTTCTGTCGGGGCCCTCTCGGCGGCGGATGAGGGATCTCACGTTGCTGAGGACTCGATCCAGGACGACGGGGTCTCCGCTGAACCCATCCTCGAGACCGTTGAATTCAACAGGGTGACAATGATCCCGTGTATCTCCTTCTGGGGCGGCTGGGGCAGAAGACCCAGCTGAATTCGGCTCGGAGGTTGTTGGTGAGGGGACTATGGCGGATGTGAGCGAGCCTCAGCCTCCACAACCCTCCCTTGGTAAGATAAGCCAAATTTTGACTAGTGAGGAGGCCCATTTGCTCTATCATCACATCCTTCGGGTTATGCTGATTGATGGTTGCTCTGGACATGCAGTTTCTGTCTCTTTACTGCCAATGACGGATATTGTCAGGGAAGGCTCTACCAGCGGGGATCTGGCGGGAGGGAGTGTGCCCCCTCCCCTTCCAACTTATATTGAGGGGTCTTCCGTCGGATCGAGTTCGAGTGATCAGGTGGCGGCACAGCCGGGGCAATGAGCCATGATCCCTGCGTCCTCCTCTGCTCATGTAGTTTCGGGGGTCGACCTCTCCGCCTTGCCGAGTATCCAGGTTCTCCGGCCCGCGGAGGAAGAGCTAGCTGCTATCCATACGTCTTTTCGCTCGAAATTTGTTTCCCTGGTGGCAGGGGTGGTAGGTTATGGCGCATCTCCTTCGACACTGCCAGCTACACTTCTTCTGACGCTGTCCTCTACGGAAGTTCTGGATGAGGCGTCACAGGATGTAATTGACAGTTTCTACGTACCGCCACTTGAAGAGAGGGGTCGACACTGCTGTAGAGCTGGGGACCCCCTTTTCTTTGGCCCGACAATGTGCCCGAGGCCAGATTGACATTCTTAAAACCCTCCCTGGTGGGGCAGGGATAGCTGCGCTTCTGGAGCCCAAATTGTTAGAGGCTGATCAGCTCGTGGCCCAGTTTCAAGTGCTGCGGCAAGCTAATCTCTCTGCAGCAATAGATCAAGAGCGGGGCTTCCTTACCACTGTCCTGGAGAAGGGAAGGGCTACACGAGATAAGCCCAAGCCGGTTATAATGAAGGACCTCGGTGACCTATCTCTTCGATATGATCAGCTGAGCCACAGGAACGAGGATTGCATAGCTCGGGAAGCGGCCGCCTCTCGCTGAATAACTGATACAAGGGAGCAGATCCTCGAACTCCAGAGGAAGCTGGCCTTCTTGGATTCTGAGCTTGAAGCTTCCCGTGCGGATAAAGAGCTGATCGTTCATGAGGCCGAAAAGGTCTCCCGAGCTTCTGCTAGTCTGGAGCGAGCTTTGAAGAAGCTCGAGGATGGCTGGCGGGCTCATACGCACCTAGAAGACGCAGAGCGGCTGGCTCAGGAGGCCGAGCGTCTGGCCAAGCAGGGGTTCGAACGGTCGACTGTCTTGCTGATAGACCGTCTCATGGAATTGTGTATCGCCGAACCATAATCGGCTTTTTCCTTCATTTGTTTTCGTTCATTTCCTTTCTTGAGGGGGACGTGATCCCCAGAACATGTAGTACTTTTGAATTTTAAATAAAAGAGTATGTTTTATTTTATCTTTCATTTGTATTTGCTTATTGCGTTTGTGGTGTTGTGGTATTCGCCCCGTTAGGGACTGTTTGTGGACTTGCTACCCCTGGCATACCTTGGTTTCAGGTACGGATAACAAGTTTGTTGTGGATACTTAGAAAATTCCACAGTGAGGTGGCCATGGAAGTTCCGTGTATCGGAAGAAAGAATGCCATGGAGCAGCTGGGCTCCCGGGGCATGATAAAAAAATTACGGTCAACAGAGGACATTTGTTGTCACCTGAGGACATTTGTGTTCAACTGAGGACATTTGTGGTCAACAAAGGGCATTTGTGGGCCTATTATCCTTGGCGTACTCCGGTCGTGGGTACGGATAATAAGTCGAGAGATAAACCAACATACTTACTCAGAGGTAATAAGGACGTAGTAAATATGAGGGTTTTTTCGATGGAGCCTTTCCACTCAGAGGTAATGAGGACATGGCAGGAGTGGGCTCCATGAAGGGTACATAGAACAACTCAGAGGTAATGAGGATGTAGAAGTTCTATGTGAGGGGCATTTTGTTTTTGATGGAAGGAAAACAACTCAGAGGTAACATCGACGTGGTTGTTTCGGAGAATTTGTGGATCTGTTACCCTTTTTTTGCGCTGAAAGTGCGGGTATTGGATCATAAGGAGGGAGCTCTTTTAGGAGAAAAGTTCAGAGGTATGATCATACATAACTTACTACCTAAAAGATGCTATATAGATTTATCTGTAGTGACCAGAGTGTGAGTTAAGCGGTACTTGCGGGTACATAACTCAACAATCTAGGGGATTTGGAGTCAGAATGTGAGTTCAGCGGTACCAGAGGGTACATAACACGTCAATCAAGGATATTTAGATTTGGAATATGAGTTCAGCGGTACCAGAGGGTACATAACCCATCAATCAGGAATATTTGGATTTGGAATGTGAGTTCAGCGGTGCCAGAGGGTACGAAACTCGTCATTTATAGTCGAAATGCGAGTTCAGCGGTACCAAGGGGTACATACCTCGTCAATCTGGGAAATTTGTAGGATGTTGTTTTAGACGTAATACTTCTTTAGAAAGTTGCCATTGATGGGCAACATGAGCAAGTCTCCATTTTGTTTTGCGAGGCGGTAAGCTCCATTGGAAAATACAGCATCGATAATGAACGGGCCTTCCCACTTTGGCTGGAACTTGCCAGCGGTTTTGTGAGTCATAACCATCGGCCTTCGAACTGCCAGAACGAGATCCCCCACTTGGAATGTTCTGATTTTAACCTTCTTGTTGAAGGTTCCAGAGATACGTGCTTGGTACAGCTCGACTCGCTGTTGAGCTAGGCGTTTCTTATCTAGGGCCTCCAACTCTTGTAGTCGGCGATGGTGATTATCATCTGTCGTCAATCGGTAGGTGAGAGCGACACGGAGTGAGGGGATTTGAGTCTCTTGTGGGAGAATTGCCTCACTTTTGTATACCAGAGAGAATGGTGTATTCCTGGTAGTAGTCCACACTGTAGTACGGTACGCCCATAAGCATTCGCCAAGCTTTTCATTCCAGTCGCATTTGTTTGATGACATGAACTTCTTGATAAGCTTGATGATTATTTTGTTGAATGCTTCAGCCAGAACATTAGCCGTCGGGTTGTATGATGTTGAAGCAATATTCTGGATTCGGTGTTTGTCGCAAAACCGATAGAAAGCGTGGCTTGCGAACTGCGGACCATTATCATGGATGATCCTTCGAGGCAGTCCAAAGCGGTAGATAACGTGATGTTTGAGGAAGCTGATCGCGTTTGGAGTCTTCACTTCTGCTAGTAGAATAGCCTCCGCCCATTTGGAGAAGTAATCTGTGATTGTGAGTATGAAGCGATGTCCTCGGGACAAAGACGGAGTGATTGGACCAATCATGTCCATTCCTCATGCTTCGAATGGCCAAGATGCCACCGTCGGATGTAGAAACTCGGATGGCTAGTGAATAAAATCTGCATGAACTTGACAGGCTTTGTATTTTCATGCATAGTCTATTGCATCTGCAACCATCGTGGGCCAGTAATAGCCCATTCGGCGAAGGCGATCTTGTAATTTCGGGCCAGGCTAATGGGCACCAAAGATGCCATCATGAGCTTCACGTACGGCTTCTTTGGCTTCTGTATTTGACAAACACCGAAACAGTAATCCATCGTATGATCGTCGATATAGCATTTTTGTCTCTGTATCATAGAAGAATCTGAGGGAACGTCTTCTGATAGAAGTAGCTTCCTTCGGATTTTCTGGCAGGATGTCGTAGACAACAAAGTCGATGAATGGTTGTCTCCAGTCTGGTGCTTCATCGACGGTCAGAGCGGAGTAACTCTCAATATATTGAATATTGTCCTTGGGACAGACCAATTCACGGCCTATTATGTCAACCAAGTGGTGAGCATGATTTAGAACTGCTAAGGAAGCGGCGAGACCTGCTAGGGCATCGGCTTCAATGTTCTGGAGCCTGGGAACGTGTTCTATGAAGAACCCTTCCAAGGACGAGATGATGTCAATCGCTATTTTATGATAGGGGATCATGTCTTCATGACGTACTTCGTATGAGCCCCTAATCTGGTTAACGATTAGCTGTGAGTCGCCGTATGCTTCAAGGTACTCTACCCCCAGCTCCTTCATAAGTAGGAGGTAAATGACCAAAGCATTGTACTCGGCCACATTGTTTGAGCAGGGCTCAGTGAGGGAATAAGCCCGATTGATCATCAGCCCGGATGGAGAAATCAGCACCACTCCGACTCCAGCAACGATGTTGCCCTTGGACCCAGTTCTAGAAGCACCGTCGAAGAACATTTGCCATACTGTATCATGAGAGGTCACATTTGAATTGGCGACCTTATTAGAAATCTCTTCGTCTATTCTGGTTGACTCTGATCCTGGATGAGCTGCTAAAAAGTCTGCCAGAGCTTGACCCTTAACAGCCTTTTGTGGGACGAAGATCATGTGGTAGGGGGACAGTAATATCACCCAGGTAGCGAGACGAGAGCTGAGTGCTCCTGGCTTGGTCATGAGGACCCTAAGGGAGTTGACTCTTGATATGACATGGAAGATTTGTCCCATGATGTAGTGTCGCGTCTTCTGAATGGCAAAAACCAGAGCAAGGCACTCTTTCTCCACGGTATTATATCGATGCTTCGGCCCCATCATCATTCGGTCGAGGTAATATATAGCCTGCTCGTGGCCTGCATCATTGTTTTGTGCTAGCAGAGCACCGAAAGAATGTTCCATCGCACTTACATAGAGCATGAAGGGTCTTCCAGCAACCGGGGCTACCAGGACTGGAGGGATCGTCAGATATTCTTTGATAATATCGAAGGCGCGCTAGCATTCTTCATTCCATACAAATAAAACACCCTTCTTCATGAGGTGGGTGAATGGTTGACATCGTCCGGAGAGGTTAGAGATAAACCTCCTGATGTAGGCCAGCCTTCCTTGACGGCCTCGTAGTTCATAAAGATTTCTCGGAGGACCCATCTCCATGATTGCCTTCGTCTTCTCAGGGTCTATGTGAATACCCTAGAAAGTAATGATGAAACCCAAGAACTTCTCGCTAGATACGCCCAAGAAGGATTTTGTGGGATTCATCTTTAAATTGTGCGCTCGTATCAGGTCGAAGACTATCCTCAGATTATGCAGATGATCTTTATTAGAGCGGCTTTTGACGGCGATGTCGTTGACGTAGTATTCCACTATCTTGTGCAGGTGGTCTCTGAAGATGATGCTCATAGCTCTTTGATAGGTGGTGCAGCATTCTTTAAACCGAAAGGCATGACTGTGTAGCAGTATGTGCCAATTGATGTTCGGAATGATGTATGCTTTTCGTCATCAGAAAACATCTTGATTTGGTTGTACCCCGAGAAACCATCCATAAATGACATACGTTCAAAGCCACGGGTGTTGTCAATCATGATGTCTATGATAGGGAGGGGGAACACATCCTTATGACATGCCTCATTCAGATTGCGAAAGTCGATACAGATTTGAATCTTTCCATTATTCTTAAGGACTTGTACTATGTTGGCGACCTAGTCTGGATGTTGTTCCTCGCGGATGAAGCCGCTGGCTATCAGTTTATTGACCTCAGCTTCAATGGCATTTATGACGCCGGGGCGGAACCGTCGTTGCTGTTGCTTGACCGATTTTGCGTCCGAACGAATGTTGAGTTTGTGGAGTGCAACCTCGGGGTTCAGTCCTGGCATATCTTCGTAGCTCCAGGCGAACTTGTCGATGTATTCTCTGACGAGTTGCAGTAGCGATTCCCGCTCTTCGTCTGTCAGATTCTTGCTGACGAAGATGGGCTTCGGAGAGGACTCATCACCGAGATCAATTTGCACAACTTCGTCCTCGGTGGGAGGCTCTCTTTGTTCGAACCGCTTTTCCCATTGCGCATATAGTTGTTGTGTCCATGGCTCTAACTCAAGAAGTTCAGGATTGTCTTCATCTTCTTCGTAGGCATCGGCAAACGCCATATTGACGGACCAGACTTGCCTGAGCATGTCTCCAATGCTGACATTCGAATCGGAAGTGGGTGATCCTGTTGAGTGTGAATGTCAGTCGCATTCTTCGTCTAAGCTTTCCGGGGTCGTTGCCGGTGTAACATAACCTAGCCCACATCTGGTTTTATTGTAATAGTCTCGTGGTTTCCCAACTGGGACCGGCAATTGTAAAGGTAACCACCGTCCAGTGCCATAGTTTAAGCCTGGGGTAGTTTCCAGATCATACCTTTATTTTTGCATGAGGTACTTGGATTGGGAACTATACAGATAAAGAGGCAGTCTTCCGGTGTCGGGTTCGAGATCAACTTTTTCTACCCTAAAAGGTTGTAGATCATTCTTACGGCCGAAGATGATTGGATGATCCTCTCCCTCGATTATGTGGCAAGCGTCTTCCACTAGGGTAAGTTGATTTGCTGTGTATACATTTGTCACTTGTATGTGTAGATGGGTGCCTACACCGTGTTCCATAACATATATTATACAAAGCTTATTAAGCTCGAGATAATTCAAAGATAGCTATTTATTGATGAAGTAAGGTATCTTTTCTAGTGGGATTACATCATCTGCGGATGGAACATCGGTGTGAACAGCCACATACTTGGCTAGTTGTGACTCTTCTTTAACTACCCCCTGTGTAAATGAAGACTGAGAGGATGACTTAGACAGCTTAATCATTAGAGGCTCCATGGGTGGAGCAGAACGTGGAGTCGTTGGAGTACTAGCCACCATCAGTTTGGTGCTCGGTGCTGGGCTAGGAGTTGTTGGCTGGCTAACAGTCCCCGACTTAGCGCTCGGCAGCAGATTCATTCTGGGGAGACGAATCGTCATCGGCTTGTCAGAGGGATTGAGCTCCTCTGTTTGTTGCTGGATAGCTCTAGGCAGCCTGATCGTCAGTGCCTCTGTCGTGGGGCTTGGCGCTTGGCCAAACCTCGGCAGTTGGATTACCGTCTGCCCCTCTTGTGCAGAGAAGCTGATTGCATCCTTACGTATAGTGGCTGTAAGGGGTACAGTTTTGCTAGGTTTACGGCCTTGAAGGTAGATTGTCAGAGGTTCTTCCGATCCTATTGTCGCCTTAGTTTGAGCTTGAGTATCTCCTTCGGCAAGGTGTTTTTTTGACTTCTCGTACAAGCATGAATCTGAGTAGTAGGATTCGACCCCTTTAAAGAGATCGATGTCGGTAAATCATGTCCTCACGAAGCCGTACTTGTCAACGTACTTGAAGCACTAGTGCAGTATGGAGGGCACGATCATGTAATCGTGTATCCAAGGATGCCCCAGGAGAATGTTGTAGGAAGTGTCTGCATCTATGACATAATAGGTCACTTCTGACCGAAGGTCGTCGATTTGGCACTTCAAGCGAATCTTTCTGATCGGATAGCTTCTGCCTGAATTGCAACCGCTGATGGAGGTTCTTGTCGGCGTCAGGCGATGCATTGAGATACGCAGATGGTATAGTAGGCTCTTCGGGATGATGCTTATGGAAGAACCGGGATCAATATGCATCCGGTCCACCTTGATATCGCTAATGTATCCAGTATAATATAGAGGGGATCGTACAGGTTTGTCTTGATAAGCATATTCTACGGAGTGAAGACGATGTTAGGCATTGCGCCTGTGTAAGAGCTGTAATAAAGATCTGCAAGCGAGCTTTCCCCAGTGAGATTGGACTGGGCCAGAAATGCGTCAGCATTCTGGAGTGCCTCGCTTAGTGCGACGCAGACATCCTTGGAGAGTCTCAGGAGCTCGTATAGCGACAATTTGGCTGGTGTGTTGGCCAATTGTGCCAAGATATCAAAGTTGTAGGGCCTCTCCAACCCATGAGGTGTCTCTTTTCGGAGCGGCTTGTCGAAGCGAGTCTCCTTCGACTTACACTTATCGGTCATCGAAGGCTGCGAGGGTCCTGGAGCATCAGCAGCTGTTGGCTGATGATCTTCAACGGAGTTACCCGGTGGAGGTTGGGTTTGTGTGCCGGAGCGGGTAACAACAGCAGTAGCTTCTTCGACCTCTGTCGAGATTGTACGGCATAATTTGACTTTCCCACTCTTCTTCTTACTGGTGGAGGGAGGTGCGGACTGAGTTACTTCAGGTACCAGGTCCGGATGGACCCACATGACCTTCCCTCGTGATGTGGTATGGGGCACTAGACCAACAGCCTGGTCTCGGGGAGTTGAAGATTAGCGACCTCCATTCTTGCTTTGGGAACCGGTACTACTCCATCTTGAGTCTTTGTCGAAGGGAAGCTGCTGAATTGTACCGACACCATGTTGGCTGCTATGGTCACCTCTTCAAAATCAATGGCCAAGGCCTTAGAGTCGATGAGATGCTGGATGTATCGCTTCAGTTGGTAGCAGTCTTGTGTAGGATGGTGAACATAGCGGTGGTAGTGGCAGTACTTGGGGCTCTCCATCTCTGCAGGATAAGGTTCACACCTTGGAGGAGGGAGTTGAATCCGACCTCCTTGTATGAGCATGTCCAAGATGGGCTTGACATGGCCGTCCTCAAAGGAGTCGGTCATGTGAGGCCATTTTTTTCTGCCGACTTTGATTCGAGTTTTGGGGCTGTGTCGGCCACCATAGCCTGTTTGCCCTTATTGTCTCGATTGTTGGAGGGGTTACCACAATTGTTGCTGTTGGTGCCAGGGCGTTTGCCCTTGTCCTCTCCTTCTAAGACGTGCAATCCTAATTGGCGAGCTTTCTTCAATTTGTCTTCTGCGCTAGTAGCGCGGATAATGAAAGTCTTCCAATCCTTAAACTGACTTTTGCCCATCCAGCGGATGATTGTAGGAAGCAGCCTCTTTTGGCAAATTTCAATTAAGGAGGAATCAGGGTTACCGGAAGGTAACTTCATTGCGGTCAGGCAAAACTGCTCGATATAATTCCTTGTCAGCTCCTTTTCTCCCTGGACAACGTCCATGAGGGTAGACATTGTCACATCTTGTCCTACTTCGTCGAACCTCTCCAGGAACATACGTTTGAAGCCAGCAAAGGAATGGATGCAGTTGTCCGGCAATTTGCAGTACCAGTTGAAGGCGACCCCCTCCAGTGCCCCGATGAACAATCGCTTAAGGATGGCGTCGTCATGAGGCAGATGGTCGATTGTGACTTTGAAGTAGGTGATGTACCTGCTTACAGATGTCTTTCTTTCATACGGATTGATGTTGAATGGTTTATATCTTGGTGGGAAGGGAACATCTCTCTACGCAGCAGGATACGGTTGTCGTATCCTGAGGTCTTAGCAATTTTCTCGGGCGTAGAACATGGCCCGAAGCTCTTGGACCTCTCATATTGCCTCCCTAGCCTCGTCTGCAGCGGTGGGAGCTGATATTTCAGGAGAATTATCACCCGGGTTTGGTGCAGCTGAGTTTGAGTCTACATTGACCGCGTGACCTAAGCTTGTTTGGCCAGGCATCCTTCCTTGCAGAGTAGGAAGGGCCGCTTTGATCTCATCCACGGACCTAACCAAGGCATGAAGTATGGCCTCCAGAGTGTCGATACGTTGGCGATCACTGGGACCATCTTGGTTGCTGTTCGTCATGAACACCGTCGTTACATGAGGAGAGATAGAAAGAACGGTGGAGGACGTGCCCTCTGAGTCATACCCCTGTACAACTAAATTATTAGGGTATGTAGGATTGTTCTCCTCTGGTTCGGACTCAGAAGTAGTGGCACCTCCAGCTTCAGAACTTGCCTCATCTTGATAGTTGTGGACGTCCTGGGGGACGTCGGGATCTGCTGCATCTGTTGGGTGAACCGTTTCCCCTGAATTATCTTCTTGGAATACCGGGTTGTCGTGGATATTTGGGGAAGTGCTACCCCCGGCTCCAGTTCCTCCCAGAGATGTAGACGACGAATCTCTAAGTATGGCAGATTTCGTCTTTGAGCGGGTACCTTGGTAAAATCCTCCTGTAACGGTGGTAGACAACCGCTTAGAAGAGAGTTTTTTGGTTACGCTGGTCGAGATTTTCTGACTAGAGACATTTGTTTTCTTCCCTCTATCGCTGCCAGGAATCTTCAGAGCAGAATTGCAGGAGACGACGAGAAGCGTCTCGTCTTTTGATCTTGGGTGTTGCAGCCGTTGGAAGATGGACCGCCGGTCTTTTTGTACTGCCTCCTTATTGCAGCAGCAGTTGACAATGACTTGGGTGCATCGATGTCCCTGACAGGACTTTCCGCACACCGAGTCTTCTCCTCTTTCCTTACCTTTGTGAAGAATAACATTACGTAAGTCACCCATTTTGTGGGCCCGGGAGTTCTGAGCACATGAATGTGTTGGCATCCTGTCTGCTCCCTGATGTGGGGGTAGTACGAGTACTTGCCCCTGATCATTGTTGGAAGATTGTTGATAACTATCCCGTTCGTTGGCCATCGGGGGCTGGACACGGGTAGTTCTGTACAACTTTCCATCAGGGGCCCGTATAATAGTAAGCGGGACGCCCTGATAGTCAGAAGTTGGGATGGTCGACTGAGATCGACGAGCCCGCGCTGACCGAGACATCTTCCCTTTGGCACCTGAGAGTGCATAATAGGAAGAGTCCAAGTTGGCCACAACAGAGCCTGGCATATACTCCAGAGAGCCTCCAAGGTCAGGACCGTATGAGAGGCGATCAAAGACTGACCGTGAGCCGCATGGGACAGATGGTATACGGCTGGGATCGGTGGCCGTATAGGCTGTCTGTATGCCGCTGTCTTTTATGGCCGCATAAACCTTCTGTATGCGGCTAGGAGCGGTGGCCGTATGAACCTTCAGGATGCGGCAGGAAGTCGTGACCGTACAGGCTGCCTGCATACGACTGGAGGTTTTGGCCGTATGGGCTTTCTGTATACGGCTGACTCTTGTGGCCGCACGAGTCTTCTCCATACGGCTGGCGGTTGCGGCCGCATGAGCCTTCTTCATGCGGCTGGCACCCTTATGCGGCTTGAACTGCATAGAGTTCCTCTTTGCCCCTGCAAGTCCAGCATCATAGTATTTTCTTCTACTGGACTTGGGGACAGCAGAGTCCTCTACGGCCTGAAGTGGGGCAGCATGAGAGTCTTCCCCGCCATCTTGAGCAACAGAGAGTACTCCTTCGAGAGCTTGGGAAGGAGCGAATGATTTGGGCCTCCACTCCCTGTGGGCCTTCTTTGTGTGGGCTCGCCGCTGGACCGGGCCAGCGCTTCCGATGGGGAGCATTTCTTCAAACGCCTGTTGGTCGAACCGGGCGACCAGCATTTGTTGAGTGGAGCCAAGTTTGGCTGCGTCCGATTGCGTCACTAACTCCTCAGCCGTGGTGAAGTTAGTCTCCAGCAGAGTCGCCATCGTGTTTGCACTTGATTGTAAAAGTACAGAATAATTTTGTAGGAGGACTGAACATAGACTCACATTACAAACTCGCTCGTACAAAAAAAGCCTAGGAATAAAAACCTAGGTACAGCAATCTAAGTACGATTGTTTATTTCTGATTCTGGAGGGTGACATTGGAGGCTCGGGAAAGCGACGACAGCTCTGCCTTACTCCTTGGACGATCGGACGTAGCCTTGGCTCTGATGAAGAAATGCTTCCGGGATGTGTGGAAAGAATCCTCTGTGCGTGCCTTTGTCTCTCTGTGTGTACAGCCGGGTGGAGAGAGTCTCTTTCGCAAGGAAATGGTACCTTGCTATTTATAGGAGTGGGGTGTGATCATTAGGGTTTACAATAATTGCCCTTTGAAAAGTCGGCGGCCAATAATCTGGACCATTAATCTTGATTGCATCACTTCTGTTGATTGCGCCAAATCAGTATGGGCAATTAATGCTGATTGCAATGAATCTTCATAATTTGTCATAACAAGCTCGGATCTCCTACCACGTGTTTAATCTGCTTGATTGCAAAAAATCCGATTTGATCCGGGTAATTATGGTGATTGCACTAAATCTAGCAGCCATAACTCCGAGGGGATAAGACAGCCACGTGCATCAACTTCCATGAGAACCGCCACGTGTTTCAACTATCGTGAGTGGGACGTCCTGTTAGAGCCGCATGAGTGCAGTCTCTAAGTGAACCGCATACGGGTGGCCCCCACGATCCTAGCCGCATAAAAGTAGCAGCCGCATGAGGGTAGCGGCCGCATGAAGGAGGCAGCCGCATGATGGTTGCAGCCGCATGAAGGAGGCAGCCGCATGAAGGTGGCAGTCGCATGAAGAGAACAATCGCATGAAGAGAACAACCACATGAAGAGAGCAACCACATGAAGAGAGCAACCGTATAGGGGTGACAGCCGCATAGGAGTGGCAGCCACATAGGGAGCTTTGGACTTGGCGGATCATGCCAACTATAAAAGATTTTCTTCTTTTCCCTAGGAGTACGCCATCATGTCAGGGCTATCATTTCAGCTTTATGTCAGAGTTGTCACTTCGCCTTTCTGTCAAAGCTTCCGTCAGGACATTTAATGAGGAAGTTGCTTTATGGCCAGCTGTAGAGGCGAACTGCTTTGGGACACGTGGCTCCTTCCTGAGCGGCATGGAGCTATCCGAGCCGCATGAGGCTCTTTTGAACTGCATGAATTTCTAATGGATTCCTGAGCCGCATGAAGCTCTTTCTATCTTAGCCGCACGGGCTTTTTCTTATTCTATTCCATGCTTCTACAACAAGGCTACACAAGCTATCAAACACACAATTTCATGTATATATACCCATATACGCATAATGTATATAAGGCATACATATAGGAGAATCATATAGGGCTATATGCCTATATACATATTCATATTGGCATACACATATATTTAATATATATATATTTTTTTTAATATATATATATATATGTATATATATATATATATATGTATATATATATATATATATATATATATATATATAGAAAAAAAAATATATATATATATATAGAGATAGAGAGAGAGAGAGAGATATAGAGTGACAACCCCGGACTAGCCTCCCGATGCCTCCAACGCTTGGCTACCACTTTTCTCCACCGGTGCCTCGCCTGACCCCAATACCCAACCTCTCCACCGTGCCGGCAACAAATGACTGGAACGACCATGGCCGAAACACTAAACTCTATACCACAACCACCGCGAACGGCTGGATCAAACCCCACCGTTGACTTGGCCAGACAACAAAGTTTTGTGATGAGTCTCCGACCTCATTCCTGGTGCTCGTCGACGGGCACACCCCTACTATCAGACACCACCTCCTCGCATTACAACGCCCCCACTATCATCACCTAGCCGCCACCGAACAACCACCTGTCACCGCTACCATCACCCGTGACTGTGCCACCGGCGATCATGGTAGTCGTACGATCAAGTCAAATGGCACGGCCCTAGGCTAATGAAACCATATTGGGCCCAATGGCACGGCCCGTTCCATCATTTGAAGTCATCTTGCATAGTTATGACATCTGCAATTATTCTGTGCTAACCTGATCAAGTCATAAATCAACTGCAACTTAATTTCAGGCAAGTACATATACTGATTGCTTTCGATTCCTGATAGTTTTTTTTTCATTATATGTTACACATATGCATCTCATGTTTAGCTGACACGCTTGATACACGGGGTTAGTATTATGGATTACTTACTTGTTATATTTCGTGACTAATGCATTTACATGATTACCATATTTGTGACCTGTTTGGATCCACGAGTACTAGTCGGACAGAAAAATATCTCAATAGACGTGTGTACTACCGTTTCCATCCTATTGGTCTTACGTGGAGAATAGTAGCCGCATACGACACGTGTGGTTGGCCGGATTTACCCCTTAGTCGTTAACATGTCGAACACGATATTTCAACACACATAGATAGGTGTTGTTTTACTTGATTTCATCTTACTTTCTTCACTACATACCACGCCATCATATTTACGTATTTTTATTTCAGTTGCTATATATTGTTATAGAGTTTGCATGTTCCTTTTTCCTGCTATACCATAAGGTTAGTTTTACCTGCTAGTTTATATCATATATGATAATTTCATGTATTGTAATTTTTGTCATATTTTGAATAGCCTTTCATATGTGTACTTGTTCCATTCTTGACTGGAAACTATTTTTCAGATTAGTCGAGGCTACTCTATGCTTTGGACCATTAGGGGAGACATGGGTATATGCTGAGGTGAACCCTAAAAGACTAGTTAGAGGTATTGGTAGTTGTTTTCAATATTTATGAGATATTATAGTTTCTTCGCATGTCATAATAGAATATTGTAAAAGATTTAGTTGTTGTGAATGAGCAAATAAAAATATTAATTTATGAGCATTTATTTATTGTGGGTTAGATAACGTTCTACTGCCGACACTACGGCGTAGGCTGGACTTGCGAACGCATTTGAATCCCTAAAAGCAGGTGCGGGTCGTGACAGCAAGATACCTTGTCATTATTTGTTCTGTTTAAATATTTATGTATGTTCTTATATTCTATTTGTAGTAGTTATAGTTGTCTGTGTCCAAGTTGTAGGACTGTTGAGCACCTCTAGGGGGTAAATCAAGTGTGTGCCTGTACAGCAGAAATTATCGCAAATTATGAATTAAGCAGCTATATATTATGGCAGGTAAATGATTGTAAATAAAATGCGGTAAAGTAAGAGATAAGAATTCAAACTCAGTGACACAGTGATCTATACTAGTTTTCCTCTTAGAGGACTAGTCTAGTCTCGAGTACCCTTGCTCGATGTTAATCCATTATGGCACAAGCTAAATGAGAGCTTGAAGTCACTTATAAGAATGTACTTGTTGACGAGCGCACGACCGACTCCGTAAATTGATTTTAAAAACTATAGCATTTTCTGAATGATGCCTCTGATATAACTCTTCAGTACCAAAACATAAGATTGAACAAAACTTGTATTGGCTTTGGCTAAGAGTGGTATAGACTTGATTTGAAAGCTTTAGATCATTGAAAACACTTAAGAATACATAGAGAAGAGAGTGAATGAGTAAATTGAAATGGTAAAAATCCTTCTCCATTTATAGTATTTTTGTAGACCGAATTCAGGCAGAGTTCGGGCTAAGTTCGGATGCATGAATCTCGCATTCGAATATTATAGGCAGATTTGGTGGAAACTAAATTTTGAAAACCCTTGACCGAACTCGGTAGAGTTCTGGCCGAGCCGACCGAGTTCGGTCAGGGTCAGAACTGTTTGTTTGTACCAAATTTGTTTTGGCTTTTGGGCCTTTTGGATAGTGGACATGGAAGTATGGATAGGTAGGCTTTTTGGATAGTGGACTGATAAAAACCTAAGCCACTATGAATCCTGATCAACCACACATATATTTTCTAGACTCAATTAAATTGAAAATACAGAAGAAAATATAAAAAGCTTGATCTTGATTCCAGTACGATATTGGTTCTAGTGTCGATGCGATGTCTGTACCTTGAAGCGGTAGGACGTAGATGTTCTTCTCATTTGAAACCTGTAATCCGGTAGTAGTCTGTATATTTTGCGTATCGACCAAAGTTGCCGTTGATTGTCAAAATTAGGTGTGATCATTAACGAATGGGCAAACAATCTCCTCCATTTTGATAATTGACAAACTTTGAATCTATACCAAAATATAACAAATAATATAACTTTGAAATTATATACCTGACTTGTTTATCGAGAAAATTTATGGTATGGCCCTTCTCCCCCTTTGTCATGTACTCAAATGTGGCTCCCCTGCAATTTGTGAAGGCAAAAATATATAACAAAGAAAAAGCAGAGTAATATCAAAAAAATGATAAGAACTAACAAGCCAATATCTCAAGTGATAATATCAGCGGTAGCAGAAAAATATGAGAAATAGATAAAACCGACTAAGATAACATAAAACCAACTACAGTTGAAAGTAATTTCAAAGTACATAAATGACTAGAACTAAAATATTGCAACACAATACAGATATTCCAAACTGACAATAAAAAGTGTCACTACAATAGATCATCATCATCAGAACACGTCCACAAAAATTTAAGCAAAAAACTAAATCAAGCATCAACATCATCACTTAGGGGATCAGTAGGAGGCTGGGGATCAACATCGTCGGATCGAAGAATCCGAAAGTAGGATGATCCTCAAATCTCGGTTTGTCAAAGCCAGGATAACGTAGGATAGGAGCTGGAGTAGTGGGATGATATGCCAAAGTCCACTGAATGTCAGCTATACCATTTCTCAAGACCTGGGCCTAAGAAATGTGGCGGTACTCAGTGTCGGTGAAGCGAGTCTTATAGGTCTCATGCCGCTGTCCCTGGAGAGTGACAAATGTATCGAACCTCTGAAAGAACTTGTCAAAATGATGGTCTTGTGCAGTAGGTGCTGGAGCATCAGCTGGAGCTGCGGCTGGATCAGGTGCAGGTGGTGCACCACCGGGTGGAGGTGGAGGGTGAGGATACTTCCTAGATCTATACAGCTCAGAAGGCGATCAAGAAATAGGAAAAAGATCTAGGTTAATGCCAAACTGCTGGAAGTTCACCGTAAGATGCACAGGATATAGGAGGTTGCGGCCTGCTCTTCGACAACTATCCATACTAGCAATAACGGTCTTGGAAATATAAAAGGTGACTCCAAAGTGGATGTGGTACATGGTTGATATCTCTAAGAAGGTGACCTCATCAGTAGATCACGTCTTAGGTAGCAAGGCAGAATAAATAATATGATGGAGTTCATAAAGTTTTTGTTCAGGTGACATGCGAACAAATGAGACCTAGAAACTGGACCCGGATGACACATCTCTACCTTAAGAGGCTCAAAAGACATATCAGGAGGGAATTGAACTTTGTTAATTTTGACTAGAGCTTCACCGATGTCAGGCATATGGAAGTACTCACACAAGTCTGTCGAGTTAAGTTCAAGTTCTTTTCTACTAACACAGGAATAAATGTTGTCGTTTGCCTCTAGCAAATTGCAATAAAATATCCGTACAACTTTTTTATAAATTTGGCTCGTAGTATCCCAAAAATCTCAGAGCCCTAAGTTTTCAAAAGTAGATGCTTACTCGAAAAGAACTGTAAAATTTATCGATTGTCCGAGGCAAATATTCCGGTATCGAAATTGGGTAAACGAAGAGAGTGAAATTTTTGAAGACGAAAATAAGTTGGGGTCATAATCTTCGTCGTCGTCGGGACGAGCGGGACTAAACACGGTAACAGGTTCATACTCCAAAGTGGAGGATAAGGAAGTGACCCTTTTCTTTCTTTCGACAAGCTTAGGATCCATATGAATTAAAATAGAAAGAGAAAGAGGTTTATACCTCAAAGAAGATGAAAATATGGTGGAGAATGCCTTCCTATAGCCGGTAGATCCAAGAAGATAGATAATGGAGGCTTGGAAATAGGGTTTCCTAATAAGGTTATGGATTAAAGTTTTTGGGCGGCTGTGTATGAGAGGAAGAAGAAAAATAGAAAGCGGCGCAAGAAACACTGTTGTTTAAATATAAAAAACTCCCAATCGAGTTTGGTCCGAACTTGGTCAGAACTCGGTTCGAGTTCTATCCGAGTTCGGCTACTCTAATTTTTATTCATTTTATGTGTAATGAATTATAAGAATAACTTAATAACTTTTAATTCTTTGATCTAATTAAAATCTATCACTTTGGGATAGCTGTAGGGACCGGATCCTAGCAAGCGGTAGTCTGAAAACTATTACACTGTATCACTTCAGGCTATTTACGCATGTATAATAGAAGGGCCCTTTCGGCTTGTAACCAAAATAACTTTAATTAATAAATCTAGGAATATCAAGTTTTAAGTATTTTTATTAATCACAACACATTATCACTCTGAAAATTAAAGTATGCCTAACTCGCGACGCAGGTAATTGAAATGCTCTTCAGCTAGTAGTTTTATGAAATTGTCTGCTAATTGATCATCTATGTCAATGAATTCTAAGAAGTTATCCCCGTGTTGTTGGTGATCATGCAAGAAGTGATTACGTATTTTTATGTGCTTTGTGCGTGAGTGACATACTGGGTTCTTAGTCAAGTTAATTGTGCCAGTGTTGTCACATGTGTAATGCAGATTATAGTCTTCTAGGATTTTCTTCATCAACAAAATTTGAGTACAATTACGTCCTACGACGATATACTAAGCCTTAGTTGATGATAATGCAAAAGAGTTTTGCTTCTTGCTAAGCCAGAAGACTAAAGTTTTTCCTAGGAAATGACATGTACCGCAGGTACTTTTATGATCTACTTTGAAATCAAGCAAAATCAGCATCTGAATAACCGATTAGGTCAAAAGATGTGGTTTTGGGATACCATAAACCGACTGTAGAAGTTCCTTTAAGTTATTAAAATATACGCTTAATGGCACATAGGTGTGATTCCATAGGATTAGCTTGATATCGTGCACATACGCAAGCACTAAACATTATATCAGGGCGACTAGCAATTAATTAAAGCAAACTACCAGTCATACCTTGATACTTATGCTGGTCGACTGGTTTGCCACTTTTATCATTATTAAGTCGTGTTGATGTGGCCATTGGCGTGCCGATCTACTTTACAATATCGAAGTCATACTTATTCAATAAATCTTTCATGCACATGCCTTGATTGATGAATGTTCCCTGCGATTGTTGTTTCATTTGAAGGCCTAGGAAGTAGTTAAGCACTCCCATCATACTAATTTCAAACTTACCTTGCATACACTTAACAAAGAGTTTTTATTAGTAGAACCTAAAATAATGTCATCTACATAAATTTGCATAAGTAAAATAATGTCAACTGAAGATTTGATAAATAGGGTAGTATCAACTCTTCATTTTAAGAAACCATTTTCAAGTAGGAAAGCACTTAGGCGTTCATACCATGCACGAGGTGCTTGTTTGAGACCATATAGAACTTGTCTAAGCTTGAAAATGTGATCAAGTTTTTGAAAATCTTCAAAATAGGGAGCTAATTCACAAAAACTTCTTCTTTAAAAAATTCGTTAAAAATGTACTTTTACGTCCATTTCAAAAAAGTTTGAAGTTATGAAAACATGCAAAAGCACAAAACGTGCGAATGACTTCTAGTCTAGCAACAAGGGCATTTGTCTCGTCATAATCAATCCCTTATTCTTGATTATAACCTTGTGCCACTAGACGTGCTTTGTAGCGTATAATTTGTCCACCCTCACTCACTTTATTTTGTAACACCCATTTGGTACCAATTATTGATTGACCTATAGGTTTAGGAACAAGTTTCCAAACTTGATTTCTCTTAAATTGATTAAGTTCCTCTTGCCTGGCATCAATCCAAAACTCATCATTAAAAGCATATGCTACTGTCTTAGGTTTTACTTGAGAAATAAAGGCTACATTTGCTACTATATCTCTAGTAGAAGAATGTGTACTTAATCCTTTAGATATATCCCCTATTACGAGTGTCTCTGGATAGTCTGGCATAAATTTCATCTTCTTAGGTAGACTTTCTAGATAGCCCTCATTGGTAGTAGTATCTTTGGGTGTCTTGGATTTGTTTTGTACATCTGCATCATAAATATCGCTAGATTTCGGACTATTGAGCTTATCAAAAGTAACGTGAAACGATTCTTCAACAATCATAGACCCTTTATTGAAAATTCTATATCCCTTACTCTTGGCAGCATACCCAAGAAATATCCATTCGTCTGTCTTAGAGTCAAACTTACCCAAGTTGTTCTTGGTATTCAGGATAAAACAACGACAACCAAAAGCCTTGAAATAGGAAATGTTTGGAATCCTTCCAAACCACAACTCATAAGGGGTTTTTTTCGAGATAGGTCGAATTAACACCCTATTCAAAACATGACAGGCTGTAATAATAGTTTCTGCCAAAAAATATTTTGGAAGATTATGTTGGTTCAGTATGACTCTAGCCATATCACTTAGAGTATGATTTTTTCGCTCAACAACACCAGAAAACTCATGGTAACATCCACTATCATCTTAAAACTTGTTGAAATTTGAATTTATGAATTCCCCACCATGAGCACTTCGGATTCGAGTAATCATGAACCCTTTTTCATTTTGTATCTTTTTGTAAAATATTTAAAATACAAAAATGTTATCACTTTTGTTTGATAAAAAGAAAACCCAAGTATAGCGAGAGAAGTCATCGACTATTACAAAAGCGTAGAGTTTACCGCCAAGACTAGTAACTCTACTAGGACCAAACATCTATATGAATCAACTAAAAAGGTCTAGAGTACTTACAGTATTGATGGATTTAAACGATGACCTAGTTGTTGTATTCTTTTCACAATTAGTATATACCATATCTCTCTTAAATACAATTGCTGGGAGTCAATTTACTAGCTTTTTGGTGCATAGCCTTGAGATAGTGTCCATATTTGTATGTCCTAGCCTCATGTGCCATAGCTAGCTTTCATTTTGAATGGCTACTAGGTACTTACCTGCATTGTTAGTACATTCTGGAAAGAAAATATAAATATTCTTCCCTGATCCCTTCATATACGGGATTCTCGGAAGACATTTCATATATAGAATATTTATCTTTCTCAAAGTTGAAGCCATAACTATTATATGCCAAATGATATATGCTTAATAGGTTATGTTTCAACTTTGTGACCGGACAGACGTCTTTTATTTCCAGATAGGGAGACATACCAACAGTGTTGTTACCAATTATATCACCTTTCAGTTTTTTGTCGAAGGAGACGTATCCTTCTTTCTTCTTTGATAGTGTAGCGAATAAAGATGAATCACCAGTCATGTGTCGCAAACATCTGCTATCGAGTATCCACTTGCTTTTAGCATGAGAGGGTTGAGGGTCCACCTACAAAATGAGTAGATGAATCATTTGGTACCCATTTTTTCAAGGGTCCATTATGATTAATCTTAGGAATCAAAGCAAGTAAATTAGTGTCAACAAGTTTTCTAGCTCTAAATATTGTGATATATGCCCGTGTGTACCATAATATGTGCATGTGAGTTTTGAAAGGGTGCTATTTGTTTTTGTATTGACATTCTTATGTGTCTTTCTTGGAAACCTGTAAGTCAAAGCATGATTGTGAGAAACGTGTTGCTTAGGTGCTATCTTCGGTTTAGTCCTTTGTAATATATGCTTGATATTAGGATTGACCATAGGCTGTGTAACAGGGAAGACCTGTTTGCCTAACTTGATCTCTAACTTTTTGGAGATCCCACAAGACTCCAAATTTTTGATAGTCATATCTATGAGTCTTTGCTCAGTGATTAAGTGTCTCTTCTTCTCTATGTCATAAAGTTCTTACACTTTGACATAGTCTATTTCTTTCTTAACAATGTTGGGCATAGCCTCATGATAGTCAACTTTAAGATTGGATATCTCTTCTGTGTTACCTCTAGTAGATGTCTCTTTAATATTTTCAATAAGATTAGATAGACAAGCTTCGTCAGTTGTGTGTACCTTAATCTCTTTCTGAGAATGCTTGTACTTATCCAACACATTTCTGTGTTCTTTAAGTAGTTCCATAAAGGCAGTTTCTAATTTGTCGAAAGTAAAATGATCATACAGAGGGTTTTCAGATACCTTATCGAAAGCAATCAGACAGACATTTGCACTACTGCAGGGTCTGTCTTCTTCTACTAATTCACTGGCCTCATTTTCGTGCAAGATGCTTGTATTGGCGTACTTTCGACCGGTTGTTACTTTTTTGGTCGATCTTGATCAGTCATATGGACTACTTTTTATTGACAATGGACAATCTTTCTTTATGTATCCTGACTTCTTACATCCGAAGTAGATTGTGTCTTCTTTGTTGCTTTCGTGGATGTCCTTCTTCATTCGGTTTGATCTCTCAAACTTTAAGAACTTTCTAAAGTTTTTGACTAGTAGGTCATGTGCATCACCATCAGATGATTCATCATCAAATTCATTGCATGAGATTTTTCTTGCTTGTGCATTGAAGGCAATAGATTTTTCTTTGGAGTTGCTTCTTCAAACTCTTACAAGTCCAGCTCATTGGTCATAAGCTTGCCCATAAGTGTCTCCAAAGTCATCATGATGAGATCATTTCCTTTTATGATCGTAGTGGCCTTGGGCTTCGAGTTCTTCGTTAAATCCCGTACAACCTTCTTGATCTTCTCGTGATTGCCGTAATCCTTACAAAGAGACTGTAAAGTATTAGTAATATCAAGGAAATGAGTAAACGTCTGTGTAGACTCATCGGGTTTTATCTTGAAGGATTCATATTTCTGTCTTAGTATACTAATTTTGGACTCCTTCACTTAGGAAGTTCCTTTATGAGTTACCTCAAGAAGTCTCCAAATTTTATTAGACGTTGTACAGGTTGATACGCGATTGAAGTCGGTTTTGTCAATTGCACAGAATAGTGTATTGATGGCTCGTGCATCTAGACTAGCATGTGTCCTTTCATGCTCCATGTATTTATCGTATGGCTTGTCTACTATTACACCATCAATCACTGTTCTAGGCATTTTCTTCTAACCGTCTATTACTATCGACCAAAGATCGAAGACCAGTGATTTGAGAAAGAAACTCATTCGTGTTTTCCAGTATCTGTAATTTGTTTATCAAATAGTGGACGTCCATTTGTGGATTGTCCTTCACCATTGAATATAGATTTAATGACTGTCATATATTTATATATATATTATATATATATATATATACTCTAGATGGTTATGTATATGTATAACTTGTTCTGATACCAATTGTAGGATCGTTGACCACCTCTAGAGGGGGTGAATAAAGTGTGTGTGTGTAGTAAAAATTATTACTAATTAAGAATTAAGCAGCTATATATTATGGCAGGTAAATGACAGCAAATAAAATACGGTAAAGTAAGAGATAAGAATTCAAAATCAGTGACAGAGAGATGTATACTGGTTTCCCTCGGAGAGGACTAGTCCAGTCTCGAGTACTCCTGCTCGATGTTAATCAACTATGGCACAAGCTAAATGAGAGCTTGTAGTCCCTTACAACACCGTGCTTGGTGACGAGCGTACGACCGGCTCCACTACTTGATTTCAAAAACTAGAATGTTTTCTGAATGACGCCTCTGGAACAACTCTTTATTACCAAAACTCTAGATTGAACAGAACTAGTACTGGCTTTGGCTAAGAGTGGTATAGGCTTGATTTGAATGCTTTGGATCATAGAAAACGCTTAAGAATAGATAGAGAAGAGAGTAAATGAGTGAATTGAAATGGTGAAAGTCCTTCTCTATTTATAGTGTTTTTCTAGTCCAAATTCGGGTAGAGTTCGGGCTGAGTTTGGATGCATGAATCTCGCATTTGAACTTTGTAGGCAGATTTGGTGGAAACTAAATTTTGAAAACCTTTAACCGAACTCAGGTCGAGTTCTGGTCGAGTTTGCCCGGAGTTCTGTCAGGGTCAGAATTGTTCCTTTGAACCAAATTTGTTTTGGGTTTTTGGGCCTTTTGGATAGTGGACATAGAAGTTTGGATAGGTAGGCTTTTTGGATAGTGGCTGACAAAATCTAAGCCAGTACGAATCCTGATCAACCTCACTTAAATTTCCCAGACTCAATAATATTGAAAACAGAAGAAAATATAGAAAGTTTGATCTTATTTTCAGTACGATATTGGTTCTTGTTGATGATGCGATGTCTGTACTTTGAAGCGGTAGGACGTATCTGTAATCCTATACCAGTCTGTATATTTTGTGTATCGACCAAAGTTGCTGTTGATTATCAAAATCAGATGTGATCATAAACTAATGGGCCAAGACAAGTTTGACTTGGGAGCCATCGATATTGTCATCGATGGCTTGGGTGTGTCAGTTGACTTAGAGTTAATGGACTTACCAATAGTGGTGTAGTTATGGATGTGACTTCTATGGCCTATATACGTATTATGGTACGACACAATGTGTAAGGATTCATATGCATGAGTTGCGCATTGACTGATCATAGATGCGTTGACTCATCAGATAGTTAGATATGTCTATGTAGAATGAATTTTATTGAGGTATGGGTTGTCAAAGTTATGGATGTGACTTGTGCAAGTCAATGGAAGGAGAAGACTACTAGAAGACGTCTGAGATTACCTTATTAAATTTTGTAAACTTCGAAGGAGATTATGGAGTCATGAATATTTTATTTTGCTACTCGGCTTTGAGTTTATTTGTTATCCGGTATTGGGAATAGGCGCTTGATGCGACATCGGCTTATGATTCAATGCCAACCATTAGTTACCGAACCATACGTCGAAGGTGTCTTCAACATGCATTCACATAGTATAGTTAGATACTGTACGTATCCCTGACTATAGCATGGGACGATGTGTCATGGAATAGTGGGCTATACCTTGTCCTTATTGGTTGTGGGTGTGGTCCACTATTTCGACGATAAGATAGTGGACCATGTGATAATTTGGGTTATCCATTTATACCTATTCAGTTTATATTATGGCATGTTCCTTTTATATCTTGTCTTGTCCGCCGGAGGACCTAATAATTTCTATAGGTTGTTTTGGAGCGCTTATAGATAGATGGATGGTATGTTTGCGTCTTCATGATTCAGTTATTTCTTATTATATTATTGCATCATTCTTCCGTGTTTTATATATTTCCTTTCATGATATACTCTGCTCATCATCCTAGTTTTGTGAACTTATTTCATGCTCAATGTTTACTCGAACATGTATATTACTGGTGGGCAACTTTGATATATTATATTCCTTCTTGATATTATTTCTTTTCTATTTATTGAGATATAGTTAGTGTATGTTTATTACACTTTACAAAGTAGTACGTCTGGGGTAAGTCCAGTAAATTGGAAAGTTATTCCAGATCGTATTAGGTGGCATGCTTACATTCTATAACATGACATAAATCCCAAATCCTATGCGTGTTGTTTCATGTTCGTTCGAACCATCTCATCTAGAACTTCAAGATCACAACTAACTCAATCTAAAGCTTTGCATACTCATGTCGCTTGCTGATAGACCCATTGGGACCCCGATTCTCAATTGATCAACATCTCCGAGGATATCCTATATGCCACTCAGGGATGAAGTTACTCAATAAATCCTCGAAATAAATTTTGAATCACAATCGTTATGCTCTGAATCTCCATTAGATCCATTCCTCAAAATTCTAAGCATGATCCATCTATATCACGTATATATCGCACTGATGATATCACCTATATCGATAGTTTTTCCGTATACGCAAATCGATTCCAACTCATCCATGTCCAAAATAATTTGAATCTCGTATAAGACTTTGCTAACACCGACACATGTCTTATGTTCGTAATGATAGCCAACACAGCCAACCAGGTCCTTCCTGAAACAAACTTTTGATTAACACGATACCAACGTTCAATTTTACAAATTATTTAGCTTTATTTTATGGAACATCACATGGAATATTGAGAGAGCCAAAAGCACCGATTACGGAGAGCGTTAATGATATCAGGTACGAAAGCAATATTAGAGTTCAAAAGAATTCAATCATATGTCCAAGGATGTAAAGTCGTACTCTGATACCATTATGTCATGCTCCGGATCCATAAAACTGATCATCCTTGTTAGGACGTGATGCTGCACGAGCCTAGGTTGCGCTAATACAAGGCAAATACCAAAAATGGCTAATTAGAAGCTAGACGACAGAGTCGCACAAAAGTCCTAAAGCAGAAAAGTTAAAACAATGCAAGATATATACAAAATGATTCTCTTTATGGATATCGAAAATAAGGTTACAAAGGCACGAGGCCAAGTTTACAAGTCACTCAAGGTCACACTCTCACTGATTACAATCTCTCAGGTATCTCTCTCATCTCTCAATACAAATGATCATGCCCTTTGACTTACAACTTACGGATGCTTCAGAAGGCGATGTCCATCCATTATGTCCTATATAGGTGATGACTCCAAAGTGGTTGTGTACCTTGAAATGTCAAGGAACTCCATGCCTCAGCGGGTCCAAGCGAGCTCCATCCCTAACGAGCAAGTACTTGAAGCTGTGCATAAAAACTGGTGGGGTATTAGTAGACAACCATATTGGTAGGGGGATTATCGCCCACCCAAACCAAACAAACACTTTTAGTTAGTGAGTGCAAACTATTCTTTTGTGGTCTTTCTATTCTTTTCTTAGGATCAGTTTATTTCATAACTATAAGCCTACTCGTGTTGCAATATCGTGGTTGTGCTCCAAATACTTGTAACTGTGCCGCACAACAACACCATACTTGCCTTCTGGCCTTCTCGTTTCTACATATTATCTATCTAATGATAAACTTATGAACTTTCTGCTAAGAACTCAAAACACGGCGCCACATCTTGTGCCGAAGCATGTGTCTCTGTTATAGCCAAATCTTAGGTTCAATAATTATGATTGCAAACCGTTCACACATCCCTTTGCTTATTCGTGTTGTGCATATACTTCATGACTCAATCTAAGGCATGCACACGGAACGTCGCTATGAAGCCGACTCAATGTATATGAAAAGTGTCACTAGCACCATAAGCTATCCCTGGACCTTAAGAATAAGATGGTACATTCATCAAAATGAGGTGCAATCTTATCGAATTTCTCGTAATATCCACTATACGCGCACCCTTTGGATCAGGTCACATGCCATCTGAGGGTTCTACAAGCATAGTTCCCCTAGTCGAATCGATCATAGTTCTCCGACAACCGTTCGAGGAACTTAAATCTTGTGCAGAAGTTGTCCAATGACCATGTAAGACTTGACTCAACTTTCCAAGGCTTGACTCAACTTTTCATTCTTAGTACCATTTTTTATCCTCCATACTTTCCATATTCTTCGTTGTAGCTACCAAATGAGGGACTGCTTATGACAAACGGTCCCAAAAATTTTCTATATTATCATAATCTTTTGACTCAAATCTAGAAACTACTATTTGATAGTCCTCATGCTCAAGTCGACCCAACCGTATTTCATGTAGTGCCACCAACCAAGTCATACTATATATGGTTGGCTTTGATACCATGGGAAACATGACAATTAAAGCGGGGGAACGTGCTTTGAAGCCATAGGATCATATAGACTATGACAACAAGTCGATAGTCTATGTGACATCATAAAACTCGTTACATGAACCAAATCATTAGATCGAAAGATCGAGTGCTAACTTTGAAAACCCAACTTGAAGTGCACTATAGGCATCAAGTTCAATACTTCCATGTTCTACACAATCTAACTTAGAGCAGGAATATTCCTTTTAGATATATGGATTCGTCGCTTTTATTAGCATACCTACTCAATATAATTGAAAACATCTATTTATTATGTGTAAAGGCAAAGTTGAGGCAAGTTCATCGAAGCCACCCACCTGAGCGATGAGTTACCTCGACCGAGTAGGAATTCGAACAAGCCGTTGCATAGCCAAGTTCAAACGTCATTGCATTTTGATTCGTCTGGTTGAACTGAGCGAGATGGGGCATTACACATTGTGTGATATTCCCTTCCACTAGATAAGGCACTCCATGTACGGAGAAATGCCTCGCCGACGCACTGTTCTTTTGTCTAGCACAACTTCTACTTCTTTGTCGAAGGACATAGTC
The DNA here is from genome assembly GCA_029216955.1 of Iris pallida. NCBI lineage: Eukaryota > Viridiplantae > Streptophyta > Magnoliopsida > Asparagales > Iridaceae > Iris > Iris pallida. The sequence goes on from JANAVB010012198.1 coordinate 8,658,077, forward strand.
ATTGTCGTCGTGGGTCAATTCAAAACTCTTAATGGAGGGTCCTCTAAGTATGCATGGTTGGGCTTCAGGCTACTCGTATGGAAGACATGGTGAATCTTCAGCTTGGCGGGGAGTTCGAGCTTGTAGGCCACCTTGCCTACTTTCTTGAGGACGAAAAGGGACCTTTATACTACCGGATCAGTCCCTTGTGTACCTTACCAAACACCATGAACTGTTGTATTTGATGCTTGATTATCACCAAGTCCCCTTCCTTATGCTCAATCAGCTTTCGCCTCACGTAGGCCAATTTTTTCATCTTTCACACAACCTTATCCAGAAATACCTTAGCAATATCTGCCTTCACCTTGAAGTCTGAGAAAAACTGGTGGACTGTGGGGCTTCTACTCATGGACCCCATACTCAGCCTGTGCGATGCAAGTAGCTGATGAACCATCACCAACTCGAATATACTATTGTGGGATGACTTACTCCTTTGAAGATTGTAGCAGAACTGAACGATATCCAAGCGAAGTCCCCCAATTTTGTTGGTTTTCACTCACAAAATATCATAATTAATTATCAAACACAGATTTGACCCGCTCGGTCTGTCTGTCCATAAGTGGGTAAAAGATGGTCGAGAAGTGCAAATCTGTGTCGAGGACCTTAAACACCTCTGTCCAAAACTTTTCTATATAGCGGGGATCTTGGTCGTTGACAATGTTCTCTGGATGGCCAAAAAATTACTATATAGGAAATGAACAAGCGCATAGCCTCCTCTTTTGTGCAGTCTGATGAAGCAGCAATGAAGGTCGTGTACTTGGAGAAGCGGTCAACGACCACGAGAATGGACTGTCATACCCCGATTCCTTAAATCGTTCATCCTCGCGTTGACAATACTGAATCGTTCATACTCGTCAGGCGTGATGTCATACAAGTCTGGTGTTGCACATGTAGCAGGCAAGAACGTGCACATTTGTGTCATTTTAAAATCATTAAAAACATAGCCACATTTGTAAAAACAATGAGTACGCAGTATAAGAAGAATAAATAATTTTATTGATGATTGTAGCAAGATACAACTTTTCTCAGTACTCTTTGAATTGTCGTTCCGGCTTACATTGAATCATGAAAATAAAACAACTGATAGGCTGCCAGGAAATAACTTCTCATTTCATACATTATGCCCCATTATTATATTTGAATATCCAAGCAGCAACCTTGAAAACTCGGTAGTACTTTGTGCATCTTTATTTGAAAGTAACTTAAAAATAGCAGCAACTCAAAATGTCTTATCTTTCACGTGCGCCCGTACCTTCTGTAGTACCTATGGAGGAAGGCTCAACACATTATAAAAATGTACTGGTGAGTCCCGTTGGCCCACTCAGCTAAATCGACATTTTGAATTGATGACTAGCATTTTAAATCATGAGATCAATTATTAGGGACTAGCAACAGTTAGAGATTATATTCATTCAAATCAAAGCAATAGTGAAACATATAGAATAAGTAGTACTTTACCCACTGTCGATCCAGCATACCTGCATAAGATACAAGATATAATACTTGCCGCCCCTACATAAGACCATCATTATCATGCATCATGACTACATGACCACTAGTGTTAATTTACCATTTAGGACTTCAAAGGGTATGCAATGCGCCATTAAACAGGTTATAAGCCTGAATGAATGTCCCGATACCTCGTGCCACCAAAGAATGTTGCATTTCAAATCAGTCCCAGTGCCTCTGATACCGTTCAAAGAAACAATTCTTTGAGCACAAGTTGTCCTTGATCATGCGAATACATGTCCGACTTGATAAGCATAGTGTGCATGTTAAAGTTTGCTTGAAAGTAAATAAGGAGTAAATTCATTCTCATTCATCGCATCATCATATAGTGATTATTTCATTTTCTAGCATTTACTTATCAGTTCATATTGTATTATTTTGTTACAAAGTAACATTCATCATTTCAGTTCTCAAATGGTCATGTGGCATTTCATTCATTCATTGATGTTAATAGCATAATCGATTCATACAATATTCATTTCACTAGCTTCTTAGTGGTATTGACTTGTGGCATTGTGCATCATTTTATTGATTAATGAATGTAGCGAGGCAATAAGAGAATTTATTTAGTTGGCATGAAAGAGTAGCGAAGAATGGACAAAACACCACAAAGAATCCTCACTCACCAGTTAGAGAATTGTCGAGAGAAAGGAGAACACTTGTGCGATTAGCCTTCCGTCATGCATTCGCCTGCGATGGTACAAAAAGTTTGGTTAATACTTCGTCTTGTTATGTTTCCTTCTCTCAGAATTCTTAAGAATGAATGCAATAAAAATCGATGAAAACGGAAGAATGAAATCATCGAAAAACATTCAGAAAAGCATCCATCAAAACCAAGCAGAAATATAAGCAAAACATCCAGAGAAAATACTTGGACTCATTTTAAGCGAAATCGATCCATTAGTTGGAAAGGTTCTTACGCATTGTCTATGATCGATTCGATGTCGATGGCAAGTTTCCCCAATACTCGGTTCCAACCAAGTTAATCAAGCCACAATCCTTACATAGTGAACCGCTAGGAGCGGGGCACTACATAATATATCACTAAGAAAAAATTTCATCCTCGAAACTTAAAACAAAAGTCCTAACTCAAGGTTATCAAACAACGAAGGGTATTTCACCCTCACCTTTTCTTCGAGTTCCCAAGTCAACTCCTTGACAACCTGATTCTTCCATAATAAGTTAACCAAAGACACCATTCGGTTTAGCAAAACTTTATCCAAAATCTGGATATATTCTTCAGTGTAGGATAAGTCAGCGCCCAACTGCAACTAATCGAAGTTTACTATACGGCATGGATCGTACACGTACTTCCGCAGTTAAGACACATGGAAGACATCATGCACATCTGCCAGAGCCAGAAGTAGTGCAAGTCGATAAGCCACTGAGGCTACATTCTCAAGAATCTTGAAGGATCCAACGAATCTTGGGCTCAGTTTTCCTTTTATTCCAAACCGCATCACACCTTGCATGGGTGTGACCTTAAAAAATATATGATCGTCTACTGTAAATTCCAAGGGTCATCAATGCACATCCATATAACTCTTTTGTCAGCTTTGAGCGACTCTAAGCCACACTAGAATAAAATGGACCTTCTCAACGACCTATTCCATAATTTACGGTTTGAGCACATGCCTTTCACCGACCTCATCCCAACATATAGGTGACCGACATTTCTGTCCATACAAGGCCTCATACGAGGCCATCTGAATACTTGCCTAATAATAATTGTTATACGCAAACTTTGCCAATGCGAACTGTGTGTCCTAATTCGTCTTCAAATCAAGTATGCACAACCTCAATATATCCTCATGGATCTAATTTACCCTTTCTGTTTGTCTATCACTCCGCGGATGGTATGTCGAACTAAAATTCAACTTTGTGCACATTGCTGATTGCAGACTAATCTAAAAGTACGACAAGAACCGTCCATCTCTATCTGAAAATATAGAAACATGCAACCCGTACAATCAGACAATTTCATCCATGTAAATCTGAGCCAACCGATCAAACTCCATGTTACTTTTACTGCAATAAAATGCGTCGACTTGGTTAATCTATCCATGATCACCCAAATCGCAAGATTTCCCATCTGAGTCTTTGTTAAGCCGACTATAAAATCCATACAGATGTGATCCAATTTCTACTATAGTATAGCGAAGTTTTGAAGCTCCCCGCCTGGCCGCTGGTGTTCCACCTTCACACGTTGACAAGCTAAGAATTGTGATACAAATAGAGACACATCCTTTTTCATGTCATGCCACCAAAATATGGTGCATAGATCTTTGTGCATTTTGGTGCTTCCCGGATGAAAGGAATACTTCGCAAAGTGAGCCTCGGTCAATATTTCTTTTATCTGTTCCTTATCCTCAGGAACGCACAATCTTTCCTTGACATGCACTGTGCCATCTTCTTTCACAAAATCGGTCGCCTTTTCTACTATAATCAACTTACGTATCTTCTGCAAAAACGGATCATCCTTTTGAGCAGTCTTAATCCTTCCCTTGAGGCTCGGCTCAAGCTGTAACTTTGCGAACTGTATGTTGTTAGTACGGACTCTGAATTTGATGCCCATCTCTTCTAAATCACATAGCACTTCTTTAGCCAGTGACAATATTCTAACAAATTTTTGACTAAAGGCATCAGCTACCATATTTTCCTTTTCCAGCATATAGAAAATCATTAAGTCATAATCCTTGATCAATTCCAACCAACGTCGTTGCCTTAAATTCAATTCCTTCTTAGTGAATATAAACTTTAGGCTTTTATAATCCGTGAAGATCTTGTATGACACACCATAGAGATAGTATCGCCATAATTTTAATGTGAACACAATTGTCGACAATTCTAAGTCACGAGTCGAATAATTCTTCTCATACTTCTTATGTTGTCTCGATGTATACAATATGGTCTTCCCATGTTGCATAAGAAGACATCCCAAACCAAGTACCGACACGTAACTGTAAATTTGGAATCCTTCGTAACCATTCGGAAGAGCAAGAATTGGAGCCGTGATGAGTCGTTACTCCAGTTCTTGAAAACGAATCTCACAGTCATCACACTACAAGAAAAATGGCCATTCTTGACGATTTATTTCTCGTCGCTCATGAAAAACAATCAAGGAATCGGGTTATCTTGACGGTATTAGTCTTACGTCACGAAATAACCCATTTTATGTTAATTTAGCAATTTTATAGCATAATAGTTGACGAATTTATTTGATCCATCAAGAAACATCAATTTATTTATTGACGGTTTGGTGGCAACCATCAACTAATGTATGTGTGAAAAACTTGGCGAGATTTTTTTGGCTGCCATTTTAGTAATTTTTTAAAGCTTTTATATTTGTTGATGGTTATGGTTCTTTTTAATCGAGGAACCCAGTAAAGTTTCTCCCGATCGTCCCTTCCTTTCCTCCTCTCTCTCTAATCTTATCCTCCTGAGAGAGAGCCTCCCTCTCTTCTTCTCAAAATATTCTCTCACAGCTCCTTTTTCTCCTCCCTAAGAGAGAAACCCTAACCCTAGTTTTCCCCATGGACAACTCCGACGACTGTTGCTCGAGCACGCTTTCGGGGACTCCGAGTTCGTCCGTACTAGGACCTTCACCGTCGTGACCTTTATCTCTCGCCTCAAGTACTGGACTCAAGGCGGTCAGGTAAGTAAAAATATTTCTCTTCCTCTCTTTCCTATTTTCAATAACCTAATTTTTGGGTTTTACTGATGTTTATTCGACATAGTATAATCTGGAGGTGGAGAAAAAAAGATTTATGTGGTTACTTGAAGTTTGATTGGTTGAGTTAGGGTTATGGTTCCATTTGAATGATTTAATCTCTAATTTTATTTCATAATTTGAATTAGGGTTCCTCTTCTAGAGAGCCTACATGATTTTATTTGATTTGATCTTTGATTTTATTTCATATTAGAATTATTGTTCCATTTGAATGATTCGATCTCTAATTCTATTTTCTGATTTCGTAACCTTGTGTCGTCATCTCCGGTAACATGGACGAGAACCAACAACCTCTAGTGGATTGCCTCCGCCATGGTACACACCTAGAAGTCCCTCACCGTCGCCGGCGTCACTTGCTTCCAAGCGAGAGCCACGAGCCTGCTCTAATTTTTTTGCCAGGTATTCCACACCCGACGTTCCGAAACGAGCATGTCCCGTTCTTTCTTACTCCCAAGTATGTGCTCTGATCTTAAGCATCTATTTGAAGATGTTGGAAAGACATGTCCCTTTAGAAGGTCAACCAATAGATCCTGATCTTAGGAAATCTTGGGGCTGGTGGAAGGTTAAGAAGTGGACGATTCACATCTTAAACCGACTATATACTCGGTGAGTACGTATGTATTATTTTAATATGTATTTTCTTTTACCTTTTTAATTATTTGGTATATGGGGGATATTGATTTATAGGTTTGGTGATTTATAGGTTTGGTGATTTATAGGTTTGGTGACCTGAAGCTATAAAAAGCAGAGAATAAAGCTTTTGCTCAAAAGTTTCAGAAGAGCAATGCTGGAAAAATTTTGGAATGTCATCTATGCTTGCTCAATGCGATCCGTTTGGGTGAATATTTACTTGATAGAGTTATAAACCTAACTCTTCAATATCTCAGCAGCAGGTTCCTCTCTAACTGATTCTATTGCACTTGCTCAATGCGATTCGTTTGGGTGAATATTTACCTGATAGAGTTAGGCTTGTAACTCAGGTTCATCTCTATCTGATTCACATCTATAACTGATTCCATTCAGCTACAAACAAGGTTTTGAATCCCCAGATGCAAGGGATTCATAACCTAGTTTGTCGAAATCAAGATACTGGCCCAGAGCGACGTAACCCAAATCCACAGATCTTTAACTCAGGAGAGTAAAAGGGGACTTACTATCGCTGCTAATGTTGTGTAAATGGACCCATTACTAAGAGCGGTTACAAAGGGGGCAGTCAATAATAATTCATATCAAAACAAGTTATGCATTTTTAGTAACAATATGTTGGTCACATTTTATATAGTTTGTCATTTTGGGATATTATATAATAGTTTGTCATATTTTATCACTAAACTACTATAATAGTATTTTTTATTTATTTTGTATGTCATGAATATTCAACAATATATCGAACAGTTCCCTGAATGATGCAAAGAGGGATCGGATGCCAAAGATTCCATTTGTCTGTTAAAAAAATCTTTGAGTCTATTCTATAGACTATCCAAGTTCATTGGCCTAGATTGGCTTGGTTAGATGACATAAAATTTTAGCTTGGCCTTTGGATGACTATATACTCAATGGACCATCCTGTGTTCTTCATGCTAGAATGGCTTTTCTTATATGCAATTTTTTATGGGTGCTTGTGTATTAGCCTGATTTTCTATGTTCTTTGTAATCAGTATGTTATATCTGCCTTTGATTTTATTTTCTATTTATTTTTTTGTTGTGTTTGAACATTGTTTTTAGTTATAAAGAGGTGTTCCAATGGGAAGATAAGTTGTTGTAAGTAAAATCCTTATTTGTAATATATTTTATTATATTTTATTGACGAATTTTTTATATTTTATTGCTAGAATGGCTTTCCTTACATTACTATGCAGAGCTCAGGTGGAGGCTAGAATGGCTGAGTTATTTTGCTAATGATTGAGTTATTTTATTGCTAATGATTGAGTTATTTGCAATATGTAAGGAAAGCTAAGTTCAGGTGGAGGCTAGATATAACATATTGAATATAAGGAAAGCTAAGTTCAGTAATTTTGCTAATGATTGAGTTATTTGCAAAAAATAACAATAATCAGTTTTTAGTTATTGGTAGAGCTCGGGTGGGGCATCGTCGCCGAGGTGGAGGCTGGCCCCAACCCGACGGGAGCTGGCCAAGTGAGACCGGGCAAACAAGGCTGCTACCGGCGGTACTGTAAGTTTTTCCTGTTATTACAATCATTTTTTTAATGTGTATTTTGACCTTGCATAATGTGCAATTTTGTATGGCTGGCAATTTTAAGTTTGTGTGACTTTATTAGTATTTACGTTATGCATTAAAAAATACTCACTTAAGTGCTCCCCAATCGTTTCCTCAAATACCCACCCATATTTCACTCACAAGTGGGCCATAAAAAAACATTGGCTTGCTTGCACCCCTCTTCGCCTACTTGTCATAGAGGTGGGACGGGCGAGGTGGTGGGGGGGGGGGGGGAAGGGAGGGGGGTTGAGGTCGGTTTTCAAATAAAATTTTAAGAAAAATAATGATGTGGCTAATTAGGATTGAACTTGAGCCTCTTGGTTAAAATGTATACTTACCAGCTGCACCCACACTTAATTACAATTATTTGCAAAACATGAAGTATATAAAGGATGGTTATATATAAATTTCAAGATAACAAATGGTAGGAAACCGGAATCAAGCATAGTAATGTTATATCTAGCCTCCACATGATTATTATTATTTTCTGAACTTAGCAAAATTACTGAACTTAGCTTTTCTTACATTCAATATGTTATATCTGGCCTCCACCTGAGTTATTTGCAAAATTACTGAACTTAGTTTTTCACACATACATTCAAAATTACTGAACTCAATCATTATTTATATTTTATTTTATTGCTAGAATGGCTTTCTTACATTCAATATGTTATATCTGTAATATATTTTATTATATTCATGCTAGAATGGCTTTCCTTACATTACTATGCAAAGCAACAAGCTGATTATGCACTATCATAGGTAATGGTTTTGAGTATCAGTTAGCAATTAGGCAAAAATTTGTGTTCTGATACATAATCTTCAATTAACTTAAGTACGCCAACTTTAGTGTGTTACGAGGGTAATATAGCATATAGAAGGGGTATGGTTATCCTGGCCTCTTAAGCAGTTTCATCTATGCGTCGATGGGTTTGTAGGTGCCTGCTTTTTTAAACCCAACCAAAATGTGCTTTTTCTTTTCAGATTTTTTTCACCATATGTGTCTGATGTTAGAGTCGACCTCTTTTTACATCTTTTTTAACTCATGTTAATTAAGGATGTATAGAGAGCTGACCTCAGCGTCTTTAGTCGAGCAAAATGGCTTCCTTTCCTCCGTAAACGTCTTCCACATCCTTACAATTAGAATGCAACAGGGAATGGTTTATTCTTGGTCAGATGTCCGTTGAATTGCAAGACATTAAGATTGTTTCACCACAACAACTGGGTCAATATCATCATGGACTATGAGAACTTGCATTTATTCTTAAACCTACCAACCTTTAACATGGCTTTCATGAAGAGTGGTAATGGACTCAGAGATGTTGTTATACCCACCAAATTGGTATATGTTATAGGAAAAGGCTTTTGTATATCTTCACACTTCTCTGTTATGGACTTATCTTACTGGCCGTTGGAACTTCATAGATGTCAAGGGAAAGTCAAGTAATGAAAATTGGAGATGTTGTTTACTACCCCGTGTTCTCTGGCTCATTTGTAAATCTGGACTTGGAGCTTTATCATGCTTCTCGGAGACCCCTTAACATGCTTGGTATAGATATCAAGTTTTGATAGGAAATAAATCTTGCAACATCCTTTCAGGTCAAACCTTAATGAAGATATGTTGGAAAGGCGACATTGATATCACCATGCTAGCACTTTAGCGTAAGACTGCAAGGAGATGGAACATATGGTCTATTCTTGGTATAACCATTGAAATATTGAATGGAAATTGTAGCCGGGTAGCCAATACATTATCCCAGAGCTGGAAATAAAATTGCTGAAACTTGCTTCTCTACAGGAAGTTATAGTCCACCATTTTAGAAAGATATAAAGGTCATCCATCAAGTACCTTCATTGTGGAAACTTGAAAAAAAAATTTATAACTTTTATAGTTTTACTGTACTCGAATATCTATTTTCTGCAATTATTTCTTATGGATTATGCCCATTAACAGGTAGACAAAAATGTCCCAATTTACTGTACTTCCACTACAACATTCTTTCCCTGAATATACAGGTTCCCAAGCACTGGTCAGTCTTCTTCTGAAGACGAAACTTTCTTCTGAATCCTTTTCGTTAGTAGTAGAGGAGGTATGTGCAATATTCTTTGAGTTCTAAATCACCTATTAATATACTTATCCTGTTACCTAAAATACTTTGCAGCTGAATGTTCTGTGATGTATTTATGTAGGATTCAGGGGACCTGCGGAAAGACGGTTCTCAAGAAACACTGAGATGCATTACTAAGCTTATAAATGATACTCTTTCTAGTGATGGCACATATAATATATCATTATCCGAAGAAGATGTGCTGGTTGCCATTGATAGTGGAACTGAAGGGGGTCCTCATGGCCGACACTGGGTGTTGGATCCTATTGATGGTACTAAACGGTGAGAATTTAGTTTTAACTTCCAACATTATATCTAACTACTATTCTTTTTCCCAAATCAATATATTACATTTTCAAATACCAAGTATAAATATTTTGATTGCTATTGTGTGTCTTAAACGTAGAAGGTCCATGAAATCATCTTGAAAATAAGAATATGTGGCTGATTTCTCACAGTCCTTGCACTCCCCAATTTTTTAGACTTGCTGCATCGAGAATTAGCTCATTTTTGTATCAGGCATCTGTGTTGTTGATAGATCACTTATAGGTTTTGTGATGAAAGCTTTATTTTCCCGTCTCTGTTGCATCCTAGTCATATGAAAATATCTACAGAACTGTGTCGGTCATGACCACGCCTATATAATTCCCAGTATCTTATAGATATATATGAATATTTGTGAACAATTGATACTTTATGTTCTTGTTCTCTCAGAAACTTGCTAAAATGAAGGTGATGCATGCTGTGAATAGGGAAATGCTATGGATATGGAGGGATGTGCTCCGATATGGTTTGCTATTTTTTGTTTCATTTTGTAGTGTTAGTGGATTATGTTTTATGGTGACAAGTGATGGATGTTTTTGGTTTGGTTGTTTAAGTGGTATAGAAACAATAGATGTGGGTTGTGTACTTTATGATTGGATTACGTTGTGGTCGAACAAGTGAAGAATACATTATGGATGTGTATTGGAAGTTTTTGTTGTATGAATAATACAGTTTGTTAATTTAAAATTTGGATTTTATAGTAATTTGATGTGTGTAGCTTGTGGATTGATATAATGTGTGGTTGATTAATATTATAAAATTCTTGACAAAATTTTGGCATTCTTCTCTTAACAGAATTTTGGCATGTACAATATAGCCGTGTAGTTCTTTTTATGACGGATTTTGTTCGTCAAAACAAAATGCTTTTATTGACGGCTAAAGGTCGTCATCTAGGCCGGAGTCAGGAAAAGTTTTTGCCTATGTTGACGGTTTCTAAAACTTCTATCTTGACGGTTAAAAGCAGTTAAGAAAATTACTTAATATGAAGGCAAAAAACCGTCAAGAAAAGCCATGCCAGCGACCGTCAAGAAAAGGGGAGACTTCTTGACTCCGACCTAGTTGACGGATCTGCAACCGTCAAGATACCCATTTCTTGACGGTTTTTCCCTATCAAGAAAAGCCTTTATTCTTGTAGTGTCAGTTCACTTAAATGTGACTCCCTTTTGAGTGAGGCGAGTCATAGGCGACGTAATCCGTGAAAAGTCCTTTACGATCCTACGGTAGTCCCCGGCTAAACCAAGAAAACTATATATATTACTAGCTGACATAGGTTGTTTCTAGGCTACCACTACTTCAATTTTCTTTGGATCCCCAACAACATCTTCTGCCGAGACAACTTATCCTAGGAACGATACGCTCACTACAACAAAAATACCTTTTTATGACGGCTAAAAACTATCATAAATGACATTTTATAACGCTTTTCTGTAAGCCTATAACCGTGATAAAAACCAGTGTTATAAATGTTTTCTAAAACCGTTATAAATGGTCTTTTCACATATAGCACTTTTGCCCAAAAAAAGTCATAAATAATACACCTATATATAACACTAAATTTCTAAAACATTATAAATATGATTATATATATAACACTTTCTTTTCTAAGCGTTATAAATAGGAAATATATTTATAACGCTTTTTCAAACTATTATGGATCACACACATATATACATATATATCACCCATTAAAGTGTTATAAAAAGCAATGGTCAACATTGACCGTTTCATAAAACATTCATTTAGAACCAAACAACATAAATTAAACAAACATTTGAAACATTATTTTTGAATTAGAATATCGTATTCCAAATGTACATAATATCACCATCTTAATTACTTTTTTTTAAAAATATATCCCAGTATATGTATACATATTAATTTTTCCTTTTTCAAGGTCACCCTCAAAACTTTGTATGTAGCTTCCTTTGGCTTAATCTGTACGAACTAAATTTCAACCTCTAAAACTGCTAACAGCACCCTCAAATGTCAGTAACATCCTCAAACTTCAACTTTCAACATCATCCTCAAACTGTCAAACATAATCCTGAAATGAAAGTATCAAACAAAAGTATAATTGACAAGCGAGACATTTAAAGTAGAATCATGACCTAAAACAACCAAAGAATACGGCTTATTTCTTCGTGTCCTGCTAGTGGCTTAAGCTCTCTTGAACTGCTTGTAAAGTGGGCGTGTCTCCTGAAGATTAACATTCCCTGGCCCTCCACAAAATAAGCTTGAATAACAAACTGGTTACTTCTTTATCTGATTTAACATAATGGCATAGAAGTAGAAGTATAAAATCCAGTGATAAAATTACTAGTAAGATTAGAGTTCATAGTAGCATAAATACCAACAAATTTCTCCATATATACAAACATAAAATCATAATGGCAATATGTTGCATTCAGAATAGAAGCACTTTTAGTCAAAAGTAAGGAAAAAATAACTTTACTGAAACATATAAATTACACACTCTAAAATCATCCCATATATACAGGAACATTAAGCTTCAAGATTATTTCATATAAAGAATAACGGGAATGAAGAAAATAACTTCACTGGAACATGTAAGTGGTGCATCTGTCCATTCTATTTCAAGGGCCTTCTAGAGCTGGTTTATGCTGAATGTTGAAAGACAAATGTTGGTGCATCTATCCATTCAAGTTCCCTCTGAATATGTATATGTTCCTATTTTCTAGATTCGGTTTCACTACTTTGTTGGAGATTTATGCACACCGGTTGTATTGATACAAAAACAAAACTAAAGTTACTATAGCCAATGCTTCTTGAGGTTCCTAAAAGTTCAAACCATTAAAGCCATGGTTATATATGAGCTAATTCATTAAAATATACTCTTGAAAGAGAAGGAGATAGTAGGAACGGTTGTTGTCTAGATCTATTCTTATCTAGTTATTGTAATTCTTCCATTTGATTAAACTTCTACTTAATAAAATCACAGATAACTATTGATCTTTTACAGGTTGGACTTTCCTATGCATGTAGGTTGGGATTTTATTGGCGAATAGATTTTGATGCATTGGACTTTTCTATTTCGAGAACGTCCATTAAGTATAGCATATTTATTTGTATATACAATGTTCAACCTACGAAAGATTAATGGATGAAATCAAATAGATCGACCTCCTGAGCTCAATGTAATGTAAATGTTCCTTATTTTTACCTAGAAATTGGGAGAAAGATTGGATACATCACTACAATATTGCCTACTACCTACTGCCTGCTTTCCTCTGGTATCGAGTGGTCAGCAGAGCTGGCCTGTAATGAAGATATGAAGTGTCGGGTGCCAGTCCACACTTGTTATTCCAGCAATGTGAGGAAGTGTTTTAAAACCACTCCTATGACCTTGCACCTAGATAGGGTATGCTGGTGATGTCGATCACTATAGCTTCATTTGCATTATAGGAGGAAATATAGATAGGAGAAGAAATAAGTTGCCTGTTAAATAGGGGATCTAACGGAACCCAATGTCGCCAACGATCTCCATCCATTGGAATCCAGTGCTATGTCATGCCTACATATTTTCTCACTGATGTCCTGAACTGTTAGCCCATGAACTACTAAGTTACACGGAATTAGAGTGGTAGGAACTATTTTCTGAATTCTCCTCTACTTAACCTAGTACATCATCAGATAGAATGACACCTTGTTGCAATACTTAGCCAATATATATGACCCAAGTACAATTTTATATAAATAAAAGTCAGAAATTACTGTCATTGAGTATGGACAGGAAGTTTCATATGCCTATATATATATATATTTTTTATATATATATTTTTTCATATGCCTATATATATATATATAGGGAAGGGATATTGCACCAAACATATTGCATCAATTGTTGCACCAAACAATCTCAACCACACATTTATTTCTATCATGTGGTTATAAAGTATTCCATAAAGTTGTTGCCACGTCAGCATGCTTTATAACCACATGATTGAAATAAATGCGTGGTTGAGATTTTTTGGTGCAATAATTGATGCAATAAGTTTGGTGCAATATCCCTCCCCATATATATATATATATATATATATATATATATATATATATATATATATATATATATATAAGCTTGGAAATAGTCCAATGTCAAGAGGAAAACCAAAATCATATTTATAACAAAATTATAGGGTTTTTTTAATTTCATTTTTACTAGGAGATATGGATTTTAAAGCAGGTGCAATTAGCCTACCTCATAGATATCATCATCATCAATACTGTCATCTGAATGAGCAGGGCATACATGGCAAGGAAAATGTTGTCCCCTTTGACATCGCTCAGAAAACTAAATTAATCCATAAAAATGCCAACTTCCAAAAGCTATAAAGCATGTTTCCAAATACCCAGAGCTAGGTTCAAAACCTCTATTTTCACTCAATGAATATAGAGCAGTCGTGGATCAGAGTTTCAACACTTAATTTGTATGAAAATATATGTAAAAAGTTTCTTTGAATGCTTGTAACATAGAAATGTAACCCAAAATCTAAAGTGAAATAAGATGACCATTGATTTCTTTATAATGACATTGGGTGATCATTGTGATTATGCATGCCCGCTGCATTCTGCTGATGGGTAGAAAGCATATGTTTATGTTCATGTTCATAAATAGAGATATCCTTTCTAGAGATGCAAATATCTGCCTCCATCCATCCTTCCAATAAATATAGATAACTATAAATAAATATATATGTACTAAAAGCTTACCTAAAACTTCTATCAAACTATCAAATCATGATACCCCAACATATGGCACTCAGTTGGTCGGACACAAACAAATCTATCAACTTGACAAAAATCCTTTATGAATAGACTAAGAGCAACCAACATTTATAAGAGTAGCAAAAGAAAATGATAAGCACAAATTTGACAGCTTACTATTGAAGAACACTCCACACATCTTCATATTTTTCGCAAGGGACTTGATCATTTGCTCTTTCTCTTCCAGTGCATTTTGGTGACATAAAATATCAAATGCTATTAAGTGTTCATAGGCCAACCTTGATTCAGAGGAGTTTATAAAAAAAATATGAACTTTTGATGGAAACTTGACCTTTCCATATACTTTCAGAGATATGTTTAAGACACTGCACCTCAAAAGTAGCGTATCAATTATCTAGGTAAGAAACTAATCCTAACAGGCTGTATGAAAGACCTCTAAACCTGGGGAATTCTTTCGTTGTGCTGAGATCACAAACAACTATCTTAGCATCAACATTCCAAGCTTTAATGCCTCCATCGGCATGTGCCTATGAGAAGCTATTATGAAGAAAGTAAAAAACACCAATATTATAAATTTGATTCTTTTAGTTCTCAATCATGTCTTATATAAATTAAGATAACATGTGAAGGATAAAAAGCACATCAAGCGGTCAGATCTGCAATCCTAATCTAGAAACATAATCTTGGCCCCACAATATATGGTTCATTACTAGATGTTGGAGTTGATGAATCATCTCTCCAGATCCTAATAAGTTCCAAAATGAAGACCATATATGAGAACACTAGAAAGGGCATATAGTAACAAATCTACATATTCCATGCAACTCCATTTTGCATTATTTAACAAATATTTCTCATTCACCTGACAGTGCAATATATTGAAGAATTAGCAATGTTCATTACAACGACACGTACTACTTGGACTAGGAACATTTTCTGTAAAATTTAAAGTCTTATTTTCTAATTTTGTCAAGTAGCGGGTAGCCTGGTGCTTAAATAAAACTACTAATTGATATAGTAACTTTAGTTTTGTTGTTGTATTCAATACAGCTGGTGTGAATAAATTTGCAGTAAATTAGTAAAACCGAATCCAGAAAATAGAAACATATACATATTCAAAGGAAACTAGAATGGATAGATGCACCAATAATTGTCTTTCAACATTAAGCATAAACCAGCATAAACTAGAATGGGCATTAATTCAAACACATGGAGGGAGAAAACCATATGACACGACTAGTTGAGGGCTGGCTCTGCGAGGAGCAAGGACAGGGACTCACCCGACGTAACCATACTTGCAGTAGAGGGGCCAACCAACATACACGTAGAGGTCCACAAGCCTGAGCATCTCGATGACCTTTGTTGTCCCTCCGACAAAAATCAAAAAAGCCCTAGAAATATCAAACAAACCCTAAAAACAATAAGAAGAAAGAATAAATCAAAGAAAATATTAGGGTTTGCTTACATATTTTTGACAATCTTTGTCGTTCCTTCGGCTGGAGATGGAGCAGTTGACCACCGCTCTCAAGTCCATTACTGGTCCATATTTCTCGAAAGGTTTCGAGCTTGAGGAAGAACAAAAGAAAATTATGGCACGACATACCTTATCATTTGAAGCTTTATATGAAAGAAAGTGTCGTTCTCTAGTATGTTTGAGTGATGTTGGTGAGCGTCAAATATTATGACCAGAATTAGTGGTTCATACTATAAAGAAGGTAAAGCAAATTCAAGAATATTTGCAAGCAGCACAAGATCCAGAAGTATTGTACAGACAATCATCATCGACCATTGGAGTTTCAGTCAGAAGATCGTATATTTCTAAAGGTTTCTCCTACCAGGGGACCATTAGATTTGAAGGAAGAATGAAGCTTAGTCCGAGGTATATCGGGTTATTTGATGTTCTAGAGAGAGTAGGAGAGGTCAATTACTGATTTGCGTTGCCACAGACCTTGGAAGGTATTCATGACGTGTTCCATGTATCTCAGTTTAAGAAATATATGTCAGATCCTAGTCACGTTCTTTATCACTCTGAGATTACTGTGGGGCCGAGCCTGTCCTATGAAGAGCAGGTAGTGGAGATTCGGGACCGTCGAGAGAAAGTCTTGCGAGGCCAGATCATTCCCTTATTTCTTGTCGTATAGGGGAATCATGCACCAGACAAGTCGACTTGGGAACACGAGAATTTGATTCGAGAGCATTTTTCCATCTCTTTCTGGTTTTAAGTATGTTTCCTTTAAGTAGTCATGATTGATTGTTTCTATATTATTGTGTATTTAAATTTTGAGTTCAAAATTTTCTAAGGTGGAGAGGTTGTAAGCCCTATGAATTATATATATATATATATATATATATATATATATATATATATATATATATATATATATATAATTATTTTAAATTTTATTTTGGTGATAATATATTTTTTACTATTATTTATGATCAAAACATATACTTTTCCTTAGCTTAGATTTTTCGAGCACTAGAAATGCCAATCTATAGAAACTTTTTTCACGAGTTTTCATCTAGAGAAGTTTATCTTTAATTTGATATACCATGTCCCACTCAAACATGTTCTCTTGTATTCTATTTCATTGCACAACTTTTGTTTCAACTAAGGCCAAAAGGTTATCTACTGTAAAACTTGTCGTACATTCCAACTTAATTTCTGGACTCGACATTCATCCAACCTAAACGATCCAATATATGATTTAGACCTAATTTGAGCCTACTATACACGTGAAAATGCTGTCCTGCTCAATTGAGTTCCCATGAGCTACTTATTTTCAAATGGCACATGAGATCCATTTATAGCCCTTTTGGTGTTTAATTCAATTAAAAATATCTTCGGGACTTACCCTAGTCAAACCAACTCAGTGGGGACCATCCTAGGTTGCCAAACTATAATGGAATCATATTAGTTTGATTTAATATTAAGAGCATCCATGTGTATTAGAACCCGACATTTTGACTCAATATTCAACTTGTCCAAATAAGGAAGCCCATGTGCACCTATTACCATAAGCATGTTTTGGAGTATCAATCCCTAACCAAATCACTCCAAAGAAAACCCAAAATTTCCCTAACATATGGAAAAAAAATTCTGTATATATAAACGATAATAGGCCCGCAACCTTTTCCCCATACTTCAAAACCCGTCCCCCTCTCCCATTGTTGGCCGACGGCACATGCCCCTTGGCCAACCACCCAAACCCCCTTCCTCTTTTGTTTTTGAGCACTCCACCACCACTCCTACGACTTTCTCGACATCCTTTTCCATCCTAGTATCTCTCAGGATCATCTCATGGGCATCGGAGAGGTGTGAAATCCATCCAAAGCGCCAAAAATCCATTATTTTCAGTTTGAATTCAACAGTAGGTTGGTGAATTCTAAATTAGGTTTAAATACTTTTTCTCTTCTATTTTTATTGAAACTGAAACTAATAGATATCCCTATGTTTCTACTTTGATGTCCAAATACTAACTAATACCATTCCGCTCGGTTTGCTCGTGGGGTCCGTTGCACTAAAGTTGATCCAAATTTGACCTATTTTGTTTTGAGGATCTTTCCGATGACATTCGAACCCATTTGATACCAATAAAATCCTTGGTAATATCTCCAACATCTTTATTTATCATCTAGTATCATTACTTGTTCATATTTGCAAGTATTTCATGCGTTTTTGTTGTCATTTCATCTATTTTAGTTTTTCGGGTACCGAAAGGTCTACCGTAATTTGATAAGCTGTTCTCCGATGATCGTAGAACTTAAATATAGTTTAAATCACATTAATGGGATGAAAAATTATATTTTTAATATTTTGTTCAGATCTATTCCAAGATAAATAATTTTTATATTTTTCCATTATTTTTTACTTCTGAATTGGAATTTTATGTGGCATGTTGTGTTGATACTTTAATATAGCAATTTGGTGTATTTTCTAAAAAAATATTTACATAATATATATTCAAAATTTAGTGCCATATTTTTATAATATAAAGTACATATTTATGGTATATAAATATTATTTTACTATTATAACTTATTGCTATACATAGTGGTAATACTACTATATACTAGTTGACTATTTTATGACTAGTTTGTTGGCCCATGTACTCATTGTCACGGCCTACACCCAGTGTAAGTGCTCGAGACCATGGGTATGTCCAGCCTACGTCGCAGTGTCGGTGGTAAAACGATGTCCTAGGTCACAAACATCTAAAACAGTATAAATATACCTGTACAGAATATACTCTCTAATCGGAGGACAACACAGAAGGTACAACTCAATCACAATCTAAGATGGATAATGGCATGATAAGATAGACACGAATCACAGAGTGTAATACAACCAGAAGAAATTAGTCTACGTGTTTAACAACACCAAAATCCCAACATTTGAATAATACATCTCATGAAAAGATGACAGAAAGTAAGATACAAGAATCCTAGCAGCCTACCCAAGGCAATAAGGTAGTCTCCTCAGCACAAGCTGGATCCTCCTAAGGGTCCAGGTCACAAGTGTCATCTATACCAGCTCTATAGTAGTTGGGGCAGAAACAATCTTCGTTCTCTATAATATTTTCAACAGGTCCAGTCAGGATAGGAGCGAATACATAACTCTCACGCAGTTCATATCATGGCAGGAAATGTAGAACAAGCAATAGAATAAAATACATGAAACACTGTATGAGATGTACATGAAAGCCTGGAGATAACAGGTAAATCTGGGTACAGGAAATAAGATAGAAAACTATCAACTGTAAGAACTATCAGTGATTCAGAGCACAAGTTGGTTATGTGATTTGGTTTAGGTTTTTTGCACACGAGTAATCTATGGTAACTCCATTATACGTGAGGATATCATAGACATGTCCAAGAGTATACTATAGGGATAATCACATAAACACTTCTCTCCCCCGCCCCAATCAATACACAAGGATCCATTCAAGTCACATTACATACACGATTTTTGGTTATACATGAAGCATATGTGAACATGAGAGTACATAAAGCACACGTATGTACGCGAATAATACGAGAGCAAGGAATACATAATATACAGGAAAAGCACATGACATGAAGTACCCAATGCACCCAATAAGGGATAACATCTGAAGAAAAGATCCAAATAGTACTAATCCATGAGAACAATGTTTCAACATCAAGTAAAGTAGTCTAGAGCAAGAATATAAGTCCTAACAAGTATGAAACGATCAGAGCATGTACTCGCCTGATATCCTAAGCGACTGGTGAGAACGGATGTCCGAACCGAAGTAATTGAGTCTTGTTTAGAGCAACACAGGTTACAAAGTGTTCAATATATGAGAAATGAAGTTTACAATGCATTCTACATGATTCTAGGTCATTTTAGGTCAAAGTCAACTATGGTGTAGTATATATATATATAATTTTTTTTTTTTTTTTTGGTGTAGTATATATATTTTTTTTTTTTTTTTTTTTTTTTTTGGTGTAGTATATATATATATATATATATATATATATATATATATATATATATATATATATATATATATATATATATATATATATATATATTTTATATATATATATATATATATATATATATATATATATATATATATATATATATATATATTACACCATATCTACATCATATATATATTCACAATGCATATCATATATACTCAATATATATATATACTCAATATATATATATATATATATATATATATATATATATATATATATACATACCTTAGCTCAGAAATCAGAATTTAGACCACACATATATCCATCACGACATATGTCAATGTAAGGTAAGTGCAAAGGAAAAACATTGTGCATACATGTGTCCAAGTGAAAGTGGGTGCATTAGGGTCAATGCAGATGTCTTAAAGTACAATACAAGCAGTATACTGTATGCAGGAATGATAAAATCTGGACTTACCATATTAAGGACATAACTAATATATATATAGGGACAAATTTTGAAGGTGGGGGGGGGGGGGGTCATCAAGGATCTGGAATAACTGAGCACACAAAAGGAAATTAAAGACAATGTAGTAAACAAAAGGGGTCTAAACAGTGCTGTAAAATGGACTAAGTCATTTGTAGGTAAGCTCAACTGAAGTCAAACCCTAAACTAAGAACTGGAACTCAACTTATAACGCCCACTGCCTGGAACAACTCACAACCCATATACAAATTAACATATATAGACCATAACTTATATATATATCATATACTCATGAATGTATATATATACCCATACATAAACTCAGATAACTGAGACTATAACACACATAATAGTCTCAGATAACTATATAGGTCAAAACTTAAACTCAACAAACTGTACTAAAAACCCAAACTATATATATCACACGTAACAGAATGTATATATACATTCACACATCAATACATATACCTCAATCCTAATCTCAATTATCTGAACAAAACCCACATGATATCATATTTCCCTAACACATTGAGGGGAAAAATGTCTGCTGTACATGAAGCAAGTGTCAACATGTAATGCAAAGGAAGGATAACAAGTGCAACACCTATGGATGAGTGATTGAATGAAATATCAAGAGTGTCAGTAGGTAAGTGTTCAGTTGTTAGTGAGTGAGTAAGCCACAGTGTCAACCAGTGTGTCAAATGGTTAGACAGAATTAGAGTGTATATAGAACAGTGGTGTGTTCGAACATGTGTGGGTGTTTGTCGAGTCAGTTGTGTACCAAAGTGCCATACTAGATTGTTGTGACAGGTGTCAGTGTGTCATGGCATGTCATCTTTTGTCCTAATGTCAAGAGGAACGTGTCCAAGTACATAAACAAAGTGGTCGAACAGCAAAAAATGAATTCCAGGGTCGACCAACTGTGCGAGCCTCGACTGGAACATACGAGTGAGAAAAATCCTCGCACACCTCACCAATTCCCCATAAACTTTGTGTGCCAAGTGTCAGTCATAGACTCTTCCATTACCAACGGATGACACTTGAAAACGTGTCATGCCCAAGGATAACGAACATGACAGCATCATGGGAGGATAGTGCATTGCATGTCCCTGTGTCCATTTTGACACAAGACACGACTCAAAAGTCAACTCAGTCAACCACGAAAGCAATCTACACATCACAGGCTGCTCAAATATATAATTTATTTATAATTTAAAGAACAAAAAGTCCTAAGGGGCATTTCGTCGAACACTTGTGCTACGTCTCTAATACGAAGCGATACTCCGATGATACGGGCACCAAATGGACACGAATTGAACCCAAAACAAACGTAGGGCAAGGGGGACCCTAAATAGAAGCATCTATGGTGAGAAATCAGGAATTTATTAGGTTTAGAGATCATTACCAATTGAGAGTTGGAATCTCAATGAAAAGTCTCTTGAAAAGCTTCAACACCAAATCCAATGGCTAAATTGTTTACAATCCATACTAGCTAGCCAATAGAGACTTCTTCTTCACAAGGGAGTGCAATGCAATTGATTTGGTTCAATTTGGAGGTGATTTGATAAAAGTAAGTAAATTTGGGAAAGAACACAAACTAGGGTTAGGGTTTGCAATAAGGAGGCAAGAGGAGGCTAATGATGAATTAAATAGGTGGGGGAAGACCCCCTTGGCCGGCCATGGTGATGGGCTAGGGTTAGGCTAAGTCACAAAGGCCCAACGCCTCTTTCTATGTTGTAAAAACAAGCCCTTAAGCTAAAGGCCCAAACTAGCACCTTAAATCAAATCTCCAAATGGTTTCTAAGTCACTTCTAGCTAGATTAGAGTCTAATTACTAACCCAACATGTTAGCTAGGTATCCATGGTCATGGTTAGTCTCTAGGCAAAGTTATTCTAAGGTTTCACTAGCAAAAGGCCAAAATTATATTACACCAAATTAAATAATATTAAAATAATCAAATATTCACAATTACCAAAATACCCTTATTTTACAAAGTGACAATGACAAATCTACCCTCAAAATAATTTTGTCCTTAAAATTACAGACGAAACTGAACAGATGAGAATGATAGAAAATCATACCTCAAGGTCGAAAAAGATAAACGTATCGCTCGTGCATCTCATCCTCCCTCTCCCAGGTAGACTCACCTGGAGAATTATGCCTCCATGCGATGCAAACCAAGGGTATAGTATGGTTCCTCAGCACCTTCTCCGGTCGATGCAGAATCTCCACAGGCTGTTCTGGATAACTGAGAGCAGGGCCCACCTCGATGTCAGAATGATCTATTACATGGTTGGGATCCGCCTCGTACCGTCTCAACTGTGATACGTGAAACACGTCATGAACTTCCTCTAGTGCAGGTGGCAAGTTTAGCCTGTAAGCCACGGCACTGACTCTCTTACGGATAACAAAAGGTCCGATAAAACGAGGGCAAAGCTTTCCACCTCCACCAAAGCGAATAGTGTCACGTGTCGAGGATATCCTCTGGAACAGCAGATCTCCAAGCTAGCATAAACAAGGTCTCAAATTTAACTATAACAATCAACACATCAAACAAAATCACAAAATCAAACAAAAAAAACTAATCATAAATCTAAGTTGTACCTCGAACTCCAAAGGTCTTCGGTGGCTATCGGCCCAATGCCGCTGTCTGTCTTGTGTCATGCGAAGTCGATCTCTGATTAGCTTCACCTTCTCTGCTGCGTCCACAACTATCTCAGGTCCCAATAAAGCTCGCTCTCCAACGTCATCCCAAGACAAGGGTATACGACATCTACGCCCATACAATGCCTCGAATGATGACATCTCAATGCTGGCCTGGAAGCTGTTGTTGTAGGCAAACTCAAGCAAGTGTAGATGATCCTCCCAGGAACCTCCAAAGTCCATAACACAAGTCTGTAACATGTCCTCGAGAGTCTGGATAGTCCTCTCAGACTGCCCGTCTGTCTGAGGGTGGTAAGCAGTACTAAACTTGAGCCGAGTGCCCAATCTAAACTGCAGACTCTGCCAGAAGTGTGAAGTAAAGTGACTATCCCAATCCGAGGCGATCCTTATGGGAACTCCATGAAGTCTGACAATCTGCCTTACTTATATGTCTGCTAGTCTCTCTGTAGACAAATCAACCTTAAATGGCAAGAAGTGGGCTGATTTGGTCAACCTGTCTACGATGACCCAAATCGCATCTTTCCCTCCTGGTGTATGCGACAATCCTGAAATAAAGCCCATCGTGATATGCTCCCAATTCCATTTCGGAATGGGCAATGGCTGCAACAAACCTCCTGGCCTCTACCTCTCTGCCTTTACCTGCTGGCAGATCAAACATTTGGCTATGAAGCGTGCTACCTCCTGCTTCATACCATACTACCACACATGCTCCTTCAGGTTTCTATACATCTTGTTAGCATCTGGATGCATAGAATACTGAGAACGGTGAGCTTCCTGCATAACCTGCGCTCGAATGTCTCCACTGGACTCACACAATCTGGAACCATGCCTCAATGCGCCATCCTCTGCAATAACAAAATCCTCAACAAGTCCTACTCGAATCTGCTCTCGGATACATCGCAGATCTAGATCATCGAACTGAGTCGACTTGATCCTCTTTATCATGTCTGACTGAATCTGTAGTCCCCATATCTGTATCTCAACTCCTGGCACAATCACCTCGATCTCCAGACTATCAAGATCTACTAACAAGTGACGATCTGCCGTCAAACACATGGCTACCGGATGTCTGCTCAAGGCATCGTCAACCAAATTGGCCTTTCCTGGATGATACTATAATAAAATGTTGATGTCTTTGATCAACTCCAACCGTCTCCTTTGTCTCATGTTGAGCTCTTTCTATTTAAACACATACTTT
The DNA here is from genome assembly GCA_029216955.1 of Iris pallida. Classification (NCBI taxonomy): domain Eukaryota; kingdom Viridiplantae; phylum Streptophyta; class Magnoliopsida; order Asparagales; family Iridaceae; genus Iris; species Iris pallida. The sequence continues at coordinate 8,682,549 of JANAVB010012198.1, forward strand.
AAGCTTTGTTGGTCTGTGAATATCTTCACTCACTCTCCGTATAGATAGTGTTTCTACAACATCAGATCGAAGATAACAGCTGCTAACTCCAAGTCGTGTGTAGGGTAGTTCTTCTCATGCGGACATAACTGCCTAGAAGTATAGACAATTACCTTCACATGCTGTTGCAAGACACAACCCATACCCTTCCCTGAGGCATCGCTGTAGATAGTGAACCCGCATGATCCCGATAGTAATGTCAAAATCAGAGCTGTCGTCAACCGCTTCTTCAACTCATCCAGGGCGATCTGACACTCCTCTGACCAGATAAACTCTGTGTCCTTCCGGGTAAGCCTATACAATAGCTCTGCAACCCGGAAGAAATCCTGAACGAACCTCCTGTAGTTGCCTGCCAATCCTTGGAAGCTCCTGTTCTCTGCAACTGGACTCGGAGCGATCCATGCCTCAACTGCCGTGATCTTCCTCGGGTCAACTGAGATCCCATACCCGGTCACAACATGACCTAGGATCTCAACCCAATCAAGGAAGAACTAATACTTCGAAAACTTGCCGTAACGCTCTTCCTTCCTGAGAGTATCTAGAACCACTCTCAAGTGCTCCTCATGCTCCTCCAGGGTCTAAGAATACACCAAGATGTCGTCGATAAACACAACCAGGGACTTGTCCAAGTACTGATGGAATACCTTGTTCATCAGGTTCATGAATACCGTTGGGGCATTGGTTAACCCAAACGGCATCACCATAAACTCAAACTGGCCATACCATGTCCTGACTGCTGTCTTCGGAATATCTTCTTTCTTTACCTTCACATGATGGTAACCTAACCTCAGATCAATTTTGGAAAATATCCTCACTCCGCTCAAATGATCGAATAAATCAACGATCCTCGGCAGCAGGTACTTGTTCTTGATCGTGAGTTTGTTGAGAGCCCTGTAGTCTCTATACATCCTTACCGACCCATCCTTCTTCGGTACAACAAGTACCGGTGAACCCCACGGTGAAGAACTCGATCGGATGAAGCCCTTGTCCTGCAACTCATCCACCTGCTTCTTCAACTCTACAAACTCGCTGTTGTTCACTCTATAGACATGCTGAGATATCGGCTCTGTACCGGACACCAAATCTATAGAGAACTCTACATCTCTGTCTGATGGTAGTCCTGACAACTCCTCCAAAAATACATCCATGAACTCAGCTATCAACGGATGTGGCACGCATTGCTCCTCTACTGAAACTCCACAGAAGACTCCTCCACCCTACTCCGTCTCTCGTATGTCAAACTCGAACTCTGGCTCTCCCGGCGATCTAAAAAAAACTATGCCTTCGCGATAATCTATATTGGCGTGATGCCTGCTCAACTAATCCATCCCAAGTATAATATCGTAGTTCGATAATGACATTACGAGAAAACTCACATCCAGCTCTCGGCCTCCTAAAACAACTCTTCGATCCTTACAAATGTCACTGACTAGGATAATACCACCCCCAGTTGTTATCTTTCAAGTCCTAGGCAACGATTCAGTAGCAAGATGGTGTCTAATAGCAAATGGTACAAACACAAAGCTATGGGAAGTGCCAGATCAAATAAAGCAAACACGGGAATGGAGTCGAGAAGAAAAGAACATGCAATCAGATCCCCTACTGCCTCTGCATCTTCAACTGTCATGGCAAAAGCTCGCCCCTGCTGGCCTCCTTTAGCCTTCTACTGGTGCTGGAAGAACCTCTGCTGCTGAGTCTATAACGGTGGTCCCTTCTACTTGCCTACTGGAGCCCTAACTCCTCCTTCTAGAGCAGGATGAACCGTAACTATGGGACAGTCTCTCATCTGGTGCTCTAACGATCCACACATCAGGCACTTTCCCAACCTCTTCCTATAGTCATTCTACCCGTGCCCTAACTTATTGCAGAAGGGGCAAATGGTGTCCTGCTGCTATTTAGGTGCCTGCTGGATCTGTCTCTGTTGCTGCTGTGCCTGCTGAAAAGGTACACGACCCTGGCCTTAAAACTGCTGCTGCTGGAAAGGCCTCTGCTGATGATGTTGCTGAAAGTGGGGCCTCTTGGCCGGCCCTACACTACTACTAGCTCCTTATGAATTACGACCTCTGAAGAACAGATGGCAACTCTAGAGGGGGGTGAATAGAGTTATAGCAATAATAACCAATTAAAAATTCAAATCTTTCACACTCTAAAAATAATCAGAGTAAATGCGGAAAATAAATAACGAGCAAGAGAGCATACGCAAACACAGCCGATTTTAACCTGGTTTCCCTCGTAGAGGACTAGTCCAGGCCTGAGAACTCTAGCTCAGGATTAAATCCACTATTTGTGAAATAGTAGTTACACCCCGTGCCTTTACTTCAGAAGTGCACGTCAACTTCTTTACAATCGATCGCAGTGGCAATGCTTGGAATTTTCCAAGCGACTTCTTAAACTCGTGCACAAGACACCTAACTGAGAGATGCTGAGCACTCGAGACTTAGGAAACTTGTGGCTAGTAGATGAGAAGGGTATGGCTTATATTAAGCTTAAGAGAGAAGAGAAGAGAAGATTGGATGAATGAAAATGAGAGAATTCTTGGCCTATTTATAGGTTTTTAACAGGCAGAATTCGGCCAGAATTCTGGTAAGAAATTTCAAAAATTTGGCCGTTGGACAACTAGCAACCAGCCAACCCTAAAAATTAGGGTGCTGATTTTTAGGGGACAGAGTTCGGCCCGAACTCTATGTGGAGGCAGAGTTCGGCCCGAACTCTGTCTCCAGAGTACAGAACTAGTCCAAGGGTGAAATGGGCTAAGTTTGGATGTTGAGCTTTATGGGCTTTGGATAGGTTATGGGTTGAGTCTCAAGAGCCCAGCATAACTCAGTTTATAATCATTCTAGACTCAATAAAATATAAAAGTAGAGACACGAAAATAACTGGTATTTGCACAACTGAGCTGTCGTCTGGCTTGAGCAGAATAAAGTCGTCGTGTGTCTTATTGAATTATCACAACTATTATTTAGTCAATGTTATCAATATTTGGTTGACTGTGACTTTGTGTCAACAATCTCCCCCATATTGATAATTGACAAAATAATAGTTGTATATTCAATATCCATACCTGGACACATGTAATGACATAGCTCCCCCATAATAAGTGCCGAGCTTAAGAGTAGCTCCCCCATAAACAATGTTGTTAATCTCTATTGTCCTGTTAATAATATTCTTCCAAAAGCACATATAAACCAAACAAACAGAAACAGAATATATACATAACTCATAACTCCCCCTTTTGGCATTTAGCAATATGAGATTGATAAATGATAACTGGCAAAACACACGTAAAGGAGAAGAAACTGCATATAAGATAATGATAATGACCAAGAGTCATAGAAACTAATAATAGATCTACCAATGTCTCAAAAGCATAATGCATAATAAGTCTACTACAAACCAAGTACATAAGAGTAACTAAAGCAGAATGCAGAAAACATAATCTAAGATCTCCAGTAGTAGCCTCAAGTAGCAGTCCAAAACCATCAACGAGCACGAGAGGGCCCGACGTCGTCCGATGGATAAGTAAAGGAGCGACGTGGGTCCACAAAAGCCGTATCCGGATCCATATAGCAACGAACCCAAGGGTCATCAATACGAAAGCCCTCACGATCGGGATCTCGCTCTATAGGAGTGGGCATGGTAGGATGGCGAGACATGGAATACCGGATGTCATGCAGCGAGTTGCTGATAGCACTCATCTGCAACGTGGTCCGATAATCCAGCTGAGTCCAACGATCGTCCTCTAAAGCTAAACGATCTCGAAGCATGGTCTGAATAGACTCGAGAGTGGCGTGTCACGACCCGCACCCTAGAGTAAGGGCACGAGAAGTGGGTACGTCTAGCCTACGCCGCAGTGTCGGCGGTAGAACGCTGTCCTAGGTTACTATCTAATCAACATCTAACGCAATTATATAATGTACTTGTCAAATCTCAACTCTGAACGGAGGACAAGTATAGATATAATGAATCTCAATCACAGTCTAAGAACGATAAGATAACACAGAAGTTAAACTAAAGGCTAACAACAACAATTTATAAACTACTAAAGAATAATATCTCAAACAAACTCAAATACAAACTCGTATCTCAAGTTATTACAATTCAAATTCTAAATCAAGAAAACTAAACCAAGTCTACTAGCTAATCTCCCGATCACTCCAGAGTGTCGGGGCCACAGGTAGCTAAGCCATCTCCTTCTCCAAGGTAAGTAGGGCAAATGTCCTCAGGGCAGTCATCTGTAATATTTTCAACAGGTCTAGTCAGGACAGGAACGAGTACAAATCATCAAGAAATTCCAAGTAAATGACAGAGAACTATAAAGCAGTTATAGACAGTTTTATTGATGAATATGGTAGTTTGTATACAGGTGACGGTATAGAAAAACAGTTAAGGTACAAGAAAAGTAAGGCAAGTAAAACAAGAGAAGAATCATAGCAAATAAGACTGTAAATAGAACTAGCTGAAGTAGAGCAACATGATATAAGTCCAGAATATAAATGTAACAAGTACAAAACTCAAGTAAATCCAGACAACATGAATCTGATACCAAGTGATTCCAGTACAAGATGAGTCCAGTATAAGATGATTCCAGTCAGTGATCAAAGGTTCCAGGATGAGTCTAGCCTGTACTCTAACAGTGTGTTTTAAAATACCGAGATCGACATGTAAACGGCTGTAGGTAATACGGCACACCGCACACTTGGCCAAGTGTGGGATGGCTATCATTCCAGAATAATTCCAAGGGAGTGGTTCCAGTATTTGGGAATGTTCACATGTCTACTCTAATATTTCCCCGCCCACAAGTACAAGTGAATCCAGAAACGACACGAAAAATAGAGATGGGTCCAGCCAAACATAATGATACTAGCAAAAGATTCCAGAGTGATTCCAGTAGGTGGTTCCAGTAGTGATTCCAGAGGGTGATGCCAGTAGTGGTTCCAGAAGGTGATGCCAGTAGTGATTCCAGAAATAGAAGCGAGACAAATGATACGTGTGTCGCATATATGAATCCAGAAATATCCATACGTGTTGTAAGAATTACATAAAACTAACTAGAACTGAAGTATAGTAATTGACAAATAAATGAAAGAACTATCAGAAAATGTACTCGCCTGATACTCTGAAAAGAGTAATGCAATATCAGATGTCTGCACCGGAGTCACAATGTCCTAAATAGAGCAGTATAGATTATAATGTGTTTAAAACAAGATAAATAAAGTCTACGATACAATCTACATGATTTCTAGGCCAATCTAGGTCAAAGCCAGACCTTGGTCAATTACACTAGTCAACTAGGTCAATCCTAGTCCAGACAAGTCTCACTAAGCCTAGCCAAGTCTAGTCTCGCACTCACACACAATCACAAAGCTAACACAAGCTACCAACACCAAAAATACATATATACATATATGCACACAATGTATATAATTAACCATATAGGCTATTGCCTACCACTCTACTTAACTACACTTGAGATACCTACCAATCTATTTGTATGTGCCATATACATTGCATGTATACATACATACACATAGCTAAAATATGACACATTTATATAGGCTAACCTATAGGCTTGTCAATCTCATATAGGCTCACAAAGTGGACTGAAATTAAGACTGTCTAAGGGGTATTAAGGATGGTCTTGTGGACAACTACTAGGCTAGCAATGGGGCTAAAATATGGGACACTTGGGGACAGGTCTTAGGCTGTAAGATAGGACAGGTAAGAGCTGATTAGGGACAGGATATGTGTCCTCACATGACTGATACTCAACATGTATCAGAACATGCAAGCAGGGCACATATAGGACTAATATGCATATACATATAACACTCTACATAGGCAATACATATTCTCATATAATTGGTGAATCACACTAGCTAAATTCACATAACCCATATCCCCAACTGTCAACTAACTTGTCAAGCCCTCATCCCCAAATGGCAACATTAAAACATGCTTCATATACAAATATTACATACATCTATACATATAGAGGAGGGGAAAGGGCTTTGTTTGTGTATACATATGAGGGTGAGTGTGTAGAGTGTGTGAAGAATATGTGGCTGTGAATGTGTGTGCAGGAAAATAGGGTGGTAGATACATGTGTGTCTAAATGTGTGACAGAAAAAAAATAAGAGGGAAACCTGTGTGAAAGGATCCCATATGTGTGTGTGTGTTAAAGTGAGAAAAGTGTCATGTGTGTGTGAGTGACACATGAGTGAAGTTATGTGTCAATATTGCACATGCTTGTGTGTGTGTGGGAACATTTGTGTTCTCAGGATTTCATTTCAGCTAAACATAATGACAGTTCAACCTATATTCGAAAATACATTTAGTAACCAAATTTCCAACACAACCATAACCCCACAATACAGTAGTCTTAACGCACTGTGTAATTGATTTAAAACATGGAATTTAACATCAGTTTCAGTTAGAACAAGTAATTAAAAGGAATGTCATTTGAGGGTGGCAAGTGCTCAAAAATTACTTGTGAATTTCAGAAATTTCTATACTCTTAGGAATGGCAATGGCAGTTGTATTGACAGTTTAAAACCTTACTAAACTACAAGTTTAAGTCTCAGTTATTAATGTTTGAAAATAAACTGGAATCTCAGGACTACAATTGTGTGTGTTCTCAGGAACTATAGACAGTTTTATAACCTACTAAAACTCAGGTTCCAGTCTCAGTTTCAGTTTTGTCATAGGCAATTTCAGTTATCAGTGTTTGTGTTCACAGGTTTTAGGGTGTCAAGAGTGTCAAAGGGGTGTGAGAGTGTATGTTAAACATCCTGAAAACAGTGGAATACATTAGGGAAAAATCAGTAGGTTCATGTGTGCTCATGTATGTAAACATGAAGAGAAAAACAGTATGTTTTAAACTGTCTAAACTCAGGATTTACAATGCGTAATAGAGAGAGTGAAAATCAGGGAATGTGGCCAGAACAGTTCATGATATCAAACAACAGTTAACACATATCCTTAAACCCCAGGGTCAACTTCCTAACCAACTCAGATTTAACATCTCAGATTGGATGTGCAATGGACAGGGAAATCAATGATGTGGGTGAACTAACATGGTGGCATGAAAACAAGTTTTTGTGTGTGTGTGTGTAAGCAATGCAGTGGTGTGTATATAATCTGAAAACAACAATGCATGTGACAGTTAAGATATATCCATCTTAATTCGAAGAAAACTAATTCTCCAATGCAAATGTCAAGTAGTGGGAGAAAACAGTGTTGTATATGTTAATAGAGTTTAAGTGAACTGTTCTCAGGAAATAGTTCACTGCCCAATCAAAAGTTCAAATTCCTATTCTCTAATACAAAACCCAAACTACCATAACAAACCCAACTAGCAGTATATATTACATATGTAGGAATCAATTCAGTGACTTAAACCTCATTTTAAAATCAGTTTTAGAAGGTAATCAATTCAGAATTTCTAATAATACATATGGTATCAGAAATACACAGGCAGTCCCCCCCTAACCCATTCAAAATCCCATTTCCAACATCCCTCTTTCAAACACCAAACATAAATCAACCTACAGTAATCTAATACAAGTGTGAGTGACCTGATAATGGTATTTAAACATTACAAAACAGAAAAATCTAATAAGTTAACTTAGAAATTAAAAAGTAATGAAACTATATCAGAGAATGGAAGCTCGACCAAAATCAACCCAAACCGAATCAACACCCAAATCAAAACAGGAAAAATTTAGGTACAGATGTGAGTTACCATGCATACATGTCTAGGGTGTCATTTCGTGTCCACATGAGTGGACACGAAGTGTCCAAACGAACAGAACACAGAAAAAAAACAATGTATCAGAAAAATAGTGAAACAGCCTCGTGCTGGCGTGTGGGTCGCCCTAGGACACAACACAGGGCGACCCGTGTCTCGTGATCATGCGTGAGGGTTTGTCCATAGTAGGGCTAGGTGTCCAGGTGTCTGTATTGTGTCTAACGTGTGTCGTGTCGACGTTTTTAGTCCGTATCAGTAGGCAATTACGCGCGCGTGTGTCTGTGTACAAGAATAGTGCACTTCGAATATCGTGTCCGACACGTTATCAATTGACATGAAACTTTGGGAATGACATGTCAGTCATGTCCCCTAGATCTGTGTCAATTTTCACGTGTCCAAGTGACACAGACACGGAGAAAACGTGGTCGAGCAGCAGGACACTGCACGATAGTGTCGTGCAGCGTGTTCGTGTCCATTTTGGACACGGACACGGCTCGAAAACATGCTCAGTCCTAGGGTTTTGTGATCAGCTTGTCAAGGGCTCCAAAATCATGTAATTAGTTTTTAAAAATAAGAATATTTATTTCATTCAAGCATTTCCTCAAACACCCATTCAATTACTCCGATACGTGTCCGATACGGACACAAAATGGACACGAACTCCTACTAAACTTGGGCTACACCTAGGGGAACCCTAAATGAATGCATCTATGAAGAAAAATCATGATTTTAATGGGTGTAGATAGGTTTACCTATTGAGAGCTAGAATTTCAATGTAAAGAGCCTCAATTCGATGTCTTCTTCGATTTTCTCCGGTTCAATCATCCTCGATCCTTGCTAGCAAGCCCCCACAAGTATCCTCTACAGTTGGGGATGATGGTGCAATTGATTTGACTCAATTTGGGCTCAATTTGGATTAATGGGTAGAGTTTTAGGGAAGAACAAGTGGGGCTTTTTCTAGGGTTTATAAAAGAGGCCAAGGCTTTGTTAATGTAACTTTATAGGAGGGGGGGTCTTGTGTGGCTGTTGAAATGAGTAGGGTTAGGGTTTTAGATGAGTGGTTAGGATCACTCCACCAAATTCCTAGCCTTCCTATTGGTTGAGGCTTCTTTTCACAAATATCTCAAAAAGAAATATCTCATCCTAATAATATCTAACTATTACTAACCTTGGCACTTAGTAGGAATGTTCTAACCCTAATTTTAACCTCATGACTAATATAGGTTAGGTTAACTTCTAGGTTGAGGCTTCACAAAAAGGCTAGCACAATATTTAATTAATATAAACTACAATTTCAAAAAATTGCCAAAGTGACCAAAACACCCCTAGGCTAAAAATTGGTAATTTAAATTCCTAATCACATGACTAGGTCTCTATGATCATGATTAGTCTTCTAGGTCATGCATGACTAAGGTTACACTATCAAAACACCAAATTCACTTATCACCATTTTAAATAGTTTTAAAATAGTTAAAAAAAATACCAAAAATCACAATATGATTTAAATATCACTATTAAATGATTATAATCACAAAATTTCAAAATTGCCCTCATTTGGAAAACTGGGTGTTACAAGTCTACCCCCCTTAGAAGAATTTCGTCCTCGAAATTAAGATGATCGTACTCCTGCTAGGTCAAACCCCCAAATCAAACAGGGTCAAGATAATATGCAAAACTCTGTCCTACTGGTCGTGATTCCACAGTCTCGAACAGGGTAACTACGCTATCTAGCATATCACAAACATATCCTGGCAGGTACTAATGGAATCACACATGAAGGTGAAAGAAGGACAAGAAAGACAGACCTGCTAACCCGTCACCCATATCGTCGGTCTACTCGACTGTCAGCACAAAAACCCTGCCCCTCTAGGGTATATCCTTCTGATGGTGCGGGGCACAGTGCTGCGCTATAGGTGGCCTAGCTCCCTCTATATAATCCATGATACTCAAGTATCATCCACACTGATATTTTATTCCACCATACTAGGACACCATCTATATGGTATCTATTCTAAAATCTGATAATCATACCCGTCTATCCAGAACCCTGTTATCAGAATCCTTGTTACGCCAGTAAGTACTACAGCGATAATCCATAGAGTCCGCGACTATGGTACATACATCTAGAATCATGGTATTTAAAATTTTTGCATTGCCGCTAGCTTGGCTGTGAAAACCTTAAATTCCTACACCCGAGAAATACATCCAAAATTAGACTCTATCTCATCGCCAAACCAGCTAATATGGCTATAGAAGATTCTATATTCTATGACTGAGGCAACCTAGCCCATAATGTTATCTTGGTAGAAAATCAAGTCAATAATGAATACCAAGAATCAAATTCAACGATGAACAAGGAAGTAGACAGAAATTGTCGGAATCGAATTTCGAGATAGTTTATAACGAGATTCTCAAGGGTCATCCCAGAAATCTTCTCAAGTAGTCCTAACTGTGATTAAGCACTCTCTCAACTAAGCCTATTCCTTAGTTTCTATCGCAGGCTGTAGTGATACTCTAGTTCGAATACCACTACATAAACTCGACATGCTTGGGCCACCACTAAAAACGTGTCACGACCCGCACCCTAGAGTAAGGGCACGAGAAGTGGGTACGTCCAGCCTATGCCGCAGTGTCAATGGTAGAACGTTGTCCTAGGTTACTATAATCAACATCTCACGCAATTATATAATGTACTTGTCAAATCTCAACTCCGAACGGAGGACAAGTATAGATATAATGAATCTCAATCACAGTCTAAGAACGATAAGGTAACACAGAAGTTAAACTAAAGACTAACAACAACAATTTATATACTACTAAAGAATAATATCTCAAACAAACTCAAATACAAACTTGTATCTCAAGTTATTACAATTCAAATTCTAAATCATAAAAACTAAACCAAGTCTACTAGCTAGTCTCCCGATCACTCCTGAGTGTTGGGGCCATAGGTAGCTAAGCCATCTCCTGCTCCAAGGCAAGTAGGGCAAATGTCCTCAGGGCAGTCATCTGTAATATTTTCAACAGGTCCAGTCAGGACAGGAACAAGTACAAATTATCAAGAAATTCCAAGTAAATGACAGAGAACTATAAAGCAGTTATAGACAGTTTTATTGATGAATATGGTAGTTTGTATACAGGTGATGGTATAGAGAAACAATTAAGGTACAAGGAAAGTAAGGCAAGTAAAATAAGAGAAGAATAATAGCAAATAAGACTATAAATAGAACTAGCTGAACTAGAGCAACATGATATAAGTCCAGAATATAAATATAACAAGTGCAAAACTCAAGTAAATCCAGACAACATGAATCTGATACCAGGTGATTCCAGTACAAGATGAGTCCAGTATAAGATGATTCCAGTCAGTGATCAAAGGTTCCAAGGTGAGTCCAGCCTATACTCTAACAGTATGTTTTAAAATACCGAGATCGACATGTAAACGGCTGTAGGTAATACGGCACACTGCACACTTGGCCAAGTGTGGGATGGCTATCGTTCCAGAATAATTCCAAGGGAGTAGTTCCAGTATTTGGGAATGTTCACATGTCTACTCTAATATTTCCCCGCCCACAAGTACAAGTGAATCCAGAAACGACACGAGAAATAGAGATGAGTCCAGCCAAACATAATGATACCAGCAAAAGATTCTAGAGTGATTCCAGTAGGTGTTTCCAGTAGTGATTCCAGAGGGTGATGCCAGTAGTGGTTCCAGAAGGTGATGCCAGTAGTGATTCCAGAAATAGAGGCCAGACAAATGGTATGTGTGTCGCATACATGAATCCAAAAATATCCATACGTGTTGTAAGAATCACATAAAACTAACTAGAACTGAAGTACAGTAATTGACAAATAAATGAAAGAACTATCAGAGAATGTACTCGCCTGATACTCTGAAAAGAGTAATGCAATATCAGATGTGTGCACCGGAGTCACAATGTCCTAAATAGAGCAGTATGGAATATAATGTGTTTAAAACAAGGTAAATAAAGTATACGATGCAACCTACATGATTTCTAGGCCCATCTAGGTCAAAGTCAGACCTTGGTCAATTACACTAGTCAACTAGGTCAATCCTAGTCCAGACAAGTCTCACTAAGCCTAGCCAAGTCTAGTCTAGCACTCACACACAATCACAAAGCTAACACAAGCTACCAACACCAAAAATACATATATACATATATGCACACAATGTATATAATTAACCATATAGGCTATTGCCTACCACTCCACTTAACTACACTTGAGATACCTACCAATCTATTTATATGTGCCATATACATTGCATGTATACATACATACACATAGCTAAAATATGACACATTTATATAGGCTAACCTATAGGCTTACCAATCTCATATAGGCTCACAAAGTGGACTGAAATTAAGAATGTCTAAGGGGTATTAAGGATGGTCTTGTGGACAACTACTAGGCTAGCAATGGGGCTGAAATATGGGACACTTGGGGACAGGTCTTAGGCTGTAAGATAGGACAGGTAAGAGCTGATTTGGGACAGGATATGTGTCCTCACATGACTGATACTCAACATGTATCAGAACATGCAAGCAGGGCACATATAGGACTAATATGCATATACATATAACACTCTACATAGGCAATACATATTCTCATATAAATGGTGAATCACACTAGCTAAATTCACATAACCCATATCCCCAACTGTCAACTAACTTGTCAAGCCCTCATCCCCAAATGGCAATATTAAAATATGCTTCATATACATATATTACATACATCTATACATATAGAGGAGGAGAAAGGACTGTGTTTGTGTGTACATGTGAGGGTGAGTGTGTAGAGTGTGTGAAGAATATGTGGATGTGAATGTGTGTGCAGGAAAATAGGGTGGCAGATACATGTGTGTATAAATGTGTGACAGGAAAAAATAAGAGGGAAACCTGTGTGACAGGATCCCATATGTGTGTGTGTGTTAAAGTGAGGAAAGTGTCATGTGTGTGTGAGTGACACATGAGTGAAGTTATGTGTCAATGTTGCACATGCTTGTGTGTGTGTGGGAACATTTGTGTTCTCAGGATTTTATTTCAGCTAAACATAATGACAGTTCAACCTATATTAGAAAATACATTTAGTAACCAAATTTCCATCACAACCATAACCCCACAATACAGTAGTCTTAATGCACTGCGTAATTGATTTAAAACCTAGAATTTAACATCTGTTTCAGTTAGAACAAGTAATAAAAAGGAATGTCAATTGAGGGTGGCAAGTGCTCAGAAATTACTTGTGAATTTCAGAAATTTTGATACTCTTAGGAATGGCAATGGCAGTTGTATTGACAGTTTAAAACCCTACTAAACCACAGGTTTAAGTCTCAGTTATTAACGTTTGAAAATAAACTGGAATCTCAGGACTACAATTGTGTGTGTTCTCAGGAACTATAGACAGTTTTATAACCTACTAAAACTCAGGTTCCAGTCTCAGTTTCAGTTTTGGCAAAGGCAATTTTAGTTATCAGTGTTTGTGTTCACAGGTTTTAGGGTGTCAAGAGTGTCAAAGGGGTGTGAGAGTGTGTGTTAAACATCCTGAAAGCAGTGGAATACATTAGGGAAAAATCAGTGGGTTCATGTTTGCTCATGTGTGTAAACATTAAGAGCAAAACAGTGTGTTTTAAACTGTCTAAACTCAGGATTTATAATGCATAATAGAGAGAGTGAAAATCAGGGAATGTGGCTAGGACAGTTCATGATATCAAACAATAGTTAACACATGTCATTAAACCCCAGGGTCAACTTCCTAACCAACTCAGATTTAACATCTCAGGTTGGTTGTGCAATGGACAGGGAAATCAGTGATGTGGGTGAACTAACATGGTGGCATGAAAACAAGTTTTTGTGTGTGTGTGTGTAAGCAATACAGTGGTGTGTATATAATCTGAAAACAGCAATGCATGTGACTGTTAAGATATATCCATCTAAATTCGAAGAAAACCAATTCTCCAATGCAAATGTCAAGTAGTGGGAGAAAATAGTGTTGTATATGTTAATAGAGTTTAAGTGAACTGTTCTCAGGAAACAGTTCACTGCCCAATCAAAAGTTCAAATTCCTATTCTCTAATACAAAACCCAAACTATCATAACAAACCCAACTAGCAGTATATATTACATATGTAGGAATCAATTCAGTGACTTAAACCTCATTTTAAAATCAGTTTTAGAAGGGAATCAATTCAGAATTTCTAATAATACACATGGTATCAGAAATACACAGGCAGTCCTCCCCCTAATCCATTCAAAATCCCATTTCGAACATCCCTCTTTCAAACACCAAACATAAATCAACCTACAGTAATCTAATACAAGTGTGAGTGACCTGATAATGGTATTTAAACATTACAAAACAGAAAAATCTAATAAGTTAACTTAGAAATCAAAAAGTAATAAAACTGTAACAGAGAATGGAAGCTCGACCAAAATCAACCCAAACCGAATCAACACCCAAATCAAAACAGTAAAATTTTAGGTACAGATGTGAGCTACCATGCAAACATGTCTAGGATGTCATTTCGTGTCCACATGAGTGGACACGAAGTGTCCAAACGAACAGAACACAGAAAAAACAATATATCAGAAAAATAGTGAAACAGCCTCGTGCTGGCGTGTGAGTCACCCTAGGACACGACACAGGGCGACCCGTGTCTCGTGATCATGCGTGAGGGTTCGCCCATAGTAGGGCTAGGTGTCCAGGTGTCTGTATTGTGTCTAACGTGTGTTGTGTCGACGTTTTTAGTCCGTATCAGTGGGCAATTACGCGCGCGTGTGTTTGTGTACAAGAACAGTGCACTTTGAATATCGTGTCTGACACGTTATCAATTGACATGAAACTTTAGGAATGACATGTCAGTCATGTCCCCTAGCTCTGTGTCAATTTTTACGTGTCCAAGTGACACAGACACAGAGAAAACGTGGTTGAGCAGCAGGACACTGCACGATAGTGTCGTGCAGCGTGTTCGTGTCCATTTTGGACACAGACACGGCTCAAAAACGTGCTCAATCCTAGGGTTTTTTTATCAGCATGTCAAGGGCTACAAAATCATTTAATTAGTTTTTAAAAATAACAATATTTATTTCATTCAAGCATTTCCTCAAACACCTATTCAATTATACCGATACGTGTCTGATATGGACACAAAATGGACACGAACTCCTACCAAACTTGGGCTACACCTAGGGAAACCCTAAATGAATGCATCTATAAAAAAAATCATGATTTTAATGGGTGTAGATAGGTTTACCTATTGAGAGCTAGAATCTCAATGTAAAGAGCCTCGATTCGATGTCTTCTTCGATTTTCTCCGGTTCAATCGTCCTCGATCCTTGCTAGCAAGCACCCACAAGTATCCTCTACTGTTAGGGATGATGGTGCAATTGATTTGACTCAATTTGGGCTCAATTTGGATTAATGGAGAGAGTTTTAGGGAAGAACAAGTGGGGCTTTTTCTAGGGTTTGTAAAAGAGGCCAAGGCTTTGTTAATGTGACTTTATAGGAGGGGGGGTCTTGTGTGGCTGTTGAAATGAGTAGGGTTAGGGTTTTAGACGAGTGGTTAGGATCACTCCACCAAATTCCTAGCCTTCCTATTGGTTGAGGCTTCTTTTCACAAATATCTCAAAAAAAAATATCTCATCCTAATAATATCTAGATATTACTAACCTTGGCACTTAGTAGGAATGTTCTAACCCTAATTTTAACCTCATGACTAATCTAGGTTAGGTTAACTTCTAGGTTAAGGCTTCACAAAAAGGCTTGCACAATATTTAATTAATATAAACTACAATTTCACAAAATTGCCAAAATGAGCAAAATACCCCTAGGCTAAAAATTGGTAATTTGAATTCCTAATCACATGACTAGGTCTCTATGATCATGATTAGGTCTCTATGATCATGATTAGTCTTCTAGGTCATGCATGACAAATGTTACACTATTAAAACACCAAATTCACTTATCACCATTTTAAATAGTTTTAAAATAGTTAAAAAAATCGCCAAAAATCACAATATGATTTAAATATCACTATTAAATGATTATAATCAAAAAATTTCAAAATTGCCCTCATTTGGAAAACTGGGTGTTACATGGCAGGAGGGGGAGGAGGATCCTGTCCGAGAGGAGGGGCATTCGGCTCATCCTCAGAATGTTCAGACACGACCGGGGAGCCAACGGCCGCATGAAGCCTCCTTGCCTTGGAGAGAAAGGCAGGGACAGGTAAGAATAGACACTCATCAAGGGGTACATAGAACGCACGAAAGATCATCGGAAGATATAAGGCATAAACTAAGGATCTTGGTTTCTTCCTACAGTTGATTATCCAATCCATCATTGTGTGTGGGAGGTTAAAGGGAACATGGAAGTGGAGATGGTACAAAGCTGAAATCTCAAAATAAGTAACTTCATCGGTAGAACCCGCTTTGGGTAGAATGGTGTTGAAAATAATCCGATGAAGCTCATAGAAATAAGGATTAAGATACTTTGCCAAGAGCTTATGAGGACGTGTGTTAGGACTACCCACGTCGTCCTTGAAGCTCTCTAGAGAAATCCCTTCGGGAAAGATGAAGGATCTAGCTTCAACAAGCTTCTCCCAAGAATTTGGCTCTATAAGGTCAAGATATTCGGCTAATTCAAAATCATCAAATGAGATATCAATACCCGCAACACGTGAATAGATGCGAGTATCATCATGAGTCAAATTGCAATAAAATATTTGTATGGCACTACGATAAATGACCGAATTAGAAGTAATGAGTTCATCAAGACAAAGGTCATTAAAGAGTGCATCATATTGTGAGAAAATTGTGAAGTTTATGGGGTGTCCCGCAAACACCGGATGTGTCTGAAAATCACTAAACCATTCATTGGATGCGTCTAGTGATATAAAGATTCGGTCGTCGAAAGTGTTTGGATCACGTGGACGTGGAGGATTGAACAACGGATGGGTTTGTTGTTCAACACCCGGTGCAACGGGTGGTGCAACGGGCGGCTCAACGGGAAGAGGAGCATTCGACGAGGACGCGCCCTCAGTCCGAAGTCTCTTTCCACGGTTAAGCAATCGTGGAGCCATAACACAATAGATAGATAATAAAAGGAATTTGAGATATAGAGAAGTAAGAAATTATACCTCAAAAGAGTGAAAGATTATGAAAGAGAATTAAAAATTGAGCCTCCTCCTTGAATTTGGATAAGAATGGAGCACAAGGGAGGAGAAACTAGGGTTAGGATTTTGAGAGTTTTGAGTAGAAGAAGTGGAAAAGGTGGTAAGAAGGAAGAAGAGGGAAGAGAAACGAAATAAAGGGGAGGGTTTCTCTTGGTCGGGTCAATTAATGACCATTGGATCAACAATAGGATCAACGGCTGAGCCTGTTCCCGGTTCTGGAACAGACAGGCCGAATTCGGCCCGAACTCTGGTAGGGGCAGAGTTCGGCCCGAATTCCGGATCCTGGGGACAGAACAGGAATCAGGCTGAGTTGAGTCAAAAAAAATGGTTAAGTAAAGATAAAAACCAATGCACTACATGAGTACAAGTACAGAAAAAGATCCAATAAGTAAGTAGATGGATAGCAGATAGTGAGTTCAAAGCAGTAATATGAAGTTTGAAAATTTAGTATTTTAGCAGATAATAAATAAAAATGAACCGTGTAATAAACAAGGAATTATATCATAATTCAATATTTTGAAGCTGCCATGGGTTAGCTACAGGGGCCGGATCCCAGCTAGCGGTAGTCCTGAGGACTAGTGCACCGTGTCGCTTAGGCTTTTACGCCTTGTTGTCAGAAGGACCCTTTCGGCTTGTACCCATAGCAAGTTCATCATAGAAGAATCACAATATATTCGATATTTATGCAGGTTTATTTTTAATTTATAACAGCTTTATCTAAAATTCCAAGTTCACGATAAAGAAAATTGAAGCGCTATTCGGATAATGGTTTGGTGAAGAAGTCTGCTAACTGATGATCAGTGTCAATAAATTCTAAGTTAATCGTACAATTTTGCTGATGATCACACAAAAAGTGGTGTCGTATCTCAATGTGTTTTGTGCGTGAGTGACAAATGGGGTTCTTAGTAAGATTTATTGTACTAGTGTTGTCACAAAAGATTGGAATATACATGAAAGATAAATTATAGTCCTTAAGGATTTGCTTCATCCACAAAATTTGTGCACAACAACGCCCAGCTGCTATGTATTCAGCTTCTATTGTGGATAGTGCGACAGAATTCTGCTTCTTGCTAAACCAAGAGACTAAAGCCTTTCCTAATAAATGACGCGTGCCGCTCGTATTTTTACGGTCGACCTTGCATCCAGCGAAGTCAGCATCAGAGTAACCAATAAGGTCAAAGGATCTTGACTTGGGATACCATAGGCCCACTGTAACTGTACCCTTAAGGTATCGAAAGATACGCTTAACTGCGGTCATGTGTGATTCCTTAGGATTCGCTTGATATCTAGCATACAAGCAAACGCTAAACATTATATCAGGGCGACTGGCAGTAAGATAGAGTAAGCTGCCTATCATACCTCGATACTTACGTTGATCTACGGGTTTGCCGCTATCATCTGGTTCAAGTTTGGTTGAAGTAGCCATAGGAGTGCTGATTGGTTTGACGTTATCAAGGTCGAATTTCTTCAGCATGTCCTTTGTGTACTTCGACTGACAGATGAAGGTTCTATTTGACATTTGTTTGACTTGCAGCCCAAGAAAGTAGTTGAGTTCTCCCATCATGCTCATCTCAAACTCGGTCTGCGTACACTTGACAAAATCTTGACAAAGAGTTTCATCAGTAGAACAAAAATAATATCATCTACATATATTTGTACTAAAAGAATAGTGTCTTTGAAAGATTTTATGAAAAGTGTAGTGTCAATTTTCCCTTTTGAAAAACTTTTCTCAAGCAAGAAATTGCTTAGCCGTTCATCCCAAGCTCTAGGGGCTTGTTTGAGGCCATATAGCGCTTTCTTTAGCTTGAACACGTGGTCGGGAAATTTATAATTTTTGAAGCCATGGGGTTGTTTTACATAAACTTCCTCATTAATAAAACCATTCAAGAAAGCACTTTTAACATCCATTTGAAATAATTTGAAATTTTGAAAATTTGTAAATGCACAAAGCATCCGAATGGATTATAATATAGCAACAGGAGCATACGTCTCATCGTAGTCGATACCTTCCTTTTGGTTGTATCCTTGGGCAACTAGACGAGCTTTGTTGCGTGTGACTGAACCATCTTCATTCACTTTCTTTCTAAAAACCTATTTAGCACCAATAATCGAGTGATTAGCCGGTCTAGGAACAAGTTCCCATACTTGGCTCCTCTCGAATTGGTTGAGTTCCTCTTGCATAGCAGAAATCCAAAATTCATCATTGAAAGCTTCTAAACTGTTTTTAGGTTCAATTTGTAAAATAAAGGCAGTGCTAGCAATAGAGTCTCTTAATGATGATCTAGTAGTTACTCCTCGTGAAACCTCACCGATTACCAAATTTTTTGGATGTGATGGCTTGAAAGAGAATTTCTTAGGCAAGCTTTCCAGAGAATTTGCTTCAGTTGTGGTGTTCATTGGAGTAGACGTTGATGGCTCAACATCATCATCAAGAGTAGCTGCTGTACTGTTATCTTCATCAAAAGTCATATTGGTAGACTCTTCCACAATTAATGAGCGTTTGTTAAAAACTCTATATCCCTTACTCTTGGCAGCATAGCCAAGGAAAATACCATCGTCAGCTTTGGCATCAAATTTGCCTAAGTTGTCTTTGGTGTTAAGGATAAAACATCTACAGCCAAAAACTCTAAAATAAGAAACATTTGGGGTTCTCCCGAACCAAAGCTCATAGGGTGTTTTCTTCGTAATAGGACGAATAAGTACCCTATTTAAAATGTGGCATGCTGTACTGACAGCTTCAGCCCAAAAGTATTTCGGAAGTAGAAACTTGTTCAACATGACTCTAGCCATATCGCCAAGAGTCCTATTTTTCTGCTCCACAACACCATTTTGTTGGGGAGTTCTTGGACAAGAAAACTCATGATCAAAACCATTGGAATCACAAAACTTTTTAAAATCCGAATTTTCGAACTCACCTCCATGATCACTTCGGATTCGAGTAATCATGTAGCCTTTTTCGTTTTGAACTTTCTTGACAAAAATCTTAAAAACTGAAATAGCATCACTTTTATAAGTAAGAAAGAAAACCCAAGTAAATCTTGAAAAGTCATCAATAATAACAAATGCATAGAGTTTTCCACCAAGACTGGCTACTCTACTAGGGCCAAATAAATTTATATAGAGTATTTGCAGGGGTCTAGTAGTGCTTACAGAGTTTATGGAATAAAAAGGTGACTTGGTTGCCATATTCAACTCACATTCGCCACATACGGTGTCCTTTTTGAATGTGATGTCGGACAAGCCTCTAACTAGCTTCTTGGTCGATAGCCTGGATATGGTATCCATATTGGCATGACCAAGATGCTGGTGCCATAGTAGTCGTTCATCTTTATGAGCATATAGGCATCTACCTGCATTGTTAGTATTCTCAGACAAATAGAAAATATAAATATTATCCTCTCTTATTCCTTCAAAAACAATGTCTCCTGTTGACCTATCATAGATAAGGCATTTGTTTTGTCTAAAGTTAATGTCATAACCATGGTCAGCAAGATAACTGATGCTAAGCAAGTTATGCTTTAACTCGGTCACTAGGCAGACATCCTTTATTACGGGAGAGGGAGGATAGCCAATAATACCATTACCTATAATATAACCTTTTAGGTTATTACCGAAGGATACATATCCTTCCCTCTTCATCGATAGTGATGCGAAAAGATGTGCATCTCCCGTCATATGCCGCAAGCATCCACTATCGAGAATCCACTTACTCTTAATTGAGGAGGGAAGGTCCACCTACATTAAGAGTAGTTGTGACCTTTGGTACCCAAGTTCTTGAGGGTCCTGAAGAGTTAATTTTTGGAAACCATGCATATATCTTTCTATCTACTAATCTTCTAATTTTATATTATGGTGAAATGTGTCCATGTAAACCACAATAAGTACATGTAGCATTCCTATTTACATTAGGAGCATGCTGATGATGTCTATAAGCAGAATATTGATGATATGTAGATTCAGCATGGTGATGATTACTATGTGGAGTGGCATGGTGATATTGTTTATATGGCATGGCATGATGATGTTGTCTATATGGCATGGCATGATGAGATTGTCTATATGGCATGGCATGATGAGATTATCTATATGTGGAGTGATGTTGATCGTGTCTTTGTGCAACATGGTGATGACTGTATCTATGTGTATCATGATGTTTATGTGACATATGATGATTATTTCTACGTGCATGTGGTTTATGAAAGTGTGTGTACATGTTAGCTTGATTGTGAGCTGCATGAGGATGGCGTGGTTAACTAGTATGAGTTGTGTCATGCTTTGTGTGCGTCTCATGTGATTGGGTTTGAGGTTGAGCAACCTGTTTTCCCAATTTAGTCTCTAGTTTCTTAGAGACAGCTTGTAATTCAGTAATCTTAGCATTCAAACCATGCATCTTAGTAATAGTAATCTTATGTCTACTCTTTTCTTCTACAAGCTCCGTATTGAGTGTTGTGATTTCTTGTGTTTATTGCTCAATACGTGCCTCGGTATCATGTAAGCTTATTTTAAGCTTAGATACCTCATCAGTGACATCAGTGGGTGTAGTGTCTCTAATATTATCAAGTAATAGAGAAAGTCTTTGTATTTCGACTTCATGACTTTTGATTTTGTCTTTGGCTTGTTTGTATTTACCAATGACCTTTTTATGGTCACTAAGTAAATCGGTGAAAGCGTCGCCAAGTTCATCAAAAGTAAAGTCGTCAAGAGTTTCGTTTGATACCTTGTCGGACGTCGCCATTAGGCATACATTAGCCGTATCTTGAGGAGAGTTCTTTTCTTCCTCGGAGTCACTAGCTTCGCTTTCATGCCAAATGCTTGTGTTGGCATATTTCTTTGAGGAGGTCTTCTTGTGTGGCTTCTCATAGCGGTTGCTCTTCTTTAAGAAAGGACAGTCTTTTCGGATGTGTCCCGTCTTCTTGCAACCGTAGCAAGTTGGCTCTTCTTCTTCATCTTCTTGTAGTTCCTTCTTTCTTCGATTGAAGCGAAGAAATCTCTTGAAGTTGCGAACCATGAGGGCTTGATCATCGTCTTCTGAGTTGTCGTCATCCGTCTCTTCGGGTTCAACCCTCCGTCGGTGAGCTTTGAGTGCGATCTCCTTAGCCTTAGGAGCAGGCTCTTCGAAGTCCTTGAGGTCAAGCTCATGAGTCATTAGCTTTCCCATCAAGGTCTCTATAGACATGGTTGTGAGATCATTTTCTTCTATGATGGCTGTCACCTTAGGGTTCCAAACTTTTGGTAGCCCCCTAAGTAACTTGCGAATCTTTTCGTGATTTGAATATTGCTTCCCAAGCGAAGACAGGGAGTTGATGATGTCGAGGAATCTTGTGAACATTTGCGTGATCGTCTCGTTTGGCTTTATCTTGAAAGCCTCGTATTCTTGAGTGAGACGGCTTATCTTTAATTCCTTGACTTGGGTGGTTCCTTCATGCGTCACTTCTAGAAGCTTCCATACTTCGTGGAATGTGGTGCATGTAGAAACCCTGTTGAACTTATTCCTGTCTATAGCACAGAATAAATCATTAATAGCTCTCGCATCTAGACTTGCCTGTTTCTTCTCTTTGTCAAAATATTTGTCATGTGATTTCTCAACGAGATCGCCATTGACAACTATTCTGGCGGGCTTTTTGTAACCGTCAGTGACGATAGTCCACAGGTCAACTTCTAGCGACTTGAGATAAAAAACTCATCCTTGTTTTCCAATACGTGTAGTTAGTTCCATCAAATAGGGGAGGCCTATGAGTGGACTGTCCTTCACCGTGATTGGAAATCAAGGATTGTGTGGTTGCCATGGATCAGCTCTAGGATGTAAGTCCTTGAAAAGAGAATAGAGCCCTGATACCAATTGAAGAACAGATGGCAACTCTAGAGGGGGTGAATAGAGTTATAGCAATAATAACCAATTAAAAATTAAACTCTTTCACGCTCTAAAAATAATCAGAGTAAATGTGGAAAATAAATAAGGAGCAAGAGAGCATACGCAAACACAGCCGATTTTAACCTGGTTTCCCTCGTGGAGGACTAGTCCAGGCCTGAGAACTCTAGCTCAGGATTAAATCCACTATTTGTGAAATAGTAGTTACACCCCGTGTCTTTACTTCAGAAGAGCACGTCAACTTCTTTACAATGGATCGCAGTGGCGATGCTTGGAATTTTCTATGCGACTTCTTGAACTCTTGCACAAGACTCCTAACTGAGAGATGCTGAGCACTCGAGACTTAGGAAACTTGTGGCTAGTAGATGAAAAGGGTATGGCTTATATTGAGCTTAAGAGAGAAGAGAAGAGAAGATTGGATGAATGAAAATGAGAGAATTCTTGGCCTATTTATAGGTTTTTAACAGGCAGAATTCGGCCAGAATTCTGGTAGGAATTTTCAAAAATTTGGCCGTCGGACAACTAGCAACCAGCCAACCCTAAAAATTAGGGTGCTAATTTTTAGGGGACAGAGATCGGCCTGAACTCGGTGTGGAGACAGAGTTCGGCCCGAACTCTGTCTCCAGAGCACAGAACTAGTCCAAGGGTGAAATAGGCTAAGTTTGGATGTGGAGCTTTATGGGCTTTGGATAGGCTGTGGGTTGAGTCTCAAGAGCCCAGCATAACTCAGCTTACAATCATTCTAGACTCAATAAAATATAAAAGTACAGACGCAAAAATGACTGGTATTTGCACAACTGAGCTGTCGTCAGAGCTGTCGTCTGGCTTGAGCAGAATAAAGTCGTCGTGTGTCTTATTGAATTATCACAAGTATTATTTAGTCAATGTTATCAATATTTGGTTGACTGTGACTTTGTGTCAACAACCTCTCTTCAGTTTCAACTCTAGGTTGTCCTCCGCTACCACGGCCCCTGCCAAAACCTTCTCAAAGGTGGCTTCGCGGTTGCTTTTGCTCAACGACTTAACTTCCTTGACCAAGACCTTACAGAACCTCCTAGCCTTCGCTGACTCGTTCAGGCCCTCCATAAATCTGTCCAAACAGCAGCACTCTCCGGCGTACTCCTCTACGGTCTGGTTCCCCTGAACCAGACTCTCGAACTGCATCTCCAAGGCACCAAGTGCTGTATCGGGGAAGAACTTCTCCTTGAAAAGCTTCTTGAAAGCTGTCGAAGTCTACCCCTCAACACCAACTCTAGGGTCGGTATGGTATCATATTCGGGCAAGATCCTGCATCTGGCTGCCCGCTGCCTCAATCTGTATCCCAGTTGGGATCAGTACAAGATGGAAGATCTTCTCAATATGTTCGATCCAATCGTCAGCATACCGGATACCCTCCGTACCCCTAAAGTCTTTCTGCCGCATCTTCTAGAAATCTAAGATATTTTCGGCCCTCAGCTTCTGTATCTGGCCTCCCTGGCCTGTCATCCCCAGTTTTCACAAACAGGGTTATTTTGGTAATTTTCTACTTTAAAAATTATTTTGGAATTATTTAATTATTATTTGTATTATTTTGGGGTTATTTGAATCGGGTTCGAATTTTAACTCATTCCGACTTATTTTGACTTATTTCGGGAACCCGGGGTAGTTTTGACCTTAGCGGGCCCACACACTAGTTAGCCATGGGCCACATGTTAGATATTTTGGTTAGAGACTAGACTAATTATTTTTTGTTAATATTAGTTAGAGATTAGTGGTTTCGGTTTGACTAAACTACCCCCGACTTAACCCTTTCCTATTTTCTAGCTAATTAAACCATTGGAGGGCAAACTTGTAATTATCAAAAAGGGGGGATAGAACTTTGTGGCTGGCCACTAGGTGTAGGAGTGGGGAGAAGAGAGAATTCACTTTCCTTTCATTCTTATCCACTTTTTCTTCTTCTTCTCCAAAGGCTCCTTGCACTTTTGAAGCTCACCATTGATTCCTTCTCCAAATCAAGGTAACCCCTTCTCTAAACTTGTTCCTCTTCTCATATAGATTGGATAGAAAACCGATTAGGATGATTCCCATGGTTGTGTCCCCATTAGAGACTACTTTTGTGTCCTTTGGACATTTCTAGGAGTGTCCAACATGTAGGTTTGTATCCCAATAGGGAAAACCCTCTTTTGGACACATGAATATTGTTCTAATATTATTTTTGTGTTGTTCTTCCATATATTCCAGATTTTTGCACATTTTAGAATGAGTTTATTCATGTATCTTAATGTATCATTTTCATTCTTTCATTTGATTATATTTGTGTGGTTATATATATATATATTTCTATATATATATATAGATGTATATATATATGGCTTATATATATATATTGGGGAGTATATGGTGATGTGTTTGTGTGGTTTTGGTGTGTCCTAAGGGACAACCATGGTCGGCCAAGGATGGGGGGGATTGTTGGTGTTGGTGTTGGTGTGGGTGTTGATGTTAGTAGTGGTGGTGTTGTGGTTAGTGTTGTGTATGAGTGGATGAGTTGTGAGAGTTAGATAGAGGAGTTAAGGGAGTGGGTTTTGAGAGGCCAAGAGAGGGGGATGTGCTGCTGAATTCAGCAGCTATGGGAGGGTAAGATAGCCCCCATATCCTTAGTGACAGCCCCTACATTGTCCCCACAAAAAATAGTCCAATAAACCCCTTAAAACCCATCCAAAATCACTCCAATTTCACCTTTCATAGCCACCAATTCACCTATAGTTATGCCCACTTTTCGTGCCCAAATGACAGCCCTATTAACCCCCAAAAATCAGTCCCCACTTGTCCAAAAATCTGTCCTTTTTATTTCCATGTGTGTGTGTGTGTTTTGTGAGATGTGTGTGAGTGTTTTGTGAGATATTTTGAGAGTAGTTTAGTATCCTATAGTATAGCCTATCTCTAAACTAGTAGGAAACCTATAAGGAAACCTATAGAGAGGCCTATTAGAGTGTGGTATCATGAGAGAGTGAGTGGTGTTGATGAGTGGGGTAATGAGAAGGGTAAATTCATGATATAGGTAAGGTAATGGGTAAAGGGTTAGCATGTGTCGTAAGATGGTCTAGATGCTTAGGATACCCAAATTTCTTGGTAGGTAAACCTTAGATAGGTAGATATCTAGCTACCCAAAGGAGCCTAGGCTAGTGCCATGGGTATTTGCAAGGTTTTATTGGTTTTTGTCAAGGTATCGGGATTTACCTTAGAAGGCTAAATGCTAGTTTTGCCTAGAAATAGGATATTGGTGTTAGAAACCTAAGATGGAGTTAGAACTTGATTCCCGTGGTTGGTAATGATCAAATATGGTACTCTAAGACTAGTTTTGACGTCGGTTGACCCTTTTGACCAAAAGTCAACAAAAGTCAACCGAGAGTCAAACTTAGCCTTTAAGCGACCCGATTTGACCGAAACCAACCAAGAGTTGACCAGTTGACTGAAAGTCAACAGTTGGTCAACATTAGACTAATTTGACCTAGGGTTGACCCAAAGTTGACCAGAGTTGACCAGAGTTGACTTTTTGACCAAAAGTCAACAGTAAGTCAACCGTTGATCCCGATTGACCTAGTTTGACTTGGAATGACTCCCAGTGACCTAGTATGACCTAGTATGAACCAGTATGGCCTAGTATGACTCAGTTTGACCTAGATTGACCTAGTATTGACTTAGACTTGCATTCATGGCTTGTATTAGCTTCCTTTTTCAGTATTTAGCCCTGTTTGACTCATAGTATCTTATTTTAGGTCTGTGATCACTCTGAGCGTCTGTTCTCTCTATCAGCTCAGGACCACAGGCGAGTACATTTACTGACAGTTTTCATTGTCTTGATATCTACTATATCCGATTCAGTCGTAGTATTTTACTTGATTCCCGACACGATGGTTCAAGGACTAGTATACGTCGGATCCTGTCATGAGATGTTATTCCTGGACTTTCTTGGTATACGGGTATGAGATATTTCCGTGTTCCTGTACTTGTATAGACACCGATTCCTAAGGAGACTTGCTACCCTCTTACGGAACCCCGTGTCAAGACGTGCCATGTCCGGATCCGTGATACTATTCGGGGGATAGAGGGGAATTATTAGGGGTTATGTGAACAAAGCCTCCGTGTGTTACTATATATTGCTAGCGTCACCCTCACCTCACGTAGGGTATAGCAGATACCCCGTACCGGTTATCCAGGTTGGCCGGCATGGCCCTCTCTAGAGGTTTCTTTTCGTGTGATTGTCGGGCCAAGTGGATAACCTTTTCGTGATTCCCTAGCCGATCATATTTTGCCCTAATAATTCAAATCAATTTTTATTTATTGTTGTCATATCTTACATTCTAGTTCACCTTTACTTACTGTACTTCACCATGCTATGATTCATTTCTCATATGCTCTACCTGCCTTTTATACTGTACCATGATGATGGGACTAGGTTCTGTTTGAAAGAAGGGTTACAACCCCGGTCCTTGTTTGGTTTAAGAGTTGTAACTCGGCTTTCAAATGGTTCCCAAGTCGTCTATATTCTTTGTCTTGTATTTCATTATTACTGTCTCTTATAGTATTTCTCAATTCATATGGAACTGTTGTTGGTGTTTTGTACTTGCTCATTTTCCTGACAGGATACGTTGACAAATTTTACAGATGATTTAGAGGCTGATTGCCCGACTTACTACGGGACAGAGTCTGATGGACTTGACCTAGACAGGGGCTTAGTGGTAGAGCCACTAGACTTCGCTCATCCCGAGTAGCCTAGTTTTAGTTAGGCTTGCCTGGCCTGCGAGCCAACTAGTTCATTTCTGTTGTAGTATCTTTATACTTATTATTATTCTGAGACTCTGGATATTGTGTTAGCTCTGACTTGTAGATATTTCTGGACTCGTTCCTTGTTTTATCTATCATATCTCTTTTCCATGCTATCTACCTTAGTTTTGATATATGTGATTGAGACTGTATTGCTATGTTCCTCCGTTCGGAGTGTATATACTGTACAGGTACATTTATCTGTTTAGTCGTAGTATTTACAGACCCTATATACAGCGTTCTACCGCCGATTCTGCGGCGTAGGCTGGACGTAACCACGTGCTCGTGCCCCTCTTCAGGGTACGGGTCGTGACACGTTTTTGTGGTGGCCCATGCAGGTCTGTGTCGCAACTAGTGCGAACTCATAATGGTGCTCGACTTAGAGTGCTAATTACGAGCCTACAATTAGGACGTAGGATTAGGGTATGATAGGAGGTACTCAATCACATGTTAGGAGATTCTGATCTTTTGATTACCATGACAAATTCTTTTTGTATTGAATTTAATTGTCCGTCTTTGATATTCCTATCATGTGCCATATTGATTCCTTGTTTCAACCTATCCTCAGGATGACGATCACACGCTCTCAGGTAGCGGGTTCTAGCGCTGTACCAGGGAGGCCCGATCCGGCAAGAGGTCTTCCACCTTCGGCTGCGGGAGCAGTAGTGGCAGATCAGACAGTTCTTCCACCTACAGCTGAGGGAGCAGCTACCACAGTTCCTGTCCTTCCGACGGGAGCAGCAGCAGCAGCGACGATTCCGGGAGGTCTTCTACCTCCAGCAGCGGGACCGTCTATGGTTATTCCTGATGTTCTTCTACCGTCGCCTCCGATACCGGCAGATGCTCAGGGTATGATGGCCCTACTGCAGCAGATACTGCAGACGCAGAGAGCACAGGCAGAGGCACAGCACCGTCAGGCAGAGGTGCTGCGACAGACGATGGAGAACTCACACCAGTTAGCTATGGCAGCAGTGGAGAGAGGTGCACCGGCGACAGTTCAGGGAGCACCAGCACAGCAGCAGGGCCAGGGGAGGCCCGGTACGCATCTCGACTTCAGGAAGATGAACCCACGGGATTTCAAGGGTACCGAGGGTATCCTATACGTGGACGACTAACTAGAGGATGTCCAACGGAGTCTGGAGTTGGCAGAGGTTCCGAGAGCTCTGTGGGTGACTTCTGTAGCGAGCCAGTTCTTTGACATATCATTGACTTGGTACCGTACGGATACGCGTACGTCAGTGAGAGGTATATCTTGGGAGGACTTCAGGAAACTCTTTAAGGAGAAGTTCTACCCAGATGTAGCCTTGACAGCTTTGGAGGGGCAGTTTGCCAGTCTGGTACAGGGGAACTCGTCAGTGGACGAGTATGCAGCGGAGTTTTTCCGCTTGAGCAGGTTTGCACCCAGTTTGGTTCAGGACGAGGGGTACAAGGCCCGGAAGTTCAGGAGGGGTCTCATTCATGCAGTGCACCCTCGCACATCTGGGCGATGAGATGCGACATTTGAGCAGATCTTGATGGCGGCTCAGATTGCAGAGGAGGACTTCGGCCTCAAGCCGAAGAGGAGAAGTAACGCTTTGGGATCTAGTTCGAGTGCGGGGCCAGCGAAGCACCCACATTTCCAGCAGATGCAATTTCAGCAGCATCAGCCTCAGTTGCAGATCCAGCAGGCACCGGCGCGTGCCCAGCAGCATCAGGGTCAAAGACAGAGGCCAGCGGCATAGTACAGCTTCTGCGGGAAGCCAGGGCACACTAGAGAAGTGTACAGGAAGAGATTGGGCGCCTGCTTATACTGTAGGGCGTCCGATCACCAGCTGAAGGACTGCAGTCTCCGAGGGGCTGCGGACAGAGGACAGCCAGCCAGAGGACCAGCGGTTCAGAAGAGAGGTCCTCCACTTCAGACTCAGCAGCACCAGAGGAGAGCCCCTGCGGGCAGAGTATTTGCCCTGATAGCAGAGGAGGAGGCAGAGCCAGTAGGCGATGTAGTGGCAGGTCATGTTCTTCTCGATTCATTTCCTATATTTACCTTATTTGATTCCGGTGCCTCTCATAGCTTTGTGCCTGTCTCCTTTGCTCTGAGACACAATATTATTGCTGAACCTTTGGGTAGGACTTGCAAGATATTGACCGGGGGAGGCATCATTCTGGTCAACAATATCTGCAAGGGGCGGAGAGTTACTGTAGGAGGCCGAGTTTTGGGTGCGTACTTGCTCGTAATGCACCTTCCGAGGTACGATGTGGTACTCGGGATGGATTGGTTGAGCATGTACCATGCTACTATAGATTATAGAGGTGGTAGGATTTTGTTTAGGCCGCCGGGAGAGCCAGAGGTTGTGTTTTCCAGAGGAACAGCTGAGCCGGTAGATGGGTTCTGCGGAGCTCTACTAGCGGGGCAGGCATTGTCGCATCCGTTGATTACTGATTTCATGGATGTTTTTCCAGAGGAGTTGCCTGGGATGCCGTCGGATAGAGACATTGAGTTCTCTATAGACCTAGTGCCAGGTGCTGAGCCTATTTCACAGTACGTCTATAGAGTCAACAACAGCGAGTTGGCGGAGCTGAAGAAGAAGGTCGACGAGCTGCAGGACAAGGGATTCATTAGATCCAGTTCATCGCCTTGGGGAGCGCCAGTCCTGTTTGTGCCAAAGAAGGATGGTACGATACGTATGTGGATTGATTACAGGGTGCACAATAACCTTAATATCAAGAATAAGTGCCCATTGCCGAGGATCGACGACTTGTTCGATCAGCTGAGCGGCGCCAAGGTGTTTTCGAAGATAGATCTGAGATCCGGCTATCATCAGCTGAAGGTGAAGAAGGAAGACGTTTCGAAGACAGCTTTTCGGACTCGGTACGGCCAGTACGAGTTCACAGTGATGCCATTTGGGTTGACCAACGCCCCAGCTGTGTTCATGAACTTGATGAACAAGGTATTCCATCAGTACCTTGACAAGTTCGTGGTGGTCTTCATAGACGACATCCTGGTTTACTCAAAGACGCACGAGGAGCACGAGGAGCATCTGAGGATTGTGCTCGAGACGTTGAGGAGGGAGCAGTTGTATGGGAAGTTGTTGAAGTGTAAGTTTTTTTGGACCAGGTCGAGTTCCTGGGTCATGTTGTGACCGAGCACGGGATCTCAGTAGACCAGAAGAAGATTACTGTAGTAGAGTCTTGGTCTACGCCCAGTACAGTTGCCAAGATTCGGAGCTTTCTGGGATTGGCGGGCTACTATCGAAAGTTCGTCCAGGATTTCTCGCGGATCGCGAAGCCGATGACTAGACTCACCAGGAAGGACGTAGAGTTCGTCTGGACTGAGGAGTGTCAGGCCGCCTTCGATGAGATGAAGAAGAGGTTGACATCAACTTCTATCTTGACATTGCCATCTGGGACCGATGGTTTCTCGATTTACAGCGATGCTTCTGGTCGGGGTCTGGGTTGTGTACTTCAGCAGCACGGGAAGGTGATTGCCTATGCATCAAGGCAGTTACGTCCTCATGAGAAGAACTACCCGACTCACGATCTGGAGTTAGCCGCTGTCATCTTTGCTCTGAAGTTGTGGAAACACTATCTGTACGGAGAGCGGGTTGAGATCTTTACTGACCACAAGAGCTTTAAGTACGTGTTCACTCAGAAGGAGCTGAACATGAGGCAGAGACGTTGGCTCGAGCTGATGAAGGACTTTGATATTGCCTTGCAGTACCATCCAGGGAAGGCGAACGTAGTCGCAGATGCCTTGAGCAGGTATCCAGTGGCTATGTATCTGACATCAGACCGTTATCTTTTGGTCGACCTGGATAGTTTGGGAATCGAGATGATCATTCCAGGCATGGAGGTGCAGATGTGGGGTTTACAGATTCAGTCTGAGTTGATGGACAGGGTCAGATCAGCGCAGTTTGATGATGCTGCCCTGAGGAGCATCAGGGAGGACGTGCGGATAGGGCTGCTTGATGATTTCTCAATTGCCGAAGATGGGTCGCTACGGTACGGTGCTAGACTGTGCGTTTCGAGTGGAGAGCTTCAGGAGAAGGTTCTTCAGGAGGCTCATCGCTTTCAGTACTCTATGCATCCTGGTGCCAACAAGATGTACAGAGACCTAAGAGAGCACGTTTGGTGGTACGGCATGAAGCGCGAGGTGTTTCAGTTCGTATCTCGCTGCTTGGTTTGTCAGTAGGTGAAGGCCGAGAGGCAGAGGCCTGGTGGATTGCTACAGCCACTACCCATTCCAGAGTGGAAGTGGGAGCACATCACCATGGACTTTGTGTCCGGACTTCCACGGTCTCCAGAAGGGAAAGACGCAATTTGGGTCATAGTTGATAGATTGACCAAATCGGCCCACTTTTTGCCTTTCAAGGTGGGTTTGTCTACGGAGAGGTTGGCAGAGCTGTATGTTCGGCAGATCGTGCGATTGCATGGAGTCCCTGTGAGCATAGTTTCAGATCGAGATAGCCGTTTCACTTCCCACTTCTGGAGGAGTCTGCAGGCTAGCTTGGGCACCTCGCTCAAGTTCAGTACTGCTTATCACCCCCAGACAGACGGGCAGTCGGAGAGGACTATCCAGACCTTGGAGGATATGCTTCACACGTGTGTGCTAGATCTCGGGGGTTCTTGGGAGGACCATCTCCACCTGGTAGAGTTTGCTTACAACAACAGCTACCAGGCCAGTATAGAGATGTCGCCATTCGAGGCTCTATACGGACGGAGATGCCGTACTCCCTTATCTTGGGACGATGTTGACGAGAGGGTGCTGCTTGGGCCAGAGATGGTGGTAGATGCAGCTGAGAAGGTCCGGCCTATTAGAGATAGTCTTCGGGTGGCTCAGGATAGGCAGCGGCATTGGGCCAATAGCCACCGGAGACCGTTAGAGTTCGATGTTAGTTTCAGTTCCTGTTTGTGCTTGTTTGTGTTTTGTCTGTCCTGTGTGCTGAGTTGTTTTATGTCTAGGCTGGCGCTTTGGTGATCCTGAAGATTTCTTCGACACGGGGCACGATTCGCTTTGGCAGGGGCGGAAAGCTTAGTCCGCGCTACATCGGACCTTTCACCATTCTTGAGAGGGTCGGTGCAGTGGCTTACCGACTAGACTTGCCACCTACGCTAGAGGGGGTACACAACGTGTTCCATATGTCGCAGCTGAGATGGTACGTGGCGGACCCCAGCCATGTATTGGATCATTCAGCGATCGAGGTAGGGCCTACTCTTCACTATCCAGAGCAGCCGGTTGAGATTCTGGATCGTAGGGAGAAGGTGCTCCGGAACCCGGTTATACCCTTGGTTCGCGTTGCATAGAGGCATCACTCTCCAGGTGAGTCTACCTGGGAGAGAGAGGATGACATGCGGGAGCGTTTCCCCTATCTCTTCGAGCCCTGAGGTATAATTTCTGTTTCTGCTTTGTGATTCATTGTATGTTTATTTTAATTTTGAGGACAAAATTTTTTTAAGGTGGATAGATTTGTCACCTCCAGTTTTCACAAACAGGGATATTTTGGTAATTTTCCACTTTAAAAATTATTTTGGAATTATTTAATTATTATTTGTATTATTTTAGGGTTATTTGAATCGGGTTCGAATTTCAACTCATTCCGACTTGTTTTGACTTGTTTCGGGGACCCGGGGTAGTTTTGACCTTAGCGGGCCCACACACTAGTTAGCCATAGCCCACATGTTAGATATTTTGGTTAGAGACTAGACTAATTATTTTTAGTTAATATTAGTTAGAGATTAGTGGTTTCGGTTTGACTAAACTACCCCCGACTTAACCCTTTCCTATTTTCTAGCTAATTAAACCATTGGAGGGCAAACTTGTAATTACCAAAAAGGGGGGGGGATAGAACTTTGTGGCCGGCCACTAGGTGTAGGAGTGGGGAGGAGAGAGAAATCACTTTCCTTCCATTCTCATCCACTTTTTTTTCTTTTTCTCCAAAGGCTCCTTCCACTTTTGAAGCTCACCATTGATTCCTTCTCCAAATCAAGGTAACCCCTTCTCTAAACTTGTTCCTCTTCTCATATAGATTGGATAGGAAACCCATTAGGATGATTCCCATGGTTGTGTCCCCATTAGAGACTATTTTTGTGTCCTTTGGACATTTCTAGGAGTGTCCAACATGTAGGTTTGTATCCCAATAGGAGAAACCCTCTTTTGGACACATGAATATTGTTCTAATATTATTTTTGTGTTGTTCTTCCATATATTCCAGATTTTTGCACATTTTAGAATGAGTTTATTCATGTATCTTAATGTATCATTTTCATTCTTTCATTTGATTATATTTGTGTGGTTATATATATATATTTCTATTTTTTTATATATATATATATTTCTATATATATATATAGATGTATATATATATATGGCTTATATATATATTGGGGAGTATATGGTGATGTGTTTGTGTGGTTTTGGTGTGTCCTAAGGGACAGCCATGGTCGGCCAAGGATGGGGGGGAATGTTGGTGTTGGTGTTGGTGTGGGTGTTGATGTTAGTAGTGGTGGTGTTGTGGTTAGTGTTGTGTATGAGTGGGTGAGTTGTGAGAGTTAGATAGAGGAGTTAAGGGAGTGGGTTTTGAGAGGCCAAGAGAGGGGGATGTGCTGCTGAATTCAGCAGCTATGGGAGGGTAAGACAGCCCCCATATCCTTAGTGACAGCACCTACATTGTCCCCACAAAAAATAGTCCAATAAACCCCTTAAAACCCATCCAAAATCACTCCAATTTCACCCTTCATAGCCACCAATTCACCTATAGTTATGCCCACTTTTCATGCCCAAATGACAGCCCTATTAACCCCCAAAAATCAGACCCCACTTGTCCAAAAATCTGTCCTTTTATTTCCATGTGTGTGTGTGTGTCTTGTGAGATGTGTGTGAGTGTTTTGTGAGGTATTTTGAGAGTAGTTTAGTATCCTATAGTATAGCCTATCTCTAAACTAGTAGGAAACCTATTAGGAAACCTATAGAGAGGCCTATTAGAGTGTGGTATCATGAGAGAGTGAGTGGTGTTGATGAGTGGGGTAATGAGAAGGGTAAATTCATGATATAGGTAAGGTAATGGGTAAAGGGTTAGCATGTGTCGTAAGATGGTCTAGATGCTTAGGATACCCAAATTTCTTGGTAGGTAAACCTTATATAGGTAGATATCTAGCTACCCTAAGGAGCCTAGGCTAGTGCCATGTGTATTTGCAAGGTTTCATTGGTTTTTGGCAAGGTATCGGGATTTACCTTAGAACGGTAAATGCTAGTTTTGCCTAGAAATAGGATATTGGTGTTAGAAACCTAAGATGGAGTTACAACTTGATTCCCGTGGTTGGTAATGATCAAATATGGTACTCTAAGACTAGTTTTGACGTCGGTTGACCTTTTTGACCAAAAGTCAACAAAAGTCAACCGAGAGTCAAACTTAGCCTTTAAGCGACCCGATTTGACCGAAACCAACCCAGAGTTGACCAGTTGACTGAAAGTCAACAGTTGGTTAACATTAGACTAGTTTGACCTAGGGTTAACCCAAAGTTGACCAGAGTTGACCAGAGTTGACTTTTTGACCAAAAGTCTACTGTAAGTCAACCGTTGATCCCGATTGACCTAGTTTGACTTGGAATGACTCCCAGTGACCTAGTATGACCTAGTATGACCTAGTATAAACCAGTATGGTCTAGTATGACTCAGTTTGACCTAGATTAATCTAGTATTGACTTAGACTTGCATTCATGGCTTGTATTAGCTTCCTTTTTCAGTATTTAGCCCTGTTTGACTCATAGTATCTTATTTTAGGCCTGTGATCACTCTGAGCGTCTGTTCTCTCTATCAGCTCAGGACCACAGGCGAGTACATTCACTGATAGTTTTCATTGTCTTGATATCTACTATATCCGATTCAGTCGTAGTGTTTTACTTGATTCTCGACACGACGATTCACGGTCTAGTATACGTCGGATCCTGTCATGAGATGTTATTCCTGGACTTTCTTGGTATACGGGTATGAGATATTTCTGTGTTCCTATACTTGTATAGACACCGATTCCTAAGGGGACTTACTACCCTCTTACGGAATCCCGTGTCATGACGTGCCATATCCGGATCCGTGATACTATTCGGGGGATAGAGGAGAATTATTAGGGGTTATGTGATCAAAGCCTCCGTATGTTACTATATATTGCTAGCGCCACCCTCACCTCACGTAGGGTGTAGCAGATACCCCGTGCCGGTTATCCAGGTTGGCCGGCATGGCCCTCTCCAGAGGTTTCTTTTCGTGTGATTGTCGGGCCAAGTGGATAACCTTTCCGTGATTCCCTAGCCGATCACATTTTGCCCTAATAATTCAAATCACTTTTTATTTATTGTTGTCATATCTTACATTCCAGTTCACCTTTACTTACTGTACTTTACCATGCTATAATTCATTTCTCATATGCTCTACCTACCTTTTATACTGTACCATAATGATGGGACTAGGTTCTGTTTGAAAGAAGGGTTACAAATCCGGTCCTTGTTTGGTTTAAGGGTTGTAACTCGGTTTTTAAATGGTTCCCAAGTCGTCTATATTCTTTGTCTTGTATTTCATTATTACTGTCTCTTATAGTATTTCTCAATTCATATGGAATTGTTGTTGGTGTTTTATACTTGCTCATTTTCCTGACAGGATACGTTGACAAATTTTACAGATGATTTAGAGGCTGATTGCCCGACTTACTACGGGATAGAGTCTGATGGACTTGACCTAGACAGGGGCTTAGTGGTAGAGCCACTAGACTTCGCTCATCCCGAGTAGCCTAGTTTTAGTTAGGCTTGCCTGGCCTGTGAGCCAGCTAGTTCATTTCTGTTGTAGTATCTTTATACTTATTATTATTCTGAGACTCTGGATATTGTGTTAGCTCTGACTTGTGGATATTTATGGACTCGTTCCTTGTTTTATCTATCATATCTCTTTTCCATGCTATCTACCTTAGTTTTGATATATGTGATTGAGACTTTATTGCTATGTTCCTCCGTTCGGAGTGTATATACTGTACAGGTACATTTATCTGTTTAGTCGTAGTATTTACAGACCCTATATACAGCGTTCTATCGCCGATTCTGTGGCGTAGGCTGGACGTAACCACGTGCTCATGCCCCTCTTCAGGGTGCGGGTCGTGACACGGCCTCCCAGCGGCTGGGCAATCACCCTCTATACAGCTGTCATGGCAAGCTGATGGATATTGTCTATGCCTTACCTCATATCTGCAGACTGGCGCTGCGAAGCCTCCATCATCTCTCAGAAGAATACAAAGAGCTGCGCTGCATCAACTGATCCCGGAGGTGGTGGCGACTGAAGTACGTCTAGGATAACTGGATAGGCCTCCGGATAGGTGGAGGTGCACCCCCAAATGCTGTAGATGCTCCAACGTGAGAAGGAATGAGGGGAGCTGCGATCCTAGTACCCTGCTGAATCTGGCGAGAGGTGGCAGACCTCTCAGTAGCTGCTGGGATGGAGCGATGCGATCAGGTCTCCACCATCCAGAAGACGGATCAAAAAACGAAATCAATACTGAGCAGAAAATGATATAATCAAAGGAGGACAGTTTATTTTAAAAGAAGGCAATTAGTAGCATGAATTTAGATGGCAGGAATTTAGATAAGAGTTTTTCTTAAATATGATTGAGTACATGAAGACTTATATCCTTTATCCTACTGCAGGTTGTAGTGATACTCTAGTTCGAGTACCACCACAAACTAAGACGTAACTCAGAACTCGACCTGCATGGGCCACCACTAAAAACATGTCACGACCCGTACCCAGTATAAGGGTACGAGACCGTGGGTACGTCCAGCCTACGCCGCAGTGTCTGCGGTAGAATGCTGTCCAAGGTCACAAACATCTAACACAGTATAAATATACCTGTACAGAATATACTCTCAAATCGAAGAACAATACAGAAGGTGCAACTAAATTATAATCTAAGAGGGATAATGGCACGATAAGATAGATACGAATCACAGAGTGCAATACAACAGAAGAAATAAGTCAAAGTGTTTAACAACACCAAAATCCCAACATATGAATAATACATCTCATAAAAAGACAACAGAAAGTAAGATACAAGAATCCTAGCAGTCTATCCTAGGCAATAGGGTAGTCTCCTCAGCACAAGCTGGATCCTCCTGAGGGTCTAGGTCACAAGTGTCATCTATACCAGCTCCAGAGTAGGTGGGGCAGAAATCCTATTCGTTCTCTGTAATATTTTTAACAGTTCCAGTCATGACATGAGCGAATACCTCTCTTACGCAGTTCATATCATGACATAAAATGTAGAACAAGCATTAGAATAAAATACGTGAAATATTTTAAGGGATGTACATAAAAAACTGGAGATAACAGGTAAATCTGGGCATAGGAAATAAGATAGAGAACTATAAACTATAAGAACTATCAGTGATTTAGTGCACAAGTTGGTTATGTGATTTGGTTTAGGTTTTTGCACACGAGTAATCTATGGTAACTCTATTATACGTGAGGGTATAATAGACATATACACGAGTATAATAGAGGGATAATCACAAAACCACTTGTACTCTTCCGCCCCAATCAATACACAAGGATCCATTCAAGTTACGTTACGTACACGATTTTTGGTTATACATGAAGCACATATGAACATGAGAGTACAGGAAAGCACACGTGTGTACACGAATAATACGAGAGCAAGGAGTACGTGATGTACAAGAAAAGCACATGACATAAAGTACCCGATGCACCCAATAAGGGATAACGTCTGAAGAAAAGATCCATATAGTACTAATCCGTGTGAACAATGTGTCAACATAAAATAAAGTAGTCTAGAGCAAGAATATAAGTCCTAACAAGTATAAAACGA
This sequence comes from Iris pallida, assembly GCA_029216955.1. Lineage (NCBI taxonomy): Eukaryota > Viridiplantae > Streptophyta > Magnoliopsida > Asparagales > Iridaceae > Iris > Iris pallida. The sequence continues at coordinate 8,721,032 of JANAVB010012198.1, forward strand.
TCAGAGCATGTACCCGCCTGATATCCTGAGCGAATAGTGAGAACAAATATCAGAACCGAAGTAACTAAGTCTTATTTAGAGCAAAACTGGTTACAAAGTGTTTAATATATAATAAATTAAGTTTACAATGCATTCTACATGATTCCAGCTCATTTTAGGTCAAAATCAACTCTTGGTCAACTCTGGTCAATATTCTAGTCAAACTAGGTCAACAATGTAGCTAACTAGGTTAACTATCTAGGGTTTGGTCAAACTCTAGTCAACAAGTTCAATTAGGCCTATATTGGGCAGTTCTAGGTCAATCTATAGGTATCACAATATATAGGCTATGATACCACAACCACACCACCCTAAACATATATATATATATATATATATATATATATATATATATATATATATATATATATATATATATATATATATATATCATATATATATATATATATATATATCATATATATATTGACAATGCATATCATATATACTCAATATATATATACATACCTTACCTCAGATATCAGAATTTTGACCACGCATATATCTATCACAACATATATCAATGTAAGGTAAGTGCAAAGGAAAAACCATTGTGCATACATGTGTCCAAGTGAAAGTGGGTGCATTAGTGTCAATGCAGATGTCTTAAAGTGCAAGACAAGCAGTATATTGTATGCATGAATGATAAAATCTCGACTTAGCATATTTAGGACTGAACTACTATATATATATATGGACAGATTTTGAAGGTTGAGGGGGGGGGGGGTCATCAAGGATCTGGAATAACTGAGCACACAAAAGGAAATTAAAGACAATACAGTAAACAAAAGGGGTCTGAACAGTGCTGTAAAATGGACTAAATTATTTGTAGGTAAGCTAAACTGAAGTCAAAACCTAAACTAAGAACTGGAACTCAACTTATAAAGCCTACTGCCAGGAACAACTGAACACAACCCATATTCAAATTAACATATATAGATCATAACTTATATATATAACATATACTCATGAATATATATATACCTATACATAAACTCAGATTACTGAGACTATAACCCACATGATAGTCTCAGATAACTATATAGGTCAAAACTTAAACTCAACAAACTGAACTAAAAACCCAAACTATACATATATCACACATAACAGAATGTATATATACATTCACACATCAATACATATACCTCAATCCTAATCTCAATTATCAGAATAAAACCCACATGATATCATATTTCCCTAACTCAGCAAGGGGAAAAATGCTTGATGTACATGAAGCAAGTGTCAATGTGTAACGCAAAGAAAGGATAACAAGTGCAACACGTATGGATGAGTGATTGAATGAAATGTCAAGAGTGTCATTAGGTAAGTGTTCAGCTATGAGTGAGTGAGTGAGTGAACCATAGTGTCAACCAGTGTGTCAAATGGTCAGATAGAATCAGAGTATCAGAGGGTGTCTAGAACAGTGGTGTGTTCGAACATGTGTGGGTGTGTGTCGAGTCAGTTGTGTACCAAAGTGCCAAGCTAAATTATTCTAATAGGTGTCAGTGTGTCGTGGCATGTCATCTTATGTCCTAGTGTCAGGAGGAACGTGTCCAAGTGCATAAACAATGTGGTCGAACAACAAGAGTGAATTCTAGTATCGACTGACTGTGCGAGCCTCGACTGGAACTTGCAAGTGAGAGAACTCCTCGCAGACCTCACTAATTCCCCTCAAACATTGTGTGCCAAGTGTCAGTCATAGCCTCTCCCATTACCAACTGATGGCACTTGAAAACGTGTCGTGTCCAAGGAGAACGGACACGACAGTAGCAGGAAAGGACAATACATTGCGTACACGTATCCCTGTGTCTATTTTGATACAGGACACGACTCGAAAGTCAACTCAGTCAACCTCAGAAGCACTCTACACATCATAGGCTACTCAAATATATAATTTATATATAATTTAAAGAACAAAAAGTCCTTAGGGGCATTTCGTCGAACACTTTTGCTACGTCTCCAATACGTAGCGATATGCCCATGATACGGGCACCAAATAGACACGAATTGAACACAAAACACACCTAGGGCTAGAGGGATCCTAAATGGATGCATCTTTGGTGAGAAATCAGGAATTTATTAGGTTTAGAGATCATTACATATTGAGAGTTGGAATCTCAATGAAACTCTTGAAAAGCTTCAATACCAAATCCAATGGCTAAATTGCTTCCAATCCTTTCTAGCTAGCATATAGAGACATCTTCTTCACAAGGGGAGTGCAATGCATTTGATTTGGTTAAATTTGGAGGTTATTTGATGAAAGAAGGTAAATTTGGGGAAAAACACAAACTAGGGTTAGGGTTTGTAATAAGGAGGCAAGAGGGGGCTAATGATGACTTAAATAGGTAAGGGAAGACCCCCTTGGCCGGCCATGGTGATGGGATAGGGTTAGGCAAAGTCACAAAGGTCGAACACCTCTTCCTATGTTGTAAAAATAAGCCCTTTAGCTAAAGGCCCGAACTAGCACCTTAAATCAAATCTCCAAATGGTTTCTAAGTCATTCCTAGCTATATTAGAGTCTATTTACTAACCCAACAAGTTAGCTAGGTCTGCATGGTCATTGTTAGTCTCTATGCTAAGTTATTCTAAGGTTCTAGTAGCAAAAAAGGCCAAAATCATATTACACCAAAATAAATAATAATAAAATAACTAAAAATTCACAAATACCAAAATACTCTTATTCTAGAAAGTGGTAGTGACACTCATGATCTAGCTAATTTCGATAATTGACTTAAAAATTCAAATATTATATGTAAAGTATGAAGACTACAGAAGACCGTAGCTATTCTCGTCAAGCAAGATTTTGTCAATTTATTCTATATTTTCTTTTCTTGAGTCCAGGTTTGTGTTAGTCGAATATCACTAGCATTTAGGTGAACAGTCTCACTCAAACAAAACCCATTCATACCAAACCAAACCAAACTAATACCTAAAAAGACATTATGAACCCATAGAACATTTTGAAAACCTAGTACCTAAACTCGGACCGAACTCGATCCCCCCGAATTTTCTTCTAGTTAGAATGAATACCTATTCTTTTGGATCCCAAACGTTCAAATAATTGAATGTAATCCTAATCAATTTTTGCCCGAACTCTGGTTCACAAATACCTATAATTAGAGAAGAGTTTTTTACTTTACTCACTCATCTTATTCTCCATCTTCTCTATTCATTCCAAGCCTTCCTATCACTAAGAGCATTGAATCTTCAAATTTCCAAGACAACTCTGATTCTTCTAAGTGCCAGTGTCTTCTGATTAGAAGTGTTCGAGTTGTACAAGCTTGGCATATAGAAGCTATTTAGTTAGTATTGAAGTTTGTCCATGGGCTTCGGATAAAAACACGATATTGTAAGAAGTCGGCGTGTCTTTCGGAGTAAAGCACATGGTGTAACTACTATTTCAAATAGTGGATTTAACATCGAACAAGAGTCCTTGAGCCTGGACTAGTCTTCTCAGAGGGAAACCAGGATAAAATCTCGATGTTTTCGTATTGATTCTATCTCACCATTTAATTACTACTTTACATTATTGCTTTAATTATCTGTGTTTACTTGCCTTACCTGTATTATTTTTTATTGGGAATATTACTTCTGCTACACTCTATTCACCCCCCTCTAGAGGTACCATCGATCCCACAATTGGTATCAGTGCAAGGTTACTCTTAGTTGGATTAAAATTCCTTTAGAAACGACATTATTATACACTATTAATTGTGAAGGCCATTCTACAAATAGGCCTCCCCTACTTGATGGCACAAACTACATGTATTGGAAGACACGCATGAGCTTTTATCTCAAGTTACTTGATTTTGATTTATGGTCAATTGTTATCGATGGTTATAAGAAACCAGCTCGAATTGTTACAGATGGAAGCCTAGTTGATAAACTATATGACAATTATACTGATCATGAAAAGAAACAAGCAAGCCTTGATGCAAAAGCTATAAATGTTTTATTTTGTGTAGTAGATAGAACAAAATTCTATAGAGTATCAATATGTACCATGTCTCAGGAGGTTTAGAAACTTCTTGAGGTAAATCATGAAGGAACTTCACAGGTGATGGAATCCAAAATCTCAAGACTTACACAAGAATATGAGGCCTTCAGAATGAAGCCTAATGAGACTATTTCTAACATGTTTACTCGGTTCTTAGATATTGTTAATCCTTTATCTTCCCTTGAAAAAGAATACAACAATCTTGAAAAGAGACGAAAGGTACTTCGTGGATTGACCAAGAATTGGAATCCTAAAGCAACGACTATAATTGAAGGAAACGATCTCACAATAATGACTCTCGAGACACTTATGGAAAAGCCTATGACACATGAGATGGACCTAAAGGAATTTAAAAAGCCAACACCAAAGGAGAAGACAATCGCATTCAAAGTACATCACATGATGGCTTCCGATGACGAAAGTGAGAATGACAGTTCGTACATTGATCAAATAAGAAATCAAACAAAAAAAAAGATTCCAGAGATGAGCAAGAGTCGATATTCTACAGCTGCAACAGGATAGGTCATATCAAGAAAGGTTGTCCTACTGTAAGGAAGAGAAGTAGATATAAACAATCAAGCAAGAGAAGGACTTCAACCAGAATTATGCTAATTCTAGTATTTGGTGCGAAAGTGAAGCAAGTGATTATCTAGAGGAAGGGAGGCCTCGCAACACTACAAATCTATACTTCATGGCCACAGATGCAATGGTAATTTCAAATCCACCATATGAAGATTTTATATTTGATGAATTATCCGATGCCTTCAGTTATCTATTAGAAGATCAAAATAAGATGACGGGCATGTATAAATGTGCTATGAAAGAACTGAAAGAAGTACACTTTGAGTATACTAAACAATCTCCAATACTAGAAGATATTAGAGATAAAACAATCTCGAAATAATCTCTAATACTAAAGACGAATATCTCTGCTATGGAACAGTGTCGCAAGAAATTACGGAACCTTCTATACCCGATGTATCTACCGTATATCATTGAGTACTTTTATATCATTTTAGATAACTATTCTCAAGATGTTTCTCATGTTTATCTTCATATGCATCGTCGAGTATCTCCTACTCCAGTTGTACAGGCTCCTCCTCCTCTTCATCTTCCTGTTGTTGACTCATCTGTTAGTCACTGTAAACCCCTAATTTTTTTTGGGTATTTTTCTCGGCTTAAATTAAATTTTTACTATTTTAGAATGAATTGTAAATTATTGGTTATTTTCTTGCTGTATAATATTAATGATAGATTTTTATACCTAAATGTGGATATAAAATACCTTTTAATAAATATTTACAAATATTATTTATATAATTATTATTAGGGTTAGAGTTTTTTTAAGTCTTTTATGATTAGATATTACAACATTTACTATATGATAAGTACTGAATATTTCCTTGTATATATATATGGTTAAATGTTATTTCTTAATTATTTTATTATTTGGAATGCTAGAATGATTTATTAATAGTAATAATTGAATAGTACAAATATAAAGGTGCATTAAATATTTTAATAGGAATATATTTTCTTATATGCCAACTCAAATATTTTTTATTCATTATATATAAGTATACATAGAAGTAGATAGGAAAAAGAAAAAGAAAAAGAAAAAGAAAAAAATAAAAAAAATAGAGCATGAAACAGTGCTATGTACTGTTCCAATAAAGTGCAGCTGCACAGGCAACCCGACCATCTCCCCCCACTTTTTCCGCAAGCAACTAAACACAGAGACTCAGGTTTATGAAAGAAGGAAAAAAATATAACAACTCACTGTTCTCCGAAGGGAACAACACCTGATGTTCGGCCCACAGGATTACACCCAAGCCGGTTGGCCACCCGCAGCAGAGTTATATATAACTCTATTATATATATATGGCTTACGCGAAATCGAGAACCCCCAAAACCCTAGCAACGACCTCGCCGAACTTGAGGAGCGACTCCAGCGTGACATGCACACTCCGGCGCCGCCATCCTGCCGTCGACGATCGGCAGCCGTCGCCTGAACACCACTGGGCCGACCCAAAACAGAGAGCTCTGTTTTATTCGACCGCAGGCACGCCAAATTCCTCCTCGTCGTTATTCCATCATACTCCACTATTTTCGATTTCGTCAAATCCTACATAGAGCCTATCTAACCCTCTCTAAACCCCTCTAGATATAATCTTGTAAACCCTACTACCTTGCTCGGGAAATTGAACAAAAGTTCCCGAAAAACTGGCGGAATAGAACATTTTTAGAGCAGTCCCAATCCACGACTTGGAAGCCGAATTTTGACCCAAATACTGACAGTTTCAACAAACCAATTGAAGAAAGTCATTAACAATATAACCAAGAATGAAACGCATCTTTTAGATCGGATTTTCAATCACTATACAACAAGTAATTCATGATTGAACTTGACAAAAATATTGTTTTCAAAATATTAAAATTTTAGAAAAACTTTCGGAACTATACGCATCGAAAGGCGCGTATGGGTGTCACCACTATACGCATCGAAAGGCGTGTATGGGTGTAGCATGGTCGCGCACTATACGCATCGAAAGGCGCGTATGGGTGTTGCCAACATGTGGGAACTGACGGGACTCGATTTTGTTGTTTGTGCGCGACGAAATCAGTACGTATCCGTCGAGATACCCCCGTATCGACGTTTTGTAAACTTGACCATAACTTCATGCACGTTCGTCGGATCGACATGAAACTTATGCCATCATGACCGTATCGATTTTTTTGTCCTGTATGCCAAGTTTGGTACAATTCTGAGAAGGTTGATCGGAACACCAAAATTGGCGGGCTGCGACCCGCTCTAACGAGCGAATTTGTACACAGCCCACCAGAATCCCACTTTGGATATACAATTGGGTTCGTCTCCTCAAACCGGACCCGTAGACATATAGTTTGATGACTTTAGAGACCATAGATACTGTCACGCGTTTTGGTGCAAAACGGGTCCAACGGCGGATATCGTTTTGACCCAAAATTACGATTATGCCCCTGATCCAGAATTTGTCTTTTGGACAGGCTTTTCCTAGGCATATCTTTTATTCTAAACTCGTTCGTGATGTTTGTTTCAGCATCCGGAGCTTCTTGTGGATTTTGACTTTCGTGTTGACAATTCTGATTGTTGGATTTTGCTGCTTCTCGCACCACCCTGAGGCAAGATACCTTGCCTTATTTACTGTTTATAATTATATGCATCTTTATTTATTTATTTACTGCATATTTATTATCTGTTCTCAGTTGGATCCATTACTTGTTATTTTTAGTTCACTTTATTTGTTTTCTGTTATTTTTCCTTCTTGTCTTTTTATATGCATATGGACCTAGTCTTAGCGAACTACCTGCTGTTAGTGACCTTGGGAGGGAGAAGACAGTTAAATGTATGGGCTACCCCAAATCCCAAAAGCTGTAGTAACTGCATACTACGATAGTCGAGTCGCGAAGGGCACTAGCCTCGAGCTATGTGGACTGATTGGTCACGTGGGCCGTTAGCCTCGAGTTATGCCGACTGATAGTATTGGTACTTGACGTATGCGTGTTGTGAGTTATTACCTTGTCCTGGGGAGTCAGCCTTTACTTGCCCATACATCCATATGTCTTCTAATTTGCCTACTAGAAAGGTTAGGAGACCTTAGCAAATTTCATGTTCCAATCATGGCATAAAAAAATGTCACATCGCAGAATAGTAAGTTACCCCTTGTCCTTGTTTGGTTGTAAGGGTAGCCTACTGTTTAGATGATAGGATATTGAGCCGTGTTATGGTGTGGACACTTTTACTTTATTTTTATTTTATGGTGCATTTATATTCAGTTCATATGGCATGTTCTTCCTGTATCTTGTTACGTCCCTCTGAGGACATGGTGATCTCTCCAGGTATAGACAATTTCCCACAGGAGTATGGCTCAGTACTGGATCCATCTACCTTGATGATGAGGCATCTCCCGCTGATAACTAGATTCATGTTGTTCTTTGAGACTTATAGTGGACATCTACTGTATTTGAGATTATTTTCATAGCTGTTTGGTGTGGGCATGTCCACCCGGCTATCTTTTAACTCACTCATTTATTCTATTTTGACTTCTTATATCTTCTGTGTCTACTGTGGATGAGATATAGTTTTACTGATTTTTTTGGCCTGCGATTATATTATTACAGCTTATGTATATATACGAGGATTCCAAATATTAGAGTATTCATCGTATATATGCAGCTGGCATGTCTACGTACTTGGTCCTAATATTTTGGGACTGGGGCGTTACATATTTTTGTCGTGGCCTATGCAGGTCAGAAAATTTTGTTGGGTTACACGACTGTGCCCAACAAGCCTGCATATAGGAATATGAATAGTATCTCATCCATGATTATTGCCCCTTTTGAACTCCAAACTTTTCGAACACTCTTTGATTACCTGTATTGCCTCATATCTGACCCTTCATACTATCAGTCTAATTCATGGTTGGTAGAGGTTAGGACGATGACTCGTACTAGGTAGACATGTTCCATCTTTTCCACATTACTAGTCTAACTTTTATAAGTTGGGTAGAATGCCTCAATACATAACACTTCCCTGACCATCACCATTGCCTCAGACCGGAAGACAGTAGGACGACTGTATAGGCACGAACCCCGAACAAAACTTCGAATTCTTAAAGGACTGCAATTTTTTTATAATTACTTTCATCATTATCTCACGAACTTATGTTCTACCATCTTGACCAATGTTGCTATCATAGCCTAGATTTGCAAGCTTATTCATTTTTGAGCTTGTTCATGACATATATGTTATTGGAGGTACCCCACTAACATATTGTCTATCAGAACCGGTGCATGATGGTCTGATCAACTAGCGCTTTATAATTTTTATATAGAATGAGATCTGATCATAGCTTGGTTCGCTCTTTATAATTTTTATATAGAATGAGATATAATCAACTAGCTCCCCAATAACTTATCTGCAACTATGTTGATAATTATCTGCTTGACTATAACTTGTTCGAATCTATTCTAATATTATTCTATTTTCGTGCCAGAAGGATGAACCTTCGAAGCGGATGCGCTCCTACCTCGACGATTGCGTCTGGTGATGCAGCCACTCAGGAGAGAGAGGTCCTACCAATGACCCCGGTGACCCCGTATCAGCCAAGACAGTCACAGGCCACCATGACCCCATCGATGGTACAACAGGGAACTCAAGTGCCACCAGTCATCCAGACTGGGCAGACTACCGAGACACCAACCGAAGAGAATGTACCACCACCTTTACCACCATTCACTCAACAGTATCCAGCTCAATACGGACCACAGATGCCTCCACCACCAGAGGATGTGAACCCTACTACACAGTTCATGTATGCCATAATACATACTCAGTGGCAACAAGCTGAACTGATGAGGCAGAGCATGACGGAAGCACTAACTAGGCCCCCACCTCCATCTTCGACACTGGTACCAACACCAGCTCTATATTCATATGAGGGCTCTATCAATGACTTCATAGATATGAATCCCAAGCCCTTCAGAGGTACCGAGGAACCCCGAGAGGTCACTGCATGGCTTATCAGCATGGAGAAGCTACTGAGGGTGTCACAGTTGCCAAGAAATGATTGGATGACAGCAGTAGACTTGCTCTTGGAAGACAATGCCCATCATTGGTGGGAAGCCGAAGGAAGACGCTTGGGAGCCAAACAGACTTGGGAAATTTTTTACAAACTCTACAGTGAGAGGTTCTTTCCTATCCATGTACGTGATGCCCTCTATGATCAGTTCCTACACCTCAAGCAAGGGAACATGACTGCAGATGAGTACGATGCAGAATTTAGTCGACTGAGCAGATTCGGTGAGACATTAATTCCTACTGAGCTGGAAAAGGCAAAGAGATTTCACCAAGGATTGACACCAGAGCTCAAGAAGCATACTACAGTACAGTCTAGGGTTTCCCAGGCTGCAGTGTTAGAAGAAGCTAGAAGCCAGGAACTCCTTGACAAGGAAATACAACTGGCTCAGAGATGCCATATTCCAACAACTGGGCCAAGTAACCTTATCTATGGTGGACCAATCAGACATTCTATGACACAACCACCAATAAGAGCACCACCTTATCCAATTGATGAGCTTCTTATATGTCACTTCTGTCATAGAAAAGGTCATGTCATGAAGGATTGTCGTCGCAGATTAGGATAATGCATGATTTGTGGCTCAAATCATCACAAGGCCCGAGACTGTACAGAACAACTAAAAGCAGCACAACATCGGATGCAAGGACCCGTAGCACCAAGACCAATAGCAGAGCCCAGTCAACTATCACATAGAGGTTATCCTAGAGGATGACACTTAGCTGACCAATCTATAAAAGTTAGGCAGGATAGACAAGAGGCAAATGGACAAAGGTACGGACAAGCATTTAGTATTGCCATGATAGAAACCCATCCCGAGGTGGAAGATTTAGCAGGTATTACTCTAGTTACACCATTTATTTGTTTTAGACATGGCTTAGCATTAGAACAACACATTCATTAGCTTGGTCAACATGCACGGCATAATACTTGTCTTAATATGAATTACTAGTTACCAGCGATAATGCATATGTAGTACCTTCGACACCATTAGAAGTCTATTGACTATAAGTCTAGCAATCTTATTACAGAGATTTATGACTTAGTAGTTAGAGATCCTTCCATGATGTACCTTATAATTTGTTACCCCATCAGTAATCGTCTTGTACTATAGAAGAGTGAATCATCCAACACCCTCGGTACATGTGTCATCCTCGCAACCCTCACTAACGCGGAAGCGTAAAGATGACATGGGTAATCATTTCACTATTGTCCGAAATTCGAAGAACAATCCTTGACTCGACACAGTTCCTCCAACCGAACAAATAACCTAGTAGTTCACAACGTCCACTTCTATCCGCAACACTATGGATACTCATATTGTGACTTTAAAATTTGAAGCACAATACTAACCATTTTCTTCCAACAAATTCCACCCTCATGAACTAGACAAGCCACTCTACACCTATGACATACCTATCCTGAGCAAACACTCCATCCTATACTCCATTTCAATTACACCACATGTATAACATAATTTCTTTGTAGCAAACCATACATTCTCGTCCCAATTAATTTTTACCATACGATTTTGTCACAATCCCTCAAACGACTGGATACCCATGAACCATGCCAGACTAAGAATGTCCTACCTTATAGAATATGTTGTCAGATGGATTCCTTCTATGACTACCCCCTCCATATTTTCGAAAACTAAGTTAGGATTGGATATTTGATATAATTAATCTTCCTTCGTATTCATCCTCATTATATTTTTATATTAAGTCTATTTTTAATTTCGAGGATGAAATTCTTATAAGTTGGGTAGGATGTAAACCCCCAAAATTTTTTGGGTATTTTTCTCGGCTTAAATTAAATTTTTACTATTTTAGAATGAATTGTAAATTATTGGTTATTTTCTTGTTGTATAATATTAATGATAGATTTTTATACCTAAATGTGGATATAAAATACCTTTTAATAAATATTTACAAATATTATTTATATAATTATTATTAGGGTTAAAGTTTTTTTAAGTATTTTATGATTTGATATTACAACATTTACTATATGATAAATACTGAATATTTCCTTGTATATATATACGGTTAAATGTTATTTCTAAATTATTTTAGTATTTGGAATGCTAGAATGATTTATTAATAGTAATAATTGAATAGTACAAATATAAAGGTGCATTAAATATTTTAATAGGAATATATTTTCTTATATGCGAACTCAAATATTTTTTATTCATTATATATAAGTATACATAGAAGTAGATAGGAAAAAGAAAAAAAAATAGAGCATGGAACAGTGCTATGCACTGTTCCAATAAAGCGCAGCTGTGCAGGCAACCCGACCATCTCCCCCCACTTTTTCCGCAAGCAACCAAAACAGAGACTCAGGTCTCTGAAATAAGGAAAAAAAATATAACAACTCACTGTTCCCCGAAGGGAACAACACCTGATGTTTGGCCCACAGGATTACACCCAAGCCGATTGGCCACCCACAGCAGAGTTATATATAACTCTGTTATATATATATGGCTTATGCAAAATCGAGAACCCCGAAACCCTAGCAACGACCTCGCCGAACTTGAGGAGCGACTACAGCATGACACGCACACTCCGGCGCCGCCATCCCGCCGCCGACGATCGGCCGCCGTCGCCTGAACACCATCGGGCCGATCCAAAACAGAGAGCTCTGTTTTACTTGACCGTAGGTACGCGAACTTCCCCCTCGTTGTTATTCCATCATACTCTACTATTTTCGATTTCGTCGAATCCTACATAGAGCCTATCTAACCCTATCTAAACCCCTCTAGATATAATCTTGTAAACCCTACTTCCTTGCTCGGGAAATTGGAGAAAAGTTCTCGAAAAACTGTCGGAATAGAACAGTTTTAGAGCAGTCCCAACCTACGACTTGGAAGCCGAATTTTGACCCAAATACTGACAGTTTCAACAAACAAATTGAAGGCAGTCATTAACAATATAACCAAGAATGAAACGCATCTTTTAGATCGGATGATTTGGCTTGTACTATAGAAGAGTGAATCATCCAACACCCTCGGTACATGTGTCATCCTGGCAACCCTCACTAACGCGGAAGCGTAAAGATGACATGGGTAATCATTTCACTATTGTCCGAAATTCGAAGAACAATCCTTGACTCGACACAGTTCCTCCAACCGAACAAATAACCTAGTAGTTCACAACGTCCACTTCTATCCGCAACACTATGGATACTCATATTGTGACTTTAAAATTTGAAGCACAATACTAACCATTTTCAGATAGATGCCACATGGCTGGCCAAATCAACAAATACTCTTTTTAGGAGCTAAAAGCACATCGCCTCTCACGCGCAGCCAAATCATCCAGTTACAACAACGAGATCTTTGAGTAATGTACATGCGCCTCATGGCATTAACTCGGTCATGCTCATGAACGGGTGACAACTACCCAGGATCTCAGCAACAAATGAATCTCAACAATTGCCACGTATTAACTCGTTCGTAGTCCAACAGTACAGTCACAACAGATGTAATTCGAACTTCATGTGCTCAGCGTTCCTGTGCGCCAAAAACCCATGTGTGCATCATGTATTTGTGCATGGGTGGTTCATGCCACTCATTTATAAATATAAGGAGTCCTCCATCATTTCAACCGCCAATCTTTAGCTCGGATTATCTACAGAGAGATATTCAGAGAGTCAGAGCAATCTCTTATAGTCGTAAGATTATCAATGAAGTAAAGGAACCACTACAGTGTTTGATCTCCATCGTCACACTTCTCTAGAATTATTTGTACTTAGATTTCCTATTTAGGAGATCTCTTGTACTTTTTTTGTTCGAATCAACACAAAAAGTTTTTCAACTTTTTGTTCATAGCAAACATCGAACAATCCAGATCTCTATGCAATTCACTAACTAGACTCAATCTAATCAATATATGGACCGACACACGAACCGCTCGTATTAGTAGCTAGCCAAATATGTAAGCTCATGCGAACACAATGTAATCTCACTCACAGTGCCATGTCATGAAATGTGTCCAGTTATATAAATAACTTCATTGCTAATGGAAGAGCCTCCTAACCTATAAGTCACACACACACACACACACACACACACACACACACACACACACACAACACACACACACACACACTATTATATCGATGATACCATCGATAGAACCCAAGTCAAGCTTGATGCACTCTTCTAACATATCTATTTCTATGCACAACAACAAACCAAATATTTTAACAGTATAAGAAGTAGCAAGGTATCCTGCTTAGATTATCGACAAAACTGCAGAATATCGGTCCGGCTCCAACCTCCGTAGTCAAATGATCAAGAGCTCCTAGAATATAAAATAAACTAAAATAACTATCACTACATGACTTACCATATTTATACCTACCTTATATAGACCCAAACTATATTGGATCGATGGTACCTCTAGAGGAGGTGAATAGAGTACAGCGGAAGTAATATTCCCAATAAAAATAATGCAGGTAAGGCAAGTAAGGACAAATAATTAAAGCAATAATGTAAAGCAGTAATTAAATAGTGAGATAGAAGCAATATGCAAACACCGACATTTTATCCTGGTTTTCCTCTAAGTGGACTAGTCCAGGTCGAGTACCCTTTTTTGATGTTAAATCCACTATTTGAATAGTAGTTACACCGCATGCTTTACTCCGAAGGACACGCCGACTTCTTGCAACGTCGTATTTTTATCTGAAGCCTACGAAAACACTTCTACACTAACTGAATAACTTTTAAACGCCAATATTGTACAACTCGAACACTTCTAATTGGAACACACCTATATCTAGAAGAATGGAAGTTGTCTGGGAAATTTAAAGATTGAAAGCTCTTTGTTATAGGAAGGCTTAGAATGAATAGAGAAGATGAAGAATGAGATGAGTGAGTAAAATGAAAAACTCTTCCCTATTTATAGGTATTTTTAACGTTCAAATTTTTGAACATTTGGGATCCAAAAGAATATGTATTCATTCTGACCAGGAGGAAATTCAGGAGGACCAAGTTCGGGTACTAGGTTTTTAGAATGTTCTTTAGGTTCAGAATGTATTTTTGGGTATTAGTTTGGTTTGTATGAGTAGGTTTTTTTGAGTGAGGATGTTTGTCTAAATGCAAGTGATGTCCGACTAACAAAAATCTAGACTCAATAAAAGAAAATTAAAGAATAAATTGATAAAATCTTGCTTGACGAGAATAGCTGCGGTCTTCTATAGTCTTCGTACTTTATATATCAGATTCCAACTTTTAATTCAATTATCGAAATCAGGTTTATTATGACTACATGGGCCAATAATCTCTCCTATTTTGATAATTTGACAAAACTGCGATTGATACATAACAAATGTTTATATGGTAAGGAAGTAGCTTGGTATAGTGTTACTTTAACTTGGTACATTAGCTTGCTTTCCTGCAATAAATGACCAAGTCCTCAGAGCATTTAAAATCTAGCAAAAATATCTCAAACCAAGTCTTTAAAGCAACATATATTATTAATTTGTTCAAGTATAATCAAGAATTCTCCCCCGTTTTTCATATAATCAAAATGACAAAAAATCGAAGAATCATCATATAAGATATAGTAAATAGCATAAATTAGAAAGGCTTTAACAGAAGTAAATAACTAGAATGTCATACATAGAGTGCTGAAAAGAAACATAGACACAAAATGCGTAATGTTACAAAATGCTTTGAATAGCATCTATCACTAAGACATGAGAATAAAATGCAGCTCAAAAAGTAGTGACGCTGTATCACTAAAAATCATCTTCAAATCGTCATCATCATTATCATTAGTACCGGCTGCCCGAAAAGGGCTCCCGGACTCAGCAGAGCGGTGGGGACCGTAACAAGCAGCAGCAGGATTAAAGTAGCACTGAGCCTTTGGATCATCATTATGATAACCAATATATCACTGAGGGATCACGAACCATGGGAATGGGGCCGCTAGGGTTGTGGGTAAAGTTATAGATAAAATCCCACATAGTATTAGTCATGGATAGGAACTGTAGGGTGGTCCAAAAATCCATAGACCAAAACTGGTCCATAACCAAAGCCTGGAAAGACTCAAGGATACTGGAAAGACTCAAGGATACCATAATCAAAACGATGTCCGCCGTTGGACCCATTTTGCACTGAAATGCGTGCCAGTATCTGCGGTCTCAAAAGTCGTCAAACTATATGTCTACGGGTCTGGTTTGAGGAGACGAACCCAACCGCATGTCCAAAGTGGGATTCCGGTGGGCTATGTACAAATTCGCCCGTTAGAGCGGGTCGCAGCCCGCCAATTTTGGCGTTCCGATCAACCTTCTCAGAATTGGACCAAACTTGGCATACAGGACAAAAAAATTGATACGTTCCTGATGTCGCAAGTTTCACGTCGATCCGACGAACGTGCACGAAGTTATGGTTAAGTTTGCAAAACTTCGATACGGGGGTATCTCGACGGATACGCACTGATTTTGTCGCGCACACACAACGAAATCGAGTCCCGTCAGTTCCCACACGTTGGCAACACCCATATGCACCTTTCGATGCATATAGTATGCGACCACGTCGCCCAGTTTGTCGGGGCGTACGCCGTATCAGGAAAGTTTTTCTAAAATTTTAATATTTTGAAAACAATATTTTTGTTAAGTTCTATCGTGAATTACTTGCTGTATAGTGATCGAAAATCCGATCTAAAAGACGCGTTTCATTCTTGGTTATATTGTTAATGACTGCCTTCAATTTGTTTGTTGAAACTGTCAGTATTTGGGTCAAAATTCGGCTTCCAAGTCGTAGGTTGGGACTGCTCTAAAACTGTTCTATTCCGACAGTTTTTCGAGAACTTTTCTCCAATTTCCCGAGCAAGGAAGTAGGGTTTACAAGATTATATCTAGAGTGGTTTAGATAGGGTTAGATAGGCTCTATAGTCCCGAAACAGATCTAGATGGTAGATCGATCAAAAACATATACTTCAGTGCAAACAAGTTTGTTCTTTATACTAAGTAACGATCAGAAACTAATACTTCAAAGCAAACAAGTTTGCTCTATGTTCTGAGTAACGATCAGAATAAAGACTTCAGTGCAAACAAGTTTGCTCTCTATTCTGAGTATTATGAACTTCAGAGACTTCAGCAAAAAACAAGTTTGCTCTCCAATGAACCTGCAGCAAAGGATAAAAAACAGAGACTTCAGTATGAACAAGTTTTCTCTCTGTTCTGAGTAACAATCAGAAATAGAGACTTCAGTGCAATCAAGTTCTACAAGACCCGCTTCAATGATTTTAAAACTTGGACAAGTTTTGAAATACTTTGAACAAGAAGCATGGAGAGTAGAGCTGTTTAGGCGCATAACTTTTTGTTATTTTTGGTGTGACAACCCTATCATAGGTAATATAGACGTGATAGGTTTGGATACTTATGTTGGGGACATTATGTGGACTTGTCATCCTTGGCGTACTCAGAACTAAATACGGATGGAAAGTTGAGATAACAAACACCATAAGAGGTATTATGGACGTGCTAGTGAAAAGTCAATTGGTATGATGTTTACTCAGAGGTAATATGGAAATGGTAAACATACAATCCCATTAAAGGTATCTTACTCAGGGGTTATGCGAACATGGTAAGATATGACTTTGTAGGGATGCATGAAACAATTCATAGGTGATATGGACGAGATTGTTTACTGTTAGGGATATAACGACACAGAGGTTGCTTAGGTGAGAATGTTTACTTAGAGGTAATGTGGACGTGGTAAACACCAAATATTTTCAGAAATATCTTAGTCAGAGGTTATGCGAACGTGGTAAGATAGAACTCTGTGGGGATATCAAAGAAGAAATTCAGAGGTAATCTGGACATGATCCCTTTTTGATATGAGAATATACTAACTCATAGGTCACTAACTATAAATATTTACTCAAAGGTAGTGTGGACATGGCAAACCTTTAGTTAGAGTTATCTTACTCAGAGATTTTGCGAGCATGGTAAGATAGAACTCAGTGGGAACATAAAGAACAATTCAGAGGAGGTTTGGACGTGATTGTTTTCTACTTGAGAACAAGATAAAGGAACGTCCAAGTGCAGCTATGCTCCGAGGACATATATATTTAGCTAATTTTAGCTAGGGTAGTCACAATAGGAAAGTTCAGAGGTAATGTTGATGTCAACTATAACCTTTGTCATGGAATAGTTTTGAAACATTTCCGATCCAGCTGGGAATCGCAAACATGAGACATTTTGGGGCGACTGGGTCCTGTTACATGTTAATGTTTACTAGGAATAAGGTGCAATAAAAATACCGTACTTTTTCATTTGGTCTCCACTAGGGATAGGAAAGTACATGCTAAGACTAGACATAGTACTTCTTGAGAAATTTGTCATTGATCGGCATCATTAGCAAGTCTTCTTTAATTGTGAGTCGGTAAGCACACCAACTCTACTACAAAGGGGTCTTCCCATTTAGTTTTGAACTTCCTTCGTCTTGGACATCATGACCATTTTTGTTGCTATTGTTATAGGCGGTACGCTTCCCTCTCTCATCGAGAGCAGAAAAGTTTACCCCCAGTCAATGGGCCTCCTTGGCATTCTCTCCAGCATTGTCGGAGCTGATAATGAATGTCGTTAAATCTGTACATTGACATGAGTTGGTCCAGAGTTTGATTGGTGCTAGCATGTTCTTGCGACATGCGTCCATCAGTACTAGCTTGGAAGTGCCGGATGCTAGTCTCAAGGCCGCCTAGCGATAGCGTTCGATATAACCTTGGACCAGGTCTTTCTCCTTCAGAGTGATACCCATGATGGAGGACTTTGTCATATCCATTCTTCCTTTATAGAATCAGAAGAGGAATAGTCGCTTAACATTATCAAAGGACAAAATGCAGTTGTCAGGGAGGATGCAGTACCACTCGTATGCCACACCCTACAATACTCTAATGAAGAGACTTGTGAGCAGGGCGTCATCTTCTTGTAGATGCCCTGTCATGGAGGCAAAGTATGTCTAGAAGCGATAAAAAGACTCTTTTCCATCGAATGGTGTCAAGGATTATGGTTTATACTTGGCAGGGTAAACCACATTGTTCTACTGATGAGGGTATGGTTGCTGAATCCCATGTTTTTGGAGTGACTCACGTTTATCATTGGCATCAAAGCGAGCGTGCAACTCTCTGATAGCCTCATGTATGTCATCTGACACTGGCGGGGTAGATGACCGTAGAAAAATATGGTTCTCAGTCGGAGGTATTTAGATTCCACGTTCGTCTATGGGTCTTGGCTTGATGGAGCAGAGGTTCTTGGCGGCAAGGATCTTGGCGGCAACCTATCCTTGAGCTCCATGACCATCTAGCTCAATACTTGCATGGATTCACTTATCGTATGTAGACCCATTTCGAGGGCCTTTATACGATGCTAGTGGTTTGATCCCTTACTGCTTTCCACATTGTCACCTCATGTCATGTATACTAACATCAGGTGATGGGAACTGGATTTTGAGGTGGATCTTTTGCTTACTAGTTTAGACCCTTGAGCTTCGCTATCCTGGGGGAAGATGGACAGATTGGTATCATCCTCAGAATCTAAGGGATAGACACCCCCAGCCTGCTGATAATTTGTACCCCAGAGACGTCAGTATTAGTCCGAACGTCGGGAATTTACTACTCCCAGCCTATGCAGCAGTCTCCCTGGAAGAAGGCCTAGCTTTTGAACGGGTGTTTTAGAACACCCCATTACTGGCCGCAGCTAACTTGCTGCCTTAGGGTCAACTTTTTTATGCGTTAGCCAAGATAGGAAGATTCTTGGATCTCTTCTTCAGGGAAGGCAAGCTCGATGTAGAATTACACGAGGCGACTAGAAGTTCATCTTTGTCTTATATCGGCACCTTTTTTCTGAGACATTGTCAGATAGGTGTAGCTGGCTGCAGTTGATGATAATGTTAGCACAATTATGCCTTGGAAGAGGCAAATTATCGTGCGTAACAGTCGCCTCTTCTGTTTTGTATTTGTGACTAATCACATCATGCAAATCGTGCGAAGAGAGATTCATATTTACACCCACTTCCTACGCATGGCAAAGCCGAGCATTTGGGTCTGTATGTGAGTGGTGTGCTCCCTGATCTGGTTCCAGCGCATGAGATGCACCCAGATCATTGGTAGAAGACTTATTGTTAACCAAACCTACTTATTGCGTACAACCCATATGGGCGCGTGGGATTGATAACCCAAAATTTTCTCCCTATCTTGGTTCCAGCGCATTAGATGTGCCAAAGTGACAGGTAGACTTAAAAAGCTGACCCATACTGGACGTAGATGCGCCTGAGTCATTTCTGTACAACTTACCATCGGATGCTCATGCTACTATCAACGCATGGCTATGACTTGTTGTTGGCATTGTAGTTCTAGTACGCATGGCATGCACCGTTATGTACTTCTTTGCATTGCTCAAAGGCATGTAGTAGTTGTAATCCAAGTTTTGACCCCCTGCCTCTGCCGGGAGGTTGGGACGTACGTGGCAAAAAAAGCCTGTCGAAGACACTGGCTTTGCTACGTATACAGACTTTGTTGTTCCTTGGTACAAAGGCTTTCCTCTTCTACTGTGCCCTAGCTCGGGGCTGGTGGTTAACGCTGTGCCTCTCATCACCATATGCTGACCCCAATGTAGCTTTAACTCCTTTGACAAAGTTAAGAAATTATGTTTGATGCACCACAGAAGCAGGTTGTATGGGAGCAGGAGGTGCATCTCCACAGCCAAGCAATGCCTCACCAACAAAAAGTTGGTGATGTAGTGCCCTGCTTCTGATAGGCAGCGGACTCCTTAATATGCTTGCGTCGAGTCAGATCAGTCGGGAACGTAGATGGCCATCTGAATTGATCACTGAGCTTGGTAAACGATAACTCCTTGCGACATCGATCAAATTGATTTGGACGAATGTTACAAGAATTGAATCAATTAATGGAATGACTTCTGTTGGGATAAGTCCTAGATGCAGCAGGCTGCGTCTCGGCGAGTCAACTCTATATAAGAGTCTCTTCGATGGGACTGGACTGTTGCATGGTTTTCTTGGAGCTTTTGTTGCTTGGTTTTGATGAATGTGTTTGCGTGTCGTTTTTTGAATGCGTTCTACGAATTTCGAAATAAAGGATTAAAAAAGGAATTCTGACCAAGTATTGGTGCTAATGTAGGAGCTGACGTAACTGAAGCTTCAATATTTCAAAGCACTTCAACACTCGGCACGATCAAATACTTGGTGGGTGGTTCGGTCCCTTCTTTTCTACTATGTCCCGCAAACGAAATTATTTTTCCTCGAACTTGATCAAATCGACGATGCCAAATTAAATCTATGACAATCCACTAAGATCAAGATCTGAGGAAAAATGTATCGATTTATTTAGAGTAATGGGCTTAGGGTTGATGACTAATGGGCTTGGGCCAAGTTTCAAGGCTAATGAATCAATCCATAAGTAAAAAATCTATGCACCTAAATCACTTAATCTCTCTATGAAACATGATTCAAAATAACTAAACTTGGGTCGACTTAAGTTAGACTACGGTCCCACCATGCTAATCAAGTCACCATAGCTAGGTCAACATCTAGGTTAGTCTCCATAGTCTCAACTAGCAAAGGTCAAAAATAACAACCATCCCTTCAATATTTCAAAATAAATCCAAAATTTTCAAAATGACCAAAATACCGTCAAGCTAAAATGTGGAAGTGACAAATCTACCCTCCTTAAAAGAATTTCGTCCTCGAAATTGAAAAGCGAAACAAAACTGATGAGAAGGATATATAATCATTCCTCAAGGTCCAAAAAGATATGGGTATCACTCGCGCATCTCATCCTCCCGCTCCCTGGTAGACTCTCTTAGAGAATGATGACTCCATGCGACACGAACCAAGGGTCTCACGTAGTTTCTCAGTACCTTCTCCCGACGATCCAAAATCTCCACTTGGTGCTCTAGATAACTGAGAGTAGGTCCCACCTCAATCTCCAAATGGTCGAGTACATGGCTAGGATCAGCCACATATCGTCTCAACGTTGATACGTAGAATACGTTGTGGACACCCACTAGTAAAGGTGGCAAGTCTAGCATGTATGCCACGTCACCGACTCTTCCTCTGATCATGAAAGGTTCGATGAAGCATGGGCTAAGCTTCCAACCTCCACCAAAACGTATCGTACCACGAGTCGGAGATATCCTCAGAAAAACCAGGTCTTTGACCTAAACACAAACAAGGTCTCATGTTACAAAACAATCAAACATGATAAAACAAAACACAAAGAAACAACCTACTTCTAATCCTATCTCTAAGTTGTACCTCAAACTCCAAAGGCCTCTGGTGGCTATCGGCCCAATGCCGATGTCTGTCCTGCGCCACGTGAAGTCTGCCTTTGATAAGCTTTACCTTCTCGGCTGCATCAACAACCATCTCAGGTCCCAATAAAGCTCTTTCTCTAACATCATCCGAAGATAAGGGTGTACAACATCTACACCCGTACAGTGCCTCGAAGGGTGACATCTCAATGCTGGCCTGAAAACTGTTGTTGTAAGTAAACTCCACCAAGTGGAGGTGATCCTCCCAGAATCCTCCAAAATCTAAGACGTACGTCCGCAGCATGTCCTCGAGAGTTTGAATAGTCCTCTCTGACTGTCCGTCCGTCTGAGGGTGGTATGCAGTACTAAACTTGATCTGAGTGCACAAACTAGTCTACAGACTCCGCTAGAAATGGGAAATAAAGCGACTATCCCGACCGAGATGATGCTAACCGGAACTCCATGAATCCTGACAATCTGTTGCATATACAACTTTTCTAGCCTCTCAGTAGATGTACCTGTCTACGATGACCCAAATCGTGTCTTTCCCTCCTGGTGTACGCGACAATCCAGAAATAAAATCCATCGTAATGTGCTTCCACTTCCACTCTGGAATGGGCAATAGCTGCAACAAACCTCCTGGCCTCTGCCTCTCTGCCTTGACTAGCTAATAGACCAAACATCTGGCTACGAAGCGAGCTACCTCCCGCTTCATCCCATACCACCAGACGTGCTTCCTCAGATCCCTATACATCTTGTTGGCACCTGGATGTATAGAGTATTGAGATCGGTGGGCCTTATGCATGACCTGCTTCCTAAGCTCTCCACTGGATACACACAGCCGAAAACCGTACATCAAAGTGCCATCCTCTGCTAGAGTAAACTCGTCATCCACCAGCCTTGCTCGAACCTGCTCTCGGATATACCATAGGGCAACATCCTCGAACTGCATCAAGTTGATCCTCTCCATCAAGTCCGACTGAATCTGAAGGCCCCACATCTGTATCTGAACTCCTGGAACAATCACCGCAATCCCCAGGCTCTCCAAATCTACTTGCAAGTGACGACCCATAGTCAAACACATGGCTGTCGGATACCTAGTCAAGGTATTGGCAACCACGTTGGCCTTCCCTGGGTGATACTATAGTGAAATGTCAAATTCCTTCATCAACTCTAACCACCTGCGCTGCCTCATGTTGAGCTCCTTCTGTGTAAACACATACTTCAAGCTCTTATGATCTGTAAAGATATCTGCCCGCTTTCCATATAAGTAGTATTTCTACAACTTCAAAGCAAATATCACTGCTTCTAACTCCAAGTCATTGGTAGGGTAGTTCTTCTCATGGGGATGTAACTGCCTGAAAGCATAGGCAATCACCTTCCCATGCTACTGCAAGACACAACCCAAACCCTTCCCTGAGGCGTCACCGTAGATAGTGAACCCTCCTGATCCTGATGGCAATGTCAGAATCAGAGCTGTCGTCAGCCGCTTATTCAACTCATCAAAAGTGACCTGACACTCCTATGACCAGACAAACTCTGCATCCTTCCGGGTCAGCCTAGTCAATGGCTCTGCAATCTGGAAGAAATCCTGTACGAACCTCCTGTAATAGCGTGCCAATCCCAAGAAGCTCCTGATCTCTGCTACCGAACTCGGTGCTGACCAAGCCTCAACTGCCGTGATCTTCTTCAAGTCAACTGAGATCCCATCTCCAGTCACCACATGACCGAAGAAGTCAACTCTGTCCAAAAAGAACTCATACTTCGAGAGCTTGCCATAAAGCTCCTTCCTTCTGAGTGTCTCTAGAAACACTCTCAAGTGCTCCTCTTGCTCATCCTCAGTCTTCGAGTACACTAGGATATCATCGATGAACACCACCACAAACTTGTCCAAGTACTGGTGGAACACCTTGTTCATCATGTTCATGAATACCGCCGGGGCGTTGGTCAGCCCAAATGGCATAACCAAGAACTCAAACTGACAATACCGCATCCTGAATGCGGTCTTCGGGATATCCTCCTTCTTCACCTTTACTTGATGATAAACTGACGTCAGATCAATCTTCGAGAAAACTCGAGCTCCGCTCAACTGATCAAAGAGATCATCAATCTGCGGCTGTGGGTGTCTGTTCTTGATCATGAGGTTGTTGAGTGCCATATAGTCGATACACATCCATACCGATCCATCCTTCTTGGGTACAAAGAGTACCGGTGTACCCCAAGGTGAAGAACTCGATCGGATGAAGCCTTTGCCCTACAGCTCATCTACCTACTTCTTCAATTCCACCAACTTGCTATTGTTCACTCGATAGACATACTGAGAAATCGGTTTCATACCAGAAACCAAGTCTATCGAGAACTCAACGTCTCTGTCCGGTGGAAGTCCTGGCAAATCTTTCGAAAAGACGTCCATGAACTCCGCAATCAAAGGATCTGGAATCGCCTGTGTAGAAGCATGGAAAAGAACAGGAAAATCCATGCGGCTCAAAATAGTTTGAGTCTCATACGGTTCAGAGAAGCTCTCAGAGTCTCATGCGGCTCAGGAGTTTTATGCGGCTCAAAAGACGCCAACCTAGCCATGCGGCTCGAGTAAAAGCCACGTGGTCTCATGCGGCTCGCCTCTACTGCTGGCCATTAAGCAGCGGCCTCATTTAATGCTCTGACACAACAAGGCAGCTCTGACAAAAAAGTGAACTGACAGCTCTGACATAAATTGCAATGATGACTCTGACGTAATGGCGTGCTCCGAGGGAAACGAAGAAAATCTCTATAGCTGGCACGATCCATCAAATCCCAAAGTCTTACATACGGCTTTGACACGTGGCCAGCCGCATGCGTTTCAGGTGGAAGCCACCCCCATGCGGCCACTACCCTCATGCGGTTCGGATTATGGGGACCATCTCCATGCGGCTCAAATCCTGAGAAGCTACCCCCATGCGGCCGCTACTCTCATTAGGCTCGGATCATGGGGACCATCTCTATGCGGCTCAAATACTGAGAGGCCACGCCCATGCAGCCTTAACACGTGGCCAGCCTTATGCGGTTCAGTGGGAAACCACTCGCATGCGGCTCAGATTTTGGAGGTCACACCTATACGGCTGCCACCTTCATGCGGTTCAAATCCTGAGGAGCAACCCTCATGCGGCTCTGTCAAGACACCCTATCCCTGTGGCTCGCGGTTAGGACACACGGCAGAAGATTAGTCCCCCCGTGTCCCTACGGCTCGCAGCATGATGATGGTTGGACACGTGGCACCAAATCAATCAAGATTTATCAATAAATCCCAATAACCAGATTTAGTGCAATCATCATAATTACCCAGATCAAATCAGATTTATTACAATCAAGCAGACTGAACACGTGGCAGGAGATCCGAGCTTGTCATAATAAATCACGAAAATTCGTGGCAATCAACATTAATTGCCCATACAGATTTGGCACAATCAACATTAATCGTCCAGATTTGCTGCAATCAAGATTAACGGCACAGATTAATTGCCAACAAAATAGGATCAAGAAAAATGGTAATTAATCCCCAAACTGCCGACTTCTCAAGGGGCAATCATTACAAACCCTAATAATCACACCCCACTCCTATAAATAGCAAGGCGTCGTTCCCTTGCAAAAGAGAGATCCCACGGGATGGACACATAGAGAGAAAATGGCACGTACAGAAGAGTCTCCCCACACATTCCGAGAGCATTTCTTCATCAGAGACAAGGCTACGTCCGATCGTCCAAGGAGTAAGGCAGAGCTGCCGTCGCTTTTCCGAGCCTCTACCGTCCCCCAGAATAAAAAATAAACAATCGTACTTAGATTGCTGTACCTAGGTTTTTATTCCTAGGCTTTCTTTGTACGAGCGAGTTTGTATTGTGAGTCTAAGTTCAGTCCTCCTATAAAATTGTTCTGTACTTTTACAATCAATGGCAAACACGATGGCGACTCTGCTGGGGACTAACTTCTCCACGGTTGAGGAGTTGGTGACACAATCGGACGCAGCCAAACTTGGCTCCACTCAACAAATGTTGGTCGCTCGGTTCGACCAACAGGCGTTTGAAGAAATGCTCTCCGATGGGGGCGCTGGCCCGGTCCAGCGGCGAGCCCACAAGAATGGAGACCCAAATCATTCGCTCCTCCCAAGCTCTCGAAGAAGTACTCTCTGTTGCCCGAGACAGCGAAGAAGTCTCACTTGCTGCCCCACTTCAGATCATAGAGGACTCTGTTGTGCCCAAGTCCGGCAGAAGAAAATACTATAATGCTGGACTTACGGTGGCAAAGTGGAACTTTATGCGGTCCAAGACGCATAAGGTTTCCAGCCGTATGGAGAAGACTCATACGGCCACAGAAGTTAGCCGCATGCAGAAAGCCCATGCGGCCAAAACTGCTAGCCGCATGCAGGTAGCCTGCACGGTCACGACTTCCAGCCGCATCCCGAAGGTTCATGCGGCCACCGCTTATAGCCGCATACAAAAGGTTCATGCGGCCACAAAAGACAGCCGTATGCAAACAGCTTGCACGGCCACCGATCCCAGTCGTATACCAGCTGTCCCATGCGGCTCATGGTCAGTCTTTGACCGCCTCTCATACGGTCCTGACCTTGAAGGCTCTCTGGAGTATATGCCAGACTCTGTTGTGACCAACTTAACTCTTCCTATTATGTACTCTCGGGTGCCAAAGGGAAGAAGTCTAGGATGGTACATGCTCATCAAGCTCAGTCGGCTGTCCCAACTTCTAACTATCAGGGCATCCCACTTACTATTACACGGGCCCCTTATGGTAAGTTGTATAGAACTACCCGTGTCCAGCCCCCGGCGGCCAACGAACGGGATAGTTATCAAGAACCTCCCAACAATGATTAGGGGGAAGTACTCGTACTACCTCCACATCAGGGAGCAGGCAGGATGCCAACACACTCATGTGCTCAGGACTCCCGGGCCGACAAAATGGGTGACTTGTGCAACGTGATTCTTCACAAACGCAAGGAAAGAGACGAAAACTTGGTGTGTAGAGAGTCATGTCGGGGACACCACTGCACCCAAGTCATTGTCAGCTGCTGCTGCAACACACAAGTCGTTGGAAGACCGACATTCTGTCTTCCAACGACTACAACACTCAAGCTCAGAAGACGAGACGATTCTCGTCGCCTCATGCAATTCTGCCTGAAGATTCTTGGCAGCGGGAGAGGGAAGAAAACAAATGTCTCCAGTCCAAATATCTTAACCGACATAACCAAGAAACTCTCTTCTAAGCGGTTGTCTACCACCGTTACAGGAGGAGTTTACCAAGGTACCCGCTCAAAGACGAAATTTGCCACACTTGGAGATTTGTCGTCCACATCTCTGGGAGGCATTGGAGCAGGGATAGCACTCCTCCAAATATCCACGATAATTTGGTGTTCCAAGAAGATAATCCAGAGGAAATGGTTCACCTAACAAATGCAGCAGATCCCGACGTCCCCGAGGACGTCCACAACTCTCAAGATGAGGCAAGCTCTGAAGCTGGGGGTACCACTCCTTCTAAGTCTAAACCAGAGGAGAACATTCCCACATACCCTGACGACTTCTCTGTACAAGGGTCTGACTCAGAGGGCACATCCTCCGTCGTTCCTTCCATCTCTTCTTATATGAGGACGGTGTTCAGGACGGACAGCAACCAAGATGGTCCTAGTGATCGCCAACGCATCGACACCCTGTAGGCCATACTTTATGCCTTGGTCAAGTCCATGGACAAGATCAAAGCTGCCCTTCCAACTCTGCAAGGAAGGACGCCAGGCCAAACAAGCTTAGGTCCCGCAGTCAATGTGGACTCGAACTCAGCTGTACCAAATCCGGGTGATAATCCTCCTAAAATATCGGCTCATACCGCTGCAGACGAGGCCAAGAAGGCAAGAAGAGATGTCTAGGAGCTCCGAGCCATGTTCCATACCCGAGAAAACTGCGAGGACCTCAGGATACGACAACCATATCCTGCTACAGGGATGTGCCCTTCCCACCAAGATATAAACCATTTAACATCAATCCATATGATGGAAAGACATCTGCAAGCAGGTACATCACCTACTTTGAAGTCACAACCGACCATCTTCCTCATGACGATGCCATACTTACGCGGTTGTTCATCGGGGCTCTGGAGGCGGTCGCCTTCGATTGGTACCGCAACTTGCCAGACAACTGCATCCATTCCTTTGCTGGCTTCAAACGTATGTTCCTGGAGAGGGTCTATAAAGTAGGACAAGACGTGACAATGTCCACCCACATGGCCATTTTTCAGGGAGAAAAGGAGCTGACAAGGAACTATATCGAGCGATTTTGCCAAACCGGTAACCCTGAATCCTCCTTAATTAAAATTTGCCAAAAGAGGCTGCTTTCCACAATCAGCCTCTGGATGGGCGAAAGTCAGTTTAAGGATTGGAAGACGTTCATCATCAGTGCCACTAGCGGAGAAGACAAATTGAATAAAGCTCGCCAACTGGGATTGTACGTCTCAGAAGGAGAGGACAAGGGCAAACGCCCTAGCACCAACAACAATAATGGTGGTAAGCTCTCTAATAATCGAGACAACAAGGGTGAACAGGCTATGGTGGCCAACCCAACTCCGAAGCCTGAACCGAAGCTGACAGAGAAGCAATGGCTTTAGATGACCTATTCTTTCGACGACGGCCATGTCAAGCCCATCTTGGACATGCTCATACAAGGAGGCCGGATTCAGCTCCCTCCTCCAAGGCATGAACCTCGTCCTGCAGAAATGGAGAGCCCCAAGTACTGCCACTACCATCGCTATGTCCACCATGCTACACAAGACTGCTACCAACTGAAGCGATACATCCAGCATCTCATCGATTCTAAGGCCTTGGCCTTCGATTTTGAAGAGGTAACCGTAGCAGCCAACATGCTGTCAGTACAATTCGGCAAATTCCCTCCGACAAAGACTCAATATGGAGTAGTGCCCGTCCCTAGAGGAAGGATGGAGATCGCTAACCTTCCACCTCCCCGAAACTAGGATGCTGGCCTAGTGCCCCTTACCACATCATGAGGGGAGGTCATGTGGGTCCATCCAGATCAGGTACCTGAAGTGACTCAGTTCACACCTCCCTTTACCAGCAAGAAGAAGACTAGAAAAGTCAAATCATGCCGCATAATCTCCGCAGATGTCGAGGAAGCTACGGCTGTCGTCACCCGGTCGGGTGCACAATCCTAACCTACATCGGGTAACCCGGCTGAAGATCATCAACCGACAGCTGCTGATGCTCCAGGACCCTCGCAGCCTTCGACGACCGACAAGCCTAGGCCGAAGGAGACTCGCTTCAACAAACTGCTCCCAAAAGAGACGCCTCATAGGCTGGAGAGGCCCTACAACTTAGACATCTTGGCACAATTGGCCAACACACCAGCCAAATTATAACTATACGAGCTCCTGAGGCTCTCCAAAGATGTTCGTGTTGCACTGAGCGAGGCACTCCAGAATGCCGACGCATATCTGGCTCAGTCGAATCTCACTGGAGAAAGCTCGCCTACAGATCTTCAGGACAGCGCTTGCATAGGTTCAATACCGAACATTATCTTCACTCCACAAGACATGCTTATCAAGACCAACCTGCACGATCGCCCTCTGTATTATACCGGATACATTGGCGATATCAAGGTGGATCGGATGTATATTAATCTCGGTTCTTCCATAAGCATCATTCCGAAGAGCTTACTACACCATCTGTGCATCCCAATGTATTGTCTGACGTCGACAAGCATCGCCATCAGCAGTTTCAATTCAGGCAGAAGCTATCCGAATAGGAAGATTCGCTTGAAGTGCCAAATCGGCGACCTTCAGTCAGAAGTGACCTGTTATATAGATGCGGACACTTCCTACAACATTCTCCTGGGGCGTCCTTGGATACACGATTACATGATCGTGCCCTCCACACTGCACCAGTGCTTCAAGTACGTCGACAAGCACGGCTTCGTGAGGACAGAATTTGCCGACATCGATCCCTTTAAAGGGGTCGAATCCTACTACTCAGATTCATGCTTGTACGAAAAGTCGAAAAAGCACCTTGCCGAAGGAGATACTCAAGCTCAAACTCAGACGACAATTGGATTGGAAGAACCTTTGACAATCCACCTCCAAGCCCGCAAACCTAGCAGAACTGTACCCCTTACGGCCACTCTGCGTAAGGACGCAATCAGCCTCTCTGCACAGGAGGAGTAGATGATAATCCGACTACCAAGGTCTGGCCAAGCGCCAAGACCCACGACAGAGCCACTGACAATCAGGCTACCTAGAGCTAGTCAGCAACAAATAGAGGAGCTCAATCCCTATGTCAAGCCGATGACGATTCGTCTTCCCATAATGAATCGGCAGCCGAGCGCTAAGCCGGGGACTGCTAGTCACACTACAACAAAATAGATAAATAATGACACTTTCTTTACGACACTTTCCAACTAAGTGTCATTATTTTTTTCTTGTGATGTCAGTATACTAAAAAGTGTCATTATAATTTAATATTTATCATCATCTATGTCACTTTCTAAAAAGTGTCATTAACCTAATTTTGACAACACTTTTAATACAAGTTTTGAATGTCGTATAAAATATTATACTAAACACAACACTTGGTAGGTGTCTTCTAAATATTTATTTTCCCCCCAAAAGAATTCGTTTACCGCAACTTTCCCAAAATTTGGCGCTCACCCCGCGGTCCCAAATAAGCCCATATAATTCTTCTTCCCTTTTTTCACCAGATATTCTCTCTTCCTAAACTTTTTCCCTCTCTTTCTCTCCATCGGCAGGAGGGACCTCTCCCCAAACTTTTTCCCTCTCTTTCTCTCCATCGGCAGGAGCAAGCTCTCCTAAACTCTTTCTCTCCATCGGCAGGAGCGATCTCAGCTCTCTCTCTCTTATATTGGCTGGAGCAGAGATTTTGATCGTCGTCGGCGCCACCATCTCAGCTGGAACCGGCGGTCATCTCTATCACAAGTCTAGGTCATCCCTCTCTTTGTTTCTTTATGTATTATGTAGGGTTTTATAAGCACAATAATTGGGGATTTTGGAATCGATGATGGTTTTCCTTCTTTTGTTAGGGTTTAGAAGATGAATCGATCATTATCTAGGATTTTCTTTCTTGATATTGTTTTTTTTGGATCTTTTGTGAATTTTTTTTCTCATCTTTTCTTTTTTTATGAATTTTTACTTGTACCATATGGCCATTAGCGCGATTCCGTGTAATTGTTGTGATTTTTTTAAGAATTTTTACTTGCAGTACAGGGTTTAGAAGATTTAGAAGAATAATTTTTCTGATATATATAACAGTAGAAGCGAGAGGAAGGGAAAAAATTCTAGCCGTTTCTTTTTCATCGGATCACTGTTCCAATCTCGCACGGAGGTGAGGAAAACCCTAACTTTTTTCTTCCAAATTGTTAGATCTGATGTTATTATTCAAATTTATTGTTAATTTCTCTCTGATACTGGGATTTGGGCCCGAAATTTGGGGGTAATTCCCATTTTTGAGTTGTAATTATTGATCCGATTGTTAGAATTTGGTTGGAAATGTTGACTAGTGGTTGGTGGAACTGGAATTATTGTTAATTGCTGTAGAAATTTGTTTGAGATCCTAGATATGTCAAAAAGATCCGGTCTTCATGGTTGGGGAGTGTTGTTTGGATCCGGTCTTAATGTGAAGAATATGATATGGTTTTTTAGATGGAACATTAGATGGTTCATCTAATTCTGAAAAGGTTGAGAACTGTTGTTCTTTATAGTATTTACACTTGTGAGCTCTGATTCTTGTCGTATATTGAATGCTAAGCATTTATGTTTTAAATACCTCACTTCTAAGTTATTAGTTGGTCATTCATTATAATGTTCCTTTTGTAATATCTTATGGTGAGCAATTAGCCAGTCACATAATGGCCAATTAGCTATTTTTTGTGTGATTGGTCAGTTAGCTCACCTATAGTGATCCTAAAATGTTTTCATTAGATACCTCAATTAAAATTTGTTAGTTGATCCTTTATTATATTGTTTCATTGTAATGTTCCTTTTGGAATATCTTATGGCGAGCAATTAGCTTTCATATAATGGTCAATTAGGCTATTTTTTGTGTGATTGGTCAGTTAGCTCGCCTATAGTGATGTAGTGGAGGTTTTGCATTGGAAGCCTAAAATGTTTCCATTAGATACCTCGCTTAAATTTTTCTTAGTTGATCTGTAAATTGATTTCTGTACTATAATATTTTAGAAGGCAACTTTAAGGGATAGTTCTTTTTTTCCTGAAGATTTGTATGCATAGATTATTGTCAATGAGAAAAGTCATCTTGTGTAATGTAGAAATGTCTAAACCCTTTCAGTTGATGTTGTTGACAATATATCTTACAAGGCACTTTAGTTTTCTATTAGAAACTTGATTTGTTTTCTATTAGAAACTTGATTTGTTTTCTATTAGAAACTCCACTAGACCTATACAATGTATTGCTCATATTTACCAAAAACTTGATTTGTTTTCTATTAGAAACTCCACTTTAGTTTAGTTAATTGCTTCCAGAAATTTTATAATGTTTAATTTTGTCACTTGCATTAGTTGATCTGTTATGTCATTTATGAAGCACTTTGGTCCTGAAGTCAGTCCATAGCCTGCTCACTCTCTAGGTCTTATGACTCTTTATCTTATTACCTTGAATTGTTGACACTACGCCTTTCTGGTTTCTGGTTGGGTGAGACCGTTATTCACATGTTTGTCCGAAATGGATAGGCATAACTGTTATTTGTAAAGTGATCCTATCTTCGATGAATTGACCATTACCTTCACAAGAATTAATTCACATTTACTTATTAAATTTTCAAGATGTTGGATAGCATTTCTTGTGGTGATCCTATCTTCAATGATTTGACCATTACCTTCACAAGAATTAATTCACATTTACTTATTAAATTTTCAAGATGTTGGATAGCTTTTCTTGTGGAATGCAGCTGAATAACATTTTCTTGATATGTTTTAAATACCTCACTTCTAAGTTATTAGTTGGTCCTTCATTATAATGTTCCTTTTGTAATATCTTATGGTGAGCAATTAGCCAGTCACATAATGGCCAATTAGTTATTTTTTGTGTGATTTGTCAGTTAGCTCACCTATAGTGATCCTAAAATGTTTTCATTAGATACCTCAATTAAAATTTGTTAGTTGATCCTTCATTATAATGTTTCATTGTAATGTTCCTTTTGGAATATCTTATGGCGAGTAATTAGCTTTCATATAATGGTCAATTAGGCTATTTTTTGTGTGATTGGTCAGTTAGCTCGCCTATAGTGATGTAGTGGAGGTTTTGCATTGGAAGCCTAAAATGTTTTCATTAGATACCTCGCTTAAATTTTTGTTAGTTGATCTGTAAATTGATTTCTGTACTATAATATTTTAGAAGGCAACTTTAAGGGATAGTTCTTTTTTTCCTGAAGATTTGTATGCATAGATTATTGTCAATGAGAAAAGTCATCTTGTGTAATGTAGAAATGTCTAAACCCTTTCAGTTGATGTTGTTGACAATATATCTTACAAGGCACTTTAGTTTTCTATTAGAAACTTGATTTGTTTTCTATTAGAAACTTGATTTGTTTTCTATTAGAAACTCCACTAGACCTATACAATGTATTGCTCATATTTACCAAAAACTTGATTTGTTTTCTATTAGAAACTCCACTTTAGTTTAGTTAATTGCTTCCAGAAATTTTATAATGTTTAATTTTGTCACTTGCATTAGTTGATCTGTTATGTCATTTATGAAGCACTTTGGTCCTGAAGTCAGTCCATAGCCTGCTCACTCTCTAGGTCTTATGACTCTTTATCTTATTACCTTGAATTGTTGACACTACGCCTTTCTGGTTTCTGGTTGGGTGAGACCGTTATAATACTCATGATCAAATCACATGTTTGTCCGAAATGGATAGGCATAACTGTTATTTGTAATGTGATCCTATCTTCGATGAATTGACCATTACCTTCACAAGAATTAATTCACATTTACTTATTAAATTTTCAAGATGTTGGATAGCTTTTCTTGTGGTGATCCTATCTTCAATGATTTGACCATTACCTTCACAAGAATTAATTCACATTTACTTATTAAATTTTCAAGATGTTGGATAGCTTTTCTTGTGGAATGCAGCTGAATAACATTTTCTTGATATGTTTTAAATACCTCACTTCTAAGTTATTAGTTGGTCCTTCATTATAATGTTCCTTTTGTAATATCTTATGGTGAGCAATTAGCCAGTCACATAATGGCCAATTAGTTATTTTTTGTGTGATTTGTCAGTTAGCTCACCTATAGTGATCCTAAAATGTTTTCATTAGATACCTCAATTAAAATTTGTTAGTTGATCCTTCATTATAACGTTTCATTGTAATGTTCCTTTTGGAATATCTTATGGCGAGTAATTAGCTTTCATATAATGGTCAATTAGGCTATTTTTTGTGTGATTGGTCAGTTAGCTCGCCTATAGTGATGTAGTGGAGGTTTTGCATTGGAAGCCTAAAATGTTTTCATTAGATACCTCGCTTAAATTTTTGTTAGTTGATCTGTAAATTGATTTCTGTACTATAATATTTTAGAAGGCAACTTTAAGGGATAGTTCTTTTTTTCCTGAAGATTTGTATGCATAGATTATTGTCAATGAGAAAAGTCATCTTGTGTAATGTAGAAATGTCTAAACCCTTTCAGTTGATGTTGTTGACAATATATCTTACAAGGCACTTTAGTTTTCTATTAGAAACTTGATTTGTTTTCTATTAGAAACTTGATTTGTTTTCTATTAGAAACTCCACTAGACCTATACAATGTATTGCTCATATTTACCAAAAACTTGATTTGTTTTCTATTAGAAACTCCACTTTAGTTTAGTTAATTGCTTCCAGAAATTTTATAATGTTTAATTTTGTCACTTGCATTAGTTG
This sequence comes from Iris pallida, assembly GCA_029216955.1. Classification (NCBI taxonomy): domain Eukaryota; kingdom Viridiplantae; phylum Streptophyta; class Magnoliopsida; order Asparagales; family Iridaceae; genus Iris; species Iris pallida. The sequence continues at coordinate 8,755,907 of JANAVB010012198.1, forward strand.
ATCTGTTATGTCATTTATGAAGCACTTTGGTCCTGAAGTCAGTCCATAGCCTGCTCACTCTCTAGGTCTTATGACTCTTTATCTTATTACCTTGAATTGTTGACACTACGCCTTTCTGGTTTCTGGTTGGGTGAGACAGTTATAATACTCATGATCAAATCACATGTTTGTCCGAAATGGATAGGCATAACTGTTATTTGTAAAGTGATCCTATCTTCGATGAATTGACCATTACCTTCACAAGAATTAATTCACATTTACTTATTAAATTTTCAAGATGTTGGATAGCTTTTCTTGTGGTGATCATATCTTCAATGATTTGACCATAGCCTGCCCGCTTTTTAAAACCTTGGCTCCTACTGTCTATATCTTGCTTACAAGATGGTCCTTTTGAACTTCGTTGCTCCATCTGGTTGATTCATGCAATTCCTCGAAATGCCATTGAGCAATATCATGTTGGCGCTAATATTTTTTTGTGACCAGGAAATCAGATGGGACAGGCACTAGACTCAAGAAACCTAAGCCCTAACCCTGCCCTTCGGACTTTCCAGGATAGCTCCTTTTTCATATATGTCCAGTGGCCATAGGCATGTTTTGATCTTTGTTGTCTAATGAAATTGAAATCTGACAGATGACCCAACAAGTTTACTTGATCAATTGAGATTGATATTAAGAGCAGGACACTCAAAAAAATTCATTGAACAAATATTTGCAGAATGAAAATTCATCTGACAGTGGTCCTTTCTTCCTGAGCAAAATGCAGCCATATATACAACTGAGGCAGTTATTTATTGTATGTTGACAACTATTGGAACAACTCATTGAATCCCCAGGTTTTCTTTTGTGTATACATATCCATCTTTTTGAACAACTTCTATTTTGTGTATACTCAGGTTTTCTTTTGTGTATACTCATTGAATCCTCAGGTTTTCTTTTGTGTATACTCATTGAATCCTCAGGTTTTCGTTTTGCTTTTGTGTCTTTAGCATAAGAAGGATCTTTAACTACTACACTATAATCTCACCAAAGAGGGTTTGGGGAGATGACAAAGAGATATGTGACAGATGCCATTTTCTTTTTGTTTTGTTATGCTTCCATATATATACCTCAAGATTTATAACCTTTGGGAGAGATGACGGAGCTAATAATTATCTGAGGACTAGATACACTTGTATGTTCCTCTGGTTTAATTATCTCATGCTGATTTTCTCTTTTTCCACATTACTTAACATGGGCAAAACTAAGGATTGGGAGATACAATTTTATATGCTCTTCAAGTGTAATATTTGACAAAGTTTATGTTAAAAATCAAAATCTCTAGTTCAAACATGATGGAGCTAATAATTATCTGATGCTAATTTTTCTCTGTAACATTATATTGGAATACACCAGCAAGAGGAATTGCAACCTGTGTAATCCCAAGGCCAGTTAAGAGGAATTGTAACCTGTTAAGAGGAATTGCAACCTGTGTAATCTTGGGAATGTTGTGTAAACTAACAGCTTAAGACTTGAACAGGACACTCACACAAGAATGACACTCACACAAGAGGAATTGCACATTACTTGAACAGGACACTCACACAAGAAGGTAATACTGGAAATAGAGGAATTGCACATTACTTGAACAGAGGAATTGCACATTACTTGAACAGAATACTCAAAATCTCTAGTTCAACCTGTGTAATCCTGGAAATAGAGGAATTGCACATTACTTGAACATGACACTCACAAAAGAAGGTAATACCAAGGCCAGTTAAGAGGAATTGCAACCTGTGTAATCCTGGGAATGTTGTGTAAACTAACAGCTTCCTCTCAAAGGAATTCCTGATTGGTTCATAACATATAAGCTAGCCAATACAGAGGAGAGGGCAGGTTAGATTGTTAGGAATTTATGACAAACCTGTTAAGAAATATCTAGGAATTACTAATTATTGCAGATTTCAGATTAGTCTTGGTTGGCTAGGACTTAACTCGATCCTGGGATAGCCTGTTTGTGTGTTAGTCCAAGTCCTTCCATCATTTCAAATGACAGTTGTTTACAAATCAGTTCCTATTAGAAACTGACTGTACCAATCCTTTGCAAACTGGTCACCTAAGGTTGTATTGGGCATTTTAGCAGGTAACTAATATTGTGGATAGGACTGTTGTGACTTAATATAGGACTGATATCTATTTCCTGGACTGATATTTAATTCCTGGACTGTGATATTCAGTCCTAAGTCAATTGAATGGACTGGGTTGCTCATACCAGTGATATGAGTTAAGGTATGCTGTTGGCATGTCATTTCAGGTTGGTCAGGATATTTCCAGGTTTGGATTTGGTTCAAATCTGAACCTGATTCATTTCATTTCCTGGTTGACAGTAAGAAATTACCCTCTAATTGACAGGCTTGCACTATATTCTAACAGAGAATTGGAATGAGACTGGGTACTGAACTGTGTGTACCTTGTTGAAATTCAGGACTGTCCAGTTAACAGAAGGATTAAATGAGCATTGAAATCATTTCCACCCTTTACTGATATGAACCAACATGTTCTTATCAGAACTAATCTCTATTATAGGTTGTCCTGATTTAGACTGTTTGGAATATTAAAGACCAAGACAGGAACTTCTGTTTAGGCATTCCTAAAACCTGTGATATAACATTGAGTACATATTGACATGATTCATGACTTTCATATTTGGACTGATGGTTAACCCTCCCTGGCAGATCAGTGAGTGAAAGCTTAGTTTAGGAATGATGACTAATGTTGTATAAGCTGGACTGAACCCTGTTGAAATGGACTGTCCTGTCCAGGAATGAGAGTGAAATGTTTTGGGTAAATCCTGTATAGCCTAATATGGTTTAACCATCTTTTATGTGATTAGAGTTCAAGTTTAACTTGAACACTACCTCAAGTTTCATTGTAAACAACTCAGGTTTCACTGAGAAGTTTATGATGGCACTGGACTTTCTGTTCAGGGATTTATCTCAGGTTTTTGTGTATACTGGTCATTGAATCAACCTGTATCCTCAGGTTTATGAACAACCTGTATACATATTTCTTTGTATAGACCCTTTTCTGCCTAGGGAACTTGGAGGGTAGTGCTCTCATCTTTTTGTTCAGGATCAACTCAGGTTTTTGTATCTCATCTTTTTGCTTAGTGATGAATGTGCTTTCCTTTAGCATACTGTCATCATATTTCTTTGTATAGACCCTTTTCTGCCTAGGGAACTTGGAGGGTAGTGCTCTGGCAGTATTGATTCAAGGGCCAGTAAGGCCAGTTTGTAGTTTTAAAAACATGCTTGAAGGGAAATAAAACACTGATGTGTCTGTAAGAGTACGTGGACAAATTGTTATTAAGTAGCTTAATGGTGTACTTAATGGTCTGTTTTGCTTGGATGATAGTCCTATTTTAGTACACGATCCTACTTTTGTTTATTGGACCTTATTTAGTGCATTAATATTCATTATTTTTTATGTTATCATCATCCACTCATTATTATTCTTTTTTCAGGAAAAATGATCCTCTTGTTAACATGACTGCTAGGGAAGCTGTAAATGTAAGATGCTTACTTTCTTTCAGATTCCTTGCAATTTCATTTAAAGACTTATGAGTTGAATCTTTTCTTATTTCTTTTATAGGTTATTTATGACAGAAAATCACTTTTGTCCATCTAATGTGGTTCTCAAGGCATGATTCTAATCCGAAGAATGAGGACGCTAAGAAGTTACTAGTAGGACTCTTACATATATATTATGTAATCGACTTTGTTAGTCTTAAACAAATTGAATCCTATATTATGTAGTAGACTTTATGAACCTGGTTGATTTTGGTTACTTATTTGGAACATGGTTGGTTTGGTTACTTATTTGTACGTGAACATGGTTTAATTATATGTGAACATGGTTGGTTGGTTTTGGTTACTTATTTGTACGTGAACATGGTTTAATTATATGTGAACATGGTTGGTTTTGGTGTTGGTATATATATATATATATATATATATATATAATAAAAAAAAAAAATATATATATATATATATATATATATATATATATATATATATACTGATGATATTTTGAAATCTGTCATTGAACTCGGTTTATATGATACATAAGAAGTGCCATGAAATAATATTCATGACATTTATTAATTGTCATTGAGCAATTTTAGATGACATTTCTCAGGTGTAGTAATTTCGATGACACTTATTAAATGACATTGAAACATGTTAAGATGACACCTGTAAAATGTCATGAAAGTGTTTATCCTCTGTCATTTAGATGGCACAAAAAAGGTGTCATTGCAAACATCAATGACATTTACTAAATGTCATAGAATGATTTACATGACACCTATTAAGCGTCGTACAGTCAATGACATTTATGAACTGTCATCGAAGCAGACTAAAATGACATCAGTAAAGTGTCGTGGAAAGAGCATTAGACGACATCAAATAAATGTCATCGTAAAGATATTATATGACACTTACAGAGTGTCGTTGAAAGCTAAAAACTTTCTATGACACCCCCTCTAGACTGCACCAAAAAAAGTGCCATGGAAAGTCATTAACGACACTTTTCGAGTGCCGTTAAAACACTTTTCTGTTGTAGTGTCAGCCAACAACTTCCTGCCCTATTCGGAGCACCATACCGGGGGTGGCTAGTACGCCAACTACTCCACGTTCTGCTCCATCCATGGAGCCCCTGATGATTAAGCTGCCTAAATCATCCTCTCAGTCTTTATTTACACAGGGGGTAGCTGAAGAAGAGTCAGAACTTGCCAAGTATGTGGCTGCTCACACCGATGTTCCATCCGTAGATGATGTAATCCCACTGGAAAAGATACCTTTCTTCATCAATAAAGGGCTATCTTTGAATTATCTCGAGCTTAATAAGCTTTGTACAACGTATGCTATGGAACACGGTATAGGCACCCACCTTTACACATAGGTAACAAATGTAAACACCGCAAACCAACTTACTCCAGTGGAAGACGCTTACCGCATAATCGAGGGAAAGGATCATCCAATCATCTTCGGCCGGAAGAATGATCCACAACCCTTTAGGGTAGAAGAAATTGATCTCGAACCCGACACCGGGAGACGGCCCATTTATCTGTATAGTTCCCGATCCAAGTACCTCATGCAAAAATAGGGGTATGATCTGGAAACTACGCCAGGCTTGAACTACGGCACTGGACACCGATTACCCTTACAATTGCCTGTCCCAGCTGGAAACCACGGGATTACTACAACAAGACCAGATGTGGGCTAGGTTATGTTACCCCTATGACGACCCCTGAAAGCTCGGATAAGGAATGCGACTGGCATTCACACTCAACCGGATTACCCATTTTTGATTCGGATGTCAGCATCGGGGACGTATTCAGGCAAGTCTGGTCCGTCAATATGGCATTTGCCGATGCCTACGAAGAAGATAAAGACATTCCTGAACTTCTTGAGTTAGAGCCGTGGGCACAACAACTAGATGCGCAATGGGAGAAGCGGTTCGAACAAAGAGAGCCCATCCATCGAGGATGAGGTTGTGCAAGTTGATCTCAATGATGAGTCCTCTCCAAAGCCCATCTTCGTCAGCAAGAATCTGACAGACGAAGAGCGAGAATCGCTACTGCAACTCGTCAGAGAATACATCGACGTGTTTGCCTGGAGCTACAAAGACATGCTAGGACTGAACCCCGAAGTTGTACTTCATAAGCTCAACATTCGTCCGGATGTAAAACCGGTCAAGCAACAGCAACGACATTTCCGTCCCAATATTATGAATGCCATTGAAGCTGAGGTCAACAAACTGATAGCCAGCAGCTTCATCCGTGAGGAACAGCATCCAGACTGGGTTGCCAACATAGTATAAGTCCTCAAGAAGAATGGAAAGATTCGAATCTGCATAGACTTTCGCAATCTGAATGAGGCGTGTCCTAAGGATGAGTTCCCCTTCCCTATCACAGATATCATGATTGACAACACCTGCGGCTTTGAGCGTATATAATTCATGGATAGTTTCTCGGGGTACAACCAAATCAAGATGCTCCTTGATGACGAAAATCATATATCATTTCGAACATCAATTGGCACATATTGCTACACAGTCATGTCTTTCGGTTTAAAGAACGCTGACGCCACCTATCAAAGAGCTATGAGCATCATCTTTAGAGACCACCTGCGCAAGACAGTGGAATGCTACGTCGATGACATCATCGTCAAGAGCCGCTCTAAGGAAGATCATCTGCATGATCTGAGGACAGTGTTCGACCTGATGCGAGCGCACAATTTGAAGATGAATCCCACAAAATCCTTCTTGGGCGTATCCAGCGGAAAGTTCTTGGGTTTCATTATTACTTCCTAGGGTATCCACATAGACCCTGAGAAGACGAAGGCAACCATGGAGATGGGTCCCCATAAAAATCTCCGTGAACTCCGAGGCCTTCAAGGGAGGCTAGCTTACATCAGGAGGTTCATCTCTAACCTCTCCGGGCGATGTCAACCATTCACCCACCTCATGAAGAAGGGCATTTTATTCGTATGGGATGAAGAATGCCAGCACGCCTTCGACAACATCAAAGAATATTTGACGAACCCTCCAGTCCTGGTAGCCCCAGTTGCTGGAAAACTATTCTTGCTCTATGTACGAGCGATGGAACATTCTCTCGGTGCTTTACTAGCGCAAAACAATGATACAGGCCATGAGTAGGTTATATATTACCTCAACCGAATGATGATGGGGCCGGAACACCGATATACTATCGTAGAAAAGGAGTGCCTTGCTCTGGTGTTCGCTATTCAGAAGACGCGACACTACGTCACGGGACAAACCATCCATGTCGTATCAAGAGTCAACCCCCTTAGGTTCCTCATGACTAAGCCAGGTGCACTCAGCTCTCGCCTCGCTACCTGGGCGATATTACTGTCCCCTTACCACATGATCTTCGTCCCGCAGAAGGCTGTTAAAGGTCAAGCTCTGACAGACTTTTTAGCAGCTCATCCAGGATCGAAGTCAACCAGAATAGACAAAAAGATTCCAGATGAGGTTGCCAATTCAAATACGGCCTCCCATAATACCGTATGGTGAATGTTCTTCGACGGCGCTTCTAGAACTGGGCCCAAGGGCAACATCGTCGCTGGAGTTGGAGTAGTGCTGATTTCTCCCTCCGGGTTGGTGATCAATCGGGCTTATTCCCTCACGGAGCCCTGTTCAAACAATGTGGCCGAGTACAATGCTTTGGTTATTGGCTTCCGACTTGCGAAGGAGCTGGGGGTAGAGTACCTTGAAGCATACGGCGATTCGCAGCTAATCGTTAACCATATCCGGGGCTCATACGAAGTGCGTCATGAAGACATGATCCCCTATCACCAAATAGTGATTGACATCATCTCATACTTGGAAGGGTTTTTTATAGAACACGTTCCCAGGCTCCAGAATATTGAAGCCGATGCCCTAACAGGCCTTGCCGCTTCCATAGCAGTTCCGAATCATGCTCACCACTTGGTTGACATAATAAGCCGTAAATTGGTCTGTCCCAAGGACAACGTTCAATGTGTTGAGAGTTACTCCGCTTTGACAGTGGACGAAGCACCAGACTGGAGACAACCATTTATCGACTTCGTAGTCTACGACATCCTGCCAGAAAATCCACTGGAAGCCACTTCTATCAGAAGGCGTTGCCTCAGATTCTTCTACGATATAGAGACAAAAATGCTATATCGACGATTATACATTGGATTACTGCTTCGATGTCTGTCAAATACAGAAGCCACAGAAGTCGTACATGAAGCTCATGATGGCATCTGTGGGGCCCATCAGCCTGGCCCGAAACTACAAGACCGCCTTCGTCGAATGGGCTACTACCGACCTACGATGGTTGCAGATGCGATAGACTATGCAAGAAAGTGCAAAGCCTGTCAACTCCATGCAGATTTTATCCACCAACCATCCGAGTTTCTACATCCAACAGTGGTATCCTGGCCATTCAAAGCATGGAGAATGGACATCATTCGTCCGATCACTCCGCCTTTGTCCCGAGGACACCGCTTCATACTCGCAATCATAGATTACTTCTCCAAATGGGCGAAGGCCATTCCGCTGGCAGAAGTCAAGACTTCAAACGTGATCAGCTTCCTCAAGCATCACATCATCTATCGCTTTGGACTGCCCCGAAGGATCATCCATGATAATGATCTGCTGTTCATAAGCCACGCCTTCTTTCGATTTTGCGACAAATACCGAATCCAGAAATTGCTTCAACAACATACAATCCGGCGGCTAATGGTCAGGCTAAAGCATTCAACAAAACAATCATCAAGCTTCTCAAGAAGTTCGTGTCATCAAACAAACGTGACTGGAATGAAAAGCTCGGCGAATGCTTATAGGCATACCGTATTACAGTTCGGACGGCCACCGGGAACACACCATTCTTTCTGGTATATGGAAGTGAGGCAGTTCTCCCACTGGAGACTCAAATTCCCTTACTCCGCATCACCCTCACCTATCAATTGACGACAGATGGTAATCACCATCGCCGACTACAAGAGTTGGAGGCCCTAGATGAGAAGCGCCTGTTAGCTCAACAATGAATCGAGCTGTACCAAGCCCGTATCTCCAGAGCCTTCAACAAGAAGGTTAAAATCAGAACATTCCAAGTAGGCAATCTCATTTTGGCAGTTCGGAGGCCGATGGTTATGACTCACATAACCGTCGGCAAGTTCTAGCCAAAGTGTGAAGGCCCATTCATCATCGATGCTGTATTCTCCAATAGAGCTTACCGCCTCGTAAAACAAAATGGAGACTTGCTCATGTTGCCCATCAACGGCAAGTTCCTGAAAAAGTATTACGTCTGAAACGACATCCTCCAAATCTCCTAGGGTGTTGAGTTATGTACCCTCTGGTACCACTGAACTTACATCCTGACTCCAAATTTCCCAGAATGATGAGTTACGTACCCTCTAGTACCGCTGAACTTACTTTCTGATCCCAAATCTCCTAGATTGTCGAGTTATGTACCCGCAGGTACCGCTGAACTTACACTCTGGTCACTACAGATGAATCTATATCACGTCTTTTAGGTAGTAAGTCATATATGATTATACCTCTGAACTTTGTTCCTAAAAGAGCTCCCTTCTTATGATCCAATGCCCACACTTTCAGTGCACAAAAAGGGTAACAGATCCGCAAATTCTGCGAAACAACCACATCGATGTTACCTCTGAGTTATTTCCCTTCCATCAAAAACAAACCGCCCCTCACATAGAACTTCCATGTCCTCATTACCTCTGAGTTGTTCTATGTACCCTTCATGGAGCCCACTCCTGCCATGTCCTCATTACCTCTGAGTGGGAAGACTGCATCGAAGAAACTCTCATATTTACCATGTCCTCATTACCTCTGAGTAAGTATATTGGTTCTCTCTCGTCTTATTATCCGTATCCAGAACCAGGGTACGCCAAGGATAATTGGTCCACCAAAAGTCTCCCATTAGGGTAACTACTGTAAGCAAAGAGTAGAGCGAATGTATTTTGTTCATTCAAAATCAGATACATTCATATGACTACATCTCATGAGCAAGCCAGAAAAGTTCTCTATCATTTCATTCAGACAAGAAGAAAAAAGATTACATTGATGTCCAAAGGAAGCAAAACACAAACCACAGCTAAAGACAGATAGAAATATCAAGACAAAAGACGAACATTTATGAGAGCCCACGAATCCTAGTTGTGGGGGGCATATACCAATCCATCAACCATTTTTTATATGAAGGATCTACTTGGGCAAGATCCTCGTCCGGAGCAGGAGGATCAGAACTCCCAATACTCCCCCTTCAGGCTGGAGCTCCTCCTTTATATCAACTTCAATGTTGAGAGTGGTTCCCTCTCCTATAGGCGCCAAGTCTTCTTGTTGTTCCTCCTTTTTTGGTATCACCTCTTCCTTAACGAACGATGACTCTGGGTAGATGAAAGGAGGCAGCAGCTCGAATGATCTCAGCCTTCGGCAGGGATGCTGCAAGAATCAAAGATAAAAGAAACAAAGTTAGAAGATGGCCAGGTGAAACTAACTTAGTGTTTCAGGGCTTATGCGGATCTGCTTAGCGAGGCCTTATGCGGCACAGTTCAAAGAGGGGCTTATACGGTCCTGTTTGATGCGACTTCATGCGGCTCCATTCAGAAGGGCTTATGCGGCTCTGTTTGATGGGTCATTATGCAGTTCAGTTTACGAAGTGTTCACGTGGCCACTAGACAACTCCCGTGCGGCTTAGACATGAGGGTATACCCCCCATGCGGTTCAGACATGGGACGTACATGCGGCCCATACAATTTGAACAGTTCGATGAAGACAAAGGACGTATTAAAATCTTGTGCATAAAACATGCAACAGAGCTATCTTTGTTAGGGTTTGTGAAGCATACGATCCTCCCAAATCCTTACCAGCAATAGTGGGGTGAACGTCGAAATATAGTTCAGGCGCCGCAGTCGACATCGCAGCCGCTCCCTTACCCTTCGTCGTAGCCTTTGAAGTCTTGGGGGCCATCGTTGATCGAATAAGAAGAAGAAGAAGAGGACGACAATTAGGGCAAGAAGAGCTTAAATCGGAAAAGAGAGAAAAGAGTTTATTTCTCCAAATTACTCGTATTTATAGGAGGACAAAGGAGGGACACGTAGACCGATGAACGCTTCGGGTCTTGTGCTGCAGGTAAAACCGACTCCTAGGATTTCGTCCCCTCGTATGAAGGAGATTCATCAAAGCACAAAATCCAAATATTTAATGAATCGACTCTTGGAATTCCCCCAAAAGACGGCTCTAAATCAAAAAATACAAATCAAGGGCAATTAATGACGCCTATGTGGCAAAAAAGACAATATGCGGACAGAGCGATCCATGCGGCTTGGAAATCCATGCGGCCAGGCAGTCCATACGGCCAGGAAGGCCATGCGGCTAAGAAGTCCATACGGCGAGAACATCCTATGCGGCCAGAAGAGCTTATGTGGACATAGCCATGCTTCTTATTCAAAGTATTTCAATTTTACAAATTGAAAACTTTGAAGGGGGTCTTGTAGAAGCATGGAAAAGAACAGAAAAATCCATACGGCTCAAAACAGATGGAGTCTCATGCGATTCAAAGAAGATCTCAGAGTCTCATGCGACTCAGGAGTTTTATGGGGCTTAAAAGATGCCAACCTAGCCATGCGGCTCGAGTAGAAGCCACGTGGCCTTATGTGGCTCGCCTCTACAGCTGGCCATTAAGCAGCGGCCTCATTTAATGCTCTGACACAACAAGACAGCTCTGACATAAAAGTGAACTGACAGCTCTGACAAAAGTCATAATGATGACTCTAACATAATGGCGTGCTCCTAGGGAAACGAAGAAAATCTCTATAGCTGGCACGATCCATCAAATCCCAAAGCCTTCTATACGGCTTTGACACGTGGCCAGCCACATGCGGTTCAGGTGGAAGCCACCCCTATGCGGCCACTACTCTCATGCGGCTCGGATCATGGGGACCATCTCCATGCGGCTCTAATCTTGAGAAGCTACCCACATGCGGCCGCTACTCTCATGTAGGTCGGATCATGGGGACCATCTCCATGCGGCTCAAATGCTGAGAGACCACGCCCATGCAGCCTTGACACGTGGCCAACCTTATGCGGTTCAGAGGAAAACCACTCGCATGTGGCTCAGATTTCGGAGGTCACACCGATGCGACTGCCACCTTCATGCGGTTTAAATCCTGAGGAGCCACCCTCATGCGGCTCTGTCAAGACACCCTGTCCATATGGCTCGCGGTTAGGACACGTGGCAGAAGATCAGTCCCCCTCCTCCCTCCTACGTTCCTACGGCTCGCAGCATGATGATGGTTGGACACGTGGCACCAAATCAATCAAGATTTATCAACAAATACCAACAACCAAATTTAGTGCAATCATCATAATTATCCAGATCAAATCAGATTTATTGCAATCAAGCAGACTGAACACGTGGCAGGAGATCCGAGCTTGTCATAATAAATCGCGAAGATTCATGGCAATCAACATTAATTGCCCATACGGATTTGGCACAATCAACATTAACCGCCCAGATTTGCTGCAATCAAGATTAACGGCCCAGATTAATTGCCAACAAAACAGGATCAAGGATAATGGTAATTAATCCCCAAACCGTCGACTTCTCGAGGGACAATCATTGCAAACCATAATGATCACACCCCACTCCTATAAATAGCAAGGTGCCATTCCCTTACAAAAGAGAGATCCCATGGGCTGGACACACAGAAAGAAAAAGGCACGCACAGAAGAGTCTCCCTACACATTCTGAGAGCATTTTTTTATCAGAGCCAAGGCTACGTCCGATCGTCCAAGGAGTAAGGCATAGCTGCCGTCGCTTTCCCGAGCCTCTACTGTCACCCCCAGAATCAAAAATAAACAATCGTACTTAGATTGGTGTACCTAGGTTTTCATTCCTAGGCTTTCATTGTACGAGCGAGTTTGTATTGTGAGTCTAAGTTCAGTCCTTCTGTAAAATTGTTCGACACTTTTACAATCAATGGCAAACAGCCGGCTCTTTGACTGAAACTCCATAGAAAATTCCGCTGCTCTGCTCCGTCTTCCATCGGGTGAACTCGAACTCTGGATCTCCTGGCGCTCCAAACAGAACTCTACCCCTACAGCAATCTTTGCTGGCGTGATACCTGCTCAACTAATTCATACCAAATACAATATCGTAGTTCGGTAGTGGCATTATGAGCAGACTCACGTCCAACTCCCGCCCTCCTAAGATAACACTCCGCCCTGCAAACATCACTCACGAGGATAGTACCCCCTCGGTCGTGATCTTGTAAGTCCTAGGCAACGATTCAAATACAAGGCAGTGTCTAACAGCAAATGATATAGACACAAAACTGTGGGAAGCCCCGAAATCAAATAAGATGAAAGCTAGAATGAAGTCGAAAAGAACAGAACCTGCGATCAGCTCCCCAATAGCATCTACATCCTCGACCGCCATGTAGAAAGCTCGCCTCTGCTGGCCTTCCCTGGCCTGCTGCTGATGCTGCACGAACCACTGCTGCTAAGTCGGCATCGGTTCCTTCTGCTATCCGACTAGAGCCTTGGCTCCTGCTCCCTGTGTTGCTCTGCCTGCAAAGAGGGAACAGTCCCTCAGCTGATGCTCTGACATACCGCAGAAAATATATTTCTCCAGCCTCTTCCTGCACTCGGTCCATCCATGCCCCGGTTTCCTGCAGAAGGTATAAATAGAAGGCTGCTGCCTCGGGGCCTGCTGCTGTTACCTCGGCTGCTGATATCGAGCTGGCTGAAGTCTCATCTATTAGAACTTCTGCGGCTGAAACTGTCTCTGTTGATGCTGCTGCTGAAAGTGAGGCCTCTTGGCCTGGCCTCCACTACTGCTGACACCGAGAGTGTCTCGTCCCCTCTTGAGCCTCAGCTCAAGGTCATCCTCCGCTACTAGGGCACCCACCAGGATCTCCTTAAAAGTGGCACTGAGGGTACTCTTGGTATAGGACTTCACCTCCCTGACTAGCCTATTCCTGAACCTTCGGGCCTTCGTCGCCTCATAAAGCCCCTCAACAAATCTGCCCAGATGGCATAAATCCTCGACGTACTCTTCGACAGTCTGACTGCCATACACCAAAGCCTCGAACTGCATCTCGAGGACACCAAGCACTGCGTCGGGGAAGAACTTCTCCTTGAATAGCTTCTTAAAAGCTACCCAAGTCTGCCCAACTGTACCAACCCTCGGATCTGTCTGGTACCACGTACGAGCCAAGTCCTGTATCATACTAGCCGCCGCCTCAATATATAGTCTCGCTAGAATCTCTGCCAGCCTGAAGATCTCCTCCATATGCTCGATCCACTTGTCTGCATACATGATACCCTCTGTACCCCTGAAGTCTTACGGGTGTATCTTCTGGAAATCCTGTATGCCCTTCTCCTTCGGCTGATGCTACTGCGGACCTGCCGAGGTTGAGATGTAGCCCTCTCAACTGTCGTCAGGGCCAGATCGATGCCCCGACTGAACTCTGTCGTCTGATGCTGCTGCTGAGCCTGTTGAGCCTCTATAAACTGCTGGAAGAAGGTGAACAGTTATACCATGTCGATGGATCCTGAAGGTGGCTGCTGCTGCTGGAGCATCTCCAGAATAACTGGCTCTGCCTGCACACTGGTGGAGGGGCTCCGCCGAAGGTAGTTGAAGCACCCAACCAAGCTGGCATAACTAGTGTTGCGGTATCGGCTGCTCGCTCCACAAGACGCGAGGTGGCAGACCTCTTAGTAGTGTTCCCCTGTCCAGGGCGATGAGATCTAGTCTCGATGACCATCCTGGAGACAGATCAAACAAGAACAATTTTTGAGAAAGAGTCAAAATAGCAAAGGAGGACAGTTTATATTCAAGGGAAGACAATAAGCAACAAATTTAGATAAAAAAATATAATTAAGAGTTTTTCCGAATGTGATCAATTACCTTAAAAAAATATTCTAATCCTACTGCAGGCTACAGTGATACTCTAGTTCGAATACCACTGCAAATCTAGACCAGTATGGGCCACCACTAAAAATGTGTCATGACCCGCACCCAGTTTAGGGGCACGAAAAGTGGGTACGTCCAGCCTACGCCGCAGTATCGGCGGTAGAAAGCTGTCCTAGGTCACATACATCTAACAATTATAAGGTACATTGCACAGTTATACTCTCCGAATGGAGGAATAATATAAATTACGAATCTCAATCATAGCTAACGAAGATGTATGATAAGATAGATAAGAATATCAACAGAATCCACAGATGAAATATAATAAAAGAGAGAATTCAAAGTCTCTGAGATAAACATCTAACAAGCTCCATAAATCTACATCATCACAATCTCTAATACAAATATCCAGATGAGATACAACTGAAATAAGATAACTAAACTATGGGAGGGTCATCAGCAGGTAATAGATACTACTAGAAGTCCAAGTCACAGGTGTCCTCTAATGTTGTCCCATAGTAGGTGGTACAACACGCCTCATCCTCGTCCTCTATAATATTTTCAATAGGTCCAGTCAGTACAGGAGCGAGCACAGTACATCTTACTTAGTTTATATCATGACAGGAATATAAAGCATGCAATATAGTAAAATTAATGAATCGCTAAAAAAAAAGACATGAAATAAAGAGAATATTGTAATGGCAACATCTACTATAAGTAAAGAACTAACAGTAAACTAGTAATTTAGAGTACAAGATAGACATGTGAACGGCTTGATAATAATCTTAAGAGTTTGTACATGGCTACACTACTTTAGAAATATTTATATGAATATTTTTACTCCTCCATCCCCAATCAATACACAAAGATCCATTCAAGTTATGTTATTGTACATGATTTTACATGGGGGCCCATAAATGGGTGCACATGAATATAAACATGGGGGCTCCTTGAATATGAGAGTACATGAATCACGAGAGTGCACATGAATGGTGAAAGTACAAAAATACATGATGAAAGTGAAACGCACATGACATGATGTATTCGATGCTCCCAAAGGGGATAATATCGTATGAAAAGATCCATATAGTACTAATCCGTGTTACCATCGTGACAACATCAAGTAAAGTAATCTAGAGCAAGAATATAGTCCTAACAAGTATGAAACAGTCAGAGAATGTACTCGCCTGATATCCTGAGTATCCGAAGTGAATATACTATCTGAGGAGAGGTGTCTGACTCCTATTTAGAACAGCACAAGTCACAACATGTCTAAAATGGTAATATAGAATATTACAATGCATTCTACATGATGTTTTGGTCAATCTGGGCTAAAGACAACCATTGGTCAACTCTAGTCAACTACACTAGTCAAACTTGGTCAACTAGGTCAAGTCCTAGCCCAGACAAGTCTCACTAAGCCTAACCATATCTATCCTAGCATTCACACAATTCACAAGGCTACACAAGCTATCAAACACACAATTTCATGTATATATACCCATATACACATAATTTATATAAGGCATACATTTAAGAAAATCATATAGGGCTATATGCCTATATACATATTCATATTGGCATACACATATATGTATTCACCATATTTTACATATACAAAATATATATAGGCAATCATACATACATTTTACATATTATCATGCATGAATATATATATATATATATATGTATAGAGAGAGAGAGAGAGAGAGAGGGATGGAGTGACAACCCCGGACTAGCCTTCCGATGCCTCCAACGCTTGGCTAACACTTTTCTCCACCGGTGCCTCGCCTGACCCCAATACCCAACCTCTCTACCGTGCTGGCTACAAATGACTAGAACGACCATGGTCGAAACACTAAACTCCATACCACAACCACCGCGGACGGCTGGATCAAACCCCACCGTCGACTAGGCCAGACAACAAAGTTCCGTGATAAGTCTCCGACCTCATTCCTGTCACTCGTCGACGGGCACCCCCTACTAACAGACACCACCTCCTCGCAGTACAACGCCCCCTCTGTCATCACCTAGCCGCCACCGAACAACCACCTGTCACCGCTACCATCACCCGTGACTGTGCCACCGGCGAACCTCGATCCCCACCGTTCGAACCGCCGTGCGTGTGCACCGGCGTGCTGGAACTCCATCGAATACTGCACCGGCCAGATCCGGCATGCCGCTGAAGTAGTGCCTCGACTCATCGATCGCTGCTTTGCCAGGCTGAATCCGAGCCAACGTCAGCTCAGGTCCAGATCCCATCGTCGAGCTTACCTGTGCCTCTTATGGCCAGCGGTTTCTCTGCTCTAGCGCTCCACCATGGAGCATTTCTGGTGAGCTGACCTCTCTCTCCACCTACCCTTTTATTCCTCTCGAGCGGTGAGCGTTCTCAAGCAAATGAGCTATGTGAGTTATCTGTTCTCTTTCTCATTCTCTTTCTAATTCTTTGCTTATGAGAATGATAGTGAAAGGTTTGGGAATGGTGCAACCGTAGTTGAATTTATTTTATTTTTAATTTTTCTTTATTTTGTTGGGCATCCAAACCATTGAGTATTTGGTTGGGCTAGAGGGTTTTTAGAAGTATTATTATATACTAACTATATAACTTAAGAACAGTGACAGATTGGGCCATGGGAGAGTAGAAGATTGAGTCGGGTGGGGTTAAGGAATTAAAAGCCTGGGTTTATTTAGTATAGGCTGGAGAAATGAGTTAATTCTTACTATATGTTCAAGTCTTATAAATTAATTTCTATATATTTTGTTTCTGGGCTTTAATCAAATCTACAAATATTTGTTCTTGGACTCTTAAAATAGTTACGTAATTTAAATACTTTGAAATATATTATTGTCATTGGCTTTTATACTAAGGTATAATAAAGACATTATAATAGTATTTTTTATCAAATTAAACTATTTTTCATATTTGAAAAATTAGTTTAATTATTTAGTTATTATGTTTTAGTGGTTTTAAGGATTTTAGTTTGGCTTTAGATTCATTGGATTTTCATCTTAAATATTTTACTAAATATATTGGTATTTACTCTATAAAAATGTTATTGTTGTATTTTATAAAATATAGTTTGACCAAAAGTGATTTCTCCTTGATTTTCAAAATTTATTTAAAATACTATTGTATTATTTTATGGTATATAGGTTATCATATAAATGATTTTTCGTGGCTTCCAAGTATTTACCTATAATGTTTTGATAAATAAAAATATAGTTCAAGTATGATATATATTTTATAAAGAGTTTATAAGAATATATATATATATATATATATATATATATATATATATATATATTATATATATATATATATATATATATATATATATATATATATATATATATATATAAAATATATATATATTTATATATATATAAATATATATATATATAAAATTATAAAAAAAAAAAAAAAAAAAAAAAAAAAAAAAAAAAATATATATATATATATATAAAATTATAAATATATATAAATATAAAAAATATATATATATATCTTATTAAGGATTTCCTTTTTATTAAACAAATTTGTCCTCGATTTTCATCTTGATCGTGCTAGTCGTACGATCATAATTCATACGAATTCTGGCTACTTCATATCGACCCTAGGCTAATGAAACCGTTTTGGGCCCAATGGCACGGCCCATTCCATCATTTGAAGTCGTCTTGCATAGTTATGACATCTGCAATTATTCTGTGCTTACCTGATCAAGTCGTAAATCAACTGCAACTTAATTTCAGGCAAGTACACATACTGATTGCTCTCGATTCCTAATAGCTTTTTTTTATTATATGTTATACATATGCATCTCATGTTTAGCTGACACGCTTGATACACGGGGTTAGTATTATGGATTACTTACCTGTTATATTCCGTGACTAATGCATTTATATGATTACCATATTTGTGACCTGTTTGGATCCACGAGTACTAGTCGGACAGAAAAATATCTCAGTAGACTTGGGAACTACCATTTCCATTCCATTGGTCTTACATGGAGAATAGTAGCCGCACACGACACGTAAAGTTGGCCAAATTTACCCCTTAGTCGTTAACATGTCGAACACGATATTTCAACACACATAGATAGGTGTTGTTTTACTTGATTTCATCTTATTTTCTTCACTACATGCCACGCCATCATATTTACCTATTTTTATTTCAGTTGCTATATCTTGTTATAGAGTTTGCATGTTCCTTTTTCCTGCTATGCCATAAGGTTAGTTTTACCTGCTAGTTTATATCACATATGATAATTTAATGTATTGTAATTTTTGTCATGTTTTGAATATCCTGTCATATGTGTACTTGTTCTATTCCTGACTGGAAACCATTTTTCAGATTAGTCGAGGCTACTCTATGCTTTGGACCATTAGGGGGAGACATGGGTATATGCAGAGATGAACCCTAGAAGACTAGTTAAAGGTATTAGTAGTTGTTTTAAATATTTATGAGATTTTATAATTTTTTCACTTGTCATAATAGAATATTGTAAAAGCTTTAGTTGTTGTGAATGAGAAAATAAAATATTAATTTATGAGCATTTATTTGTTGTGGGCTAGATAACGTTCTACTGCCGATACTGCGGCGTAGGCTGGACTTGCGCACGCATTTGCATTACTAAAAGAAGGTACGGGTCGTGACAGCAAGATACCTTGTCATTATTTGTTCTGTTTAAATATTTATGTATGTTCTTATATTCTATTTGTAGTAGTTATAGTTGTCTGTGTCCAAGTTGTAGGACTGTTGAGTACCTCTAGGGGGTGAATCAAGTGTGTGCCTGTGCAGCAGAAATTATCGCCAATTATGAACTAAGTAGCTATATATTATGGCAGGTAAATGATCGTAAATAAAATGCGGTAAAGTAAGAGATAAGAATTCAAACTCAGTGACACAGTGATATATACTGGTTTCCCTCTGAGAGGACTAGTCTAGTCTCGAGTACCCTTGCTCGATGTTAATCCACTATGGCACAAGCTAAATGAGATCTTGCAGTCTCTTATAAGAATGTGCTTGGTGACGAGCGCACGACCGACTCCGCAAATTGATTTTGAAAACTATAACATTTTCTTAATGATGCCTCTGATATAACTCTTCAGTACCAAAACTTTAGATTGAACAAAACTTGTACTGGCTTTGGCTAATAGTGATATAGACTTGATTTGAAAGCTTTGGATCATTGAAAACACTTAAGAATAGATAGAGAAGAGAGTTAATGAGTGAATTCAAATGGTAAAAATCCTTCTCCATTTATAGTATTTTTGTGGACCGAATTCAGGCAGAGTTCGGGTTGAGTTCGGATGCATGAATCTCGCATTCGAACATTATAGGCAGATTTGGTGGAAACTAAATTTTGAAAACCCTTGACCGAACTCGGCCGAGTTCTGGCCGAGCCCACCGAGTTCTGTCAGGGTTAGAACTATTTGTTTGTACCAGATTTGTTTTAGTTTTTGGGCCTTTTGGATAGTGGACTTGGAAGTATGGATAGGTAGGCTTTTTGGATAGTGGACTAATAAAAACCTAAGCCAATACGAATCCTGATCAATCACACATATATTTTCTAGACTCAATTAAATTAAAAATACAGAAGAAAATATAAAAAGCTTGATCTTGATTCCAGTACGATATTGGTTCTTATTGTCGATGCGATGTCTGTACCTTGAAGCGGTAGGACGTAGATATTCTTCTCATTTGAAACCTGTAATCCTGTAGTAGTCTGTATATTTTGCGTATCGACCAAAGTTGTCGTTGATTGTCAAAATTAGGTGTGATCATTAACGAATGGGCAAACAATCTCCCCCATTTTGATAATTGACAAACTTTGAGTCTATACCAAAATATAACAAATAATATAACTTTGAAATGATATACCTGACTTGTTCATCAAGAAAATTTTTGGTATTGCTCTTCTCCCCCTTTGTCATGTACTCAAAATGTGGCTCTCCTGCAATTTGTGAAGCCAATAATATATAGGAAAGAAAAAGCAGAGTAATATCAAAAAAATGATAAAAACTAACAAGCCAGTATCTAACGTGATAATATCAGCGGTAGCAGTAAAATATGAGATATATATGAAACCGACTAAGATAATATAAAACCAACTACAGTTGAAAGTAATTTCAAAGTACGTAAACGGCTAGAACTAAAATATTGCAACACAATACAGATATTCCAAACTCACAATAAAAAGTATCACTATAATAGATCATCATCATCAGAACACGTCCACAAAAATCTAAGCAAAAAACTAAATCAAGCATCAACATCATCACTTGGGGGATCAGTAGGAGGCTGGGGATCAACATCGTCGGATCGAAGAATCCGAAAGTGGGATGATCTTCAAATCTTGGTCTGTCAAAGCCAAGATAATGTAGGATAGGAACTGGAGTAGTGGGATGATATGCCAAAGTCCACTAAATGTCAGTTATACCATTTCTCAAGACCTGGGCCTAAAAAATGTGGCGGTACTCAGTGTCGGTGAAGCGATTCATATAGGGCTCATGCCGCTGTCCCTGGAGAGTGACAAACGTATCGAACCTCTGAAAGAACTTGTCAAAATGATGGTCTGGTACAGTAGTTGCTAGAGCATTAGCTGAAGCTGCGGCTGGATCAGGTGCAGGTGGAGCACCACAGGGTGGAGGTGGAGGGTGAGGATACTTCCTAGATCTATACAGCTCAGAAGGCGATCTAGAAATAGGACAAAGTTCTAGGTTAATGCCAAACTGCTGGAAGTTAATCGCAAGATGCACAGGATATAGGTGGTTGCGGCCTACTCTTCGACAACTATCTATACTAGCAATAACGGTCTTGGAAATATAAAAGGTGACTCCATAGTGGATGCGGTATATGGCTGATATCTCTAAGAAGGTAACCTCATTAGTAGATCACATCTTAGGTAGCAAGGCAGAATAAATAAAATAATGGAGTTCATAAAAGTTTTTGTTCAGGTGACGTGCGAACAAATGAGACCTAGATATTGGACCCGGATGATACATCGCTACCTTAAGAGGCTCAAAAGACATGTCAGGAGGGAATTAAACTTTGTTAATTTCAACTAGAGCTTCACCGATTTCGGGCATATGGAAGTACTCACTCAAGTCTGTCGAGTTAAGTTCAAGTTCTTTTCTACTAACACAGGAATAAATGTTGTCGTTTGCCTCTAGCAAATTATAATAAATATCTGTACAACTTTTTTATAAATTTGGCTCGTAGTCTCCCGAAAATCTCAGAGCCCTAAGTTTTCAAACGTAGATGCTTACTCGAAAAGAACAGTAAAATTCATCGATTGTCCGAGGCAAATATTCTGGTATCGAAATTGGGTAAACGAAGAGAGTGAAATTTTCGAAGACGAAAATAAGTTGGGGTCATAATCATCGTCGTCGTCAGGACGAGCGGGACTAAACACGGTAACGGGTTCATACTCCAAAGTGGAGGATGAGGCACTGTCTTTTTTCTTTTTCTCGACAAGCTTAGGATCCATATAAATTGAAATAGGATGAGAAAGAGGTTTATACCTCAAAGAAGATGAAAATATGGTGGAGAATGCCTTCCTATAGCCGGTTGATCCAAGAAGATAGAGAATGGAGGCTTGGAAATAGGGTTTCCTACTAAGGTTATGGTTTGAAGTTTTTGGGCGGCTGTGTATGTGAGGAAGAAGAAGAAGAATAGAAAGGGGCGCTAGAAACACTGTTGTTTAAATAATAAAAAAACTCTCAATCGAGTTTGGTCAGAACCTGGTCAGAACTCGGTTCGAGTTCTATCCGAGTTTGGCTACTCTAATTTTCATTCATTTTATGTGTAATGAATTATAAGAATAACTTAATAACTTTTATTTCTTTGATCTAATAAAAATCCATCACTTTGGGTTAGTTGTAGGGACCGGATCCCAGCTCGCGGTAGTCTGAAGACTAGTACACTGTATCGCTTCAGGCTATTTACGCATGTATAATAGAAGGGCCCTTTCGGCTTGTACCCAAAATAATAATAATTAACAAATCTAGGAATATTAAGTTTTAAGTATTTTTATTAATCATAACACATTATCAGTCTGAAAATTAAAGTATGCCTAACTCGCGACGCAGGTAATTGAGATGCTCTTCAGCTAGTGGTTTTATGAAAATGTCTGCTAATTGATCATCTATGTCAATGAATTCTAAGAAGATATCCCCATGTTGTTGGTGATCATGCAAGAAGTGATAACGTATTTCTATGTGCTTTATGCGTGAGTGACATACTGTATTCTTAGTCAAGTTAATTGTGCCAGTGTTGTCACATGTGTAATGCAGATTATAGTCTTCTAGGATTTTCTTCATCAACAAAATTTGAGTACAATAACGTCCTGCGACGATATACTCAGCCTTAGTTGATGATAATGCAAAAGAGTTTTGCTTCTTGCTAAACCAGAAGACTAAAGTTTTTCCTAGGAAATGACATGTACCGCTGGTACTTTTATGATCTACTTTGAAATCAAGCAAAATCATCATCTGAATAACTGATTAGGTCAAAAGATGTGGTTTTGGGAAACCATAAGCCGACTGTAGAAGTTCCTTTAAGGTATTAAAAGATACGCTTAATGGCGCATAGGTGTAATTTCTTAGGATTAGCTTAATATCTTGCACATATGCAAGCACTAAACATTATATCAGGGCGACTAGCAATTAAGTAAAGCAAACTACCAGTCATACCTTGATACTTATCTTGGTCTACTGGTCTGCCACTTTTACCATTGTTAAGTCGTGTTGATGTGGCCATTGGCGTGCCGATATGCTTTATATTGTCGAAGTCATACTTATTCAGTAAATCTTTCATGTACATGCCTTGATTGATGAATGTTCCGTACGATTGTTGTTTGATCTGAAGTCCTAGGAAGTAGTTAAGCACTCCCATCATACTAATTTCAAACTTACCTTGCATACACTTAGCAAAATCTTGATAGAGTTTTTCATTAGTAGAACCTAAAATAATGTCATCTACATAAATTTGCATAAGTAAAATAATGTCAACTGAAGATTTGATAAATAGGGTAGTATCAACCCTTCATTTTAAAAAACCATTTTCAAGTAGGAAAGCACTTGGGCGTTCATACCATGCACGAGGTGCTTGTTTGATACAATATAGAACATATCTAATCTTGAAAATGTGATCAAGTTTTTGAAAATTATCAAAATAGGGAGCTATTTCACAAAAACTTCTTCCATCAAAAATTCGTTAAAAAATATACTTTTTACGTCCATATGAAAAAAGTTTGAAGTTATGAAAAAATGCAAATGCACAAAACGTGCGAATGGCTTCTAGTCTAGCAACATGGCATATGTCTCGTCATAATCAATCCCTTATTCTTGATTATAACCTTGTGCCACTAGACGTGCTTTATAGCGTATAATTTGTCCACCCTCACTCAGTTTATTTCGTTAAACCCATTTGGTACCAATTATTGATTGACCAATAGGTTTAAGAACAAGTTCCCAAACTTGGTTTCTCTCAAATTGATTAAGTTTCTCTTGCCTGGCATCAATCCAAAACTCATCATTAAAAGCATCTGCTATTGTCTTAGGTTCTACTTGAGAAATAAAGGCTACATTTGCTACTATATCTCTAGTAGGAGAATGCGTACTTAATCCTTTAGATACATCCCCTATTATGAGTGTCTTTGGATAGTATTGCATAAATTTCATCTTCTTAGGTAGACTTTCTAGAAAGCCCTCGTTGGTAGCAGTATCTTCGGGTATCTTGGATTTGTTTTGTACATCTGCATCATAACTATCGCTAGATTTCTGACTATTGAGCTTATTAAAAGTATCATTAAACGATTCTTCAATAATCATAGACCCTTTATTGAAAATTCTATATCCCTTACTCTTGGCAGCATACCCAAGAAATATCCCTTCGTCTGTCTTAGAGTCGCACTTACCCAAGTTGTTCTTGGTATTTAGGATAAAACAACGACAACCAAAAGCCTTGAAATAGGAAATGTTTGGAATCCTTCCAAACCACAACTCATAAGGGTTTTTTTCGAGATAGGTCGAATTAACACCCTATTCAAAACATGATAGGATGTACTAATAGCTTCTGCCAAAAAATATTTTTGAAGATTATGTTGGTTCAGCATGACTCTCGCCATATCACTTAGAGTATGATTTTTTCACTCAACAACACCAGAAAACTCATGGTAATATCCACTGTCATCTTAAAACGTGTTAAAATTTGTATTCATGAATTCGCCACCATGAGCACTTAGGATTCGAGTAATCATGAACCCTTTTTCATTTTGTATCTTTTTGTAAAATATTTAAAATACAAAAATGGCATCACTTTTGTTTGATAAAAAGAAAACCCAAGTATAGCGAAAGAAATCATCGACTATTACAAAAGCGTAGAGTTTACCGCTAAGAATAGTAATTCTACTAGGACCAAACATCTATATGAGTCAACTACAAAGGTCTAGAGTACTTACAGTATTGATGGATTTAAACAATGACCAAGTTGTTGTGTTCTTTTCACAATTAGCATATACCATATCTCTCTTGAATGCAATTTTTGGGTGTCTATTAACTAGCTTTTTAGTGCACAGCCTTGAGATAGTGTCCATATTTGCATGTCCTAGCCTCATGTGCCATAGCCAGCTTTCATCTTGATTGGCTACTAGGTACTTACCTGCATTGTTAGTACATTCCGGAAAGAAAATATAAATATTCTTCCCTGATCCCTTCATATACAGGATTTTCGGTAGACATTTCATATATAGAATATTTATCTTTCACAAAGTTGATGCCATAACTATTATATGCCAAATAACTTATGCTTAATAGGTTATGTTTCAACTCTGTGACCGGACATACGTCTTTTATTTCTAGATAGGGAGACATACCAACAGTGTCGTTACCAATTATATCACCTTTCAGATTTTTATCGAAGGAGACGTATCCTTCTTTCTTCATTGATAGTGTAGCGAATAAAGATGAATCACCAGTCATATGTCACGAACATCTGTTATCGAGTATCCACTTGTTTTTAGCATGAGAGGGTTGAGGCTCCACCTACAAAATGAGTAGATGAATCATTTGGTACACATTTTTTCAAGGGTCCATTATGATTAGTCTTAGGAATCAAAGCAAGTAAATTAGTGTCAACAAGTTTTCTAGCTCTAAATATTGTGATATGTGCCCGTGTGTACCATAATATGTGTATGTGAGTTTTAAAAGGTGCAATTTGTTTTTGTATTGACATTCTTATGTGTTTTTCTTGGAAACCTGTAAGTGAAAGCATGATTGTGAGAAACGTGTTGCTTAGTGCTATCTTCGGTTTAGTCCTTTGTAATATATGCTTGATATTAGGACTTACCTTAGGCTGTGTAACAGGGAAGACCTGTTTGCCTAACTTGATCTCTAACTTTTAGAGATCCCACAAGACTCCTCATATTTGATAGTCATATCTATGAGTCTTTGCTCAGTGATTAAGTGTCTCTTCTTCTCTATGTCATAAAGTTCTTGCACTTTGACAAAGTCTCTTTCTTTCTTCACAATGTTGTGGATAGCCTCATGATAGTCTACTTTAAGATTGGCTATCTCTTCTGTGTTACCTGTAGTAGATGTCTCTTTAATATTTTCAATAAGATTAGATAGACTAGCTTCATCAGTTGTGTGTACCTTAATCTCTTTGCGAGAATGCTTGTACTTATCCAACAAATTTCTGTGTTCTTTAAGTAGTTCGCTAAAGGAAGTTTGTAGTTTGTCGAAAGTAAAATTATCATATAGAGGGTTTTCAGATACCTTATCGAAAGCAATCAGACAGACATTTGCACAGCTGCTGGGTATGTCTTCCTCTACTAATTCGTTGGCCTCACTTTCGTGCTAGATTCTTGTATTGGCATACTTTCGACCGATTGTAGCTTTTTTGGCCGATCTTGATCAGTCATATGGAGTACTTTTTATTGACAATGGACAATCTTTCTTTATGTATCCTGACTTCTTACATCCGAAGCAGATTGTGTCTTCTTTATTGCTTTCGTGGATGTCCTCCTTCTTTCGGTTTGATCTCTCAAACTTTAAGAACTTTCTAAAGTTTTTGACTAGTAGGGCATGTGCATCACCATCAGATGATTCATCATCACATTCATTGCATGAGACTTTTCTGGCTTGTGCTTTAAAGGCAATAGATTTTTATTTGGGGTTGTTTCTTCAAACTCTTACAAGTCCAGCTCATGGGTCATGAGCTTGCCCATAAGTGTCTCCAAAGTCATTGTAATGAGATCATTTCCTTTTATGATCGCAGTGGCCTTGGGCTTCCAGTTCTTAGTTATATCCCATACAACCTTCTTGATCTTCTAGTGATTGTCGTAATCCTTACCAAGAGACTGTAAAGTATTAGTATTATCAAGGAAATGAGTAAACATCTGTGTAGACTCATCCGGTTTTATCTTGAAGGATTCATATTCCTGTCTTAATATACTAATTTTGGACTCCTTCACTTGGGAAGTTCCTTTATGTGTTACCTCAAGAAGTCTCCAAATTTTATTAGACGTTGTACAGGTTGATACACGATTGAAGTCGGTTTTGTCAATTGCACAAAATAGTGTCTTGATGGCTCGTGCATCTGGACTAGCATGTGCCCTTTCATGTTCCATGTATTTGTCGTGTGACTTGTCTACCAGTACACCATCAATCACTATTCTAGGCAGTTTCTTCAAACCGTCTATTACTATCGACCAAAGATCGAAGACCAGTAATTTGAAAAAGAAACTCATTCGTGTTTTCCAGTATCTGTAATTTGTTTATCAAATAGTGGAGGTCCATTTGTGGATTGTCCTTCACCGAGATTTAACGACTGTCATAGATATATATATACTCTAGATGGTTATGTATATGTATAACTTGCTCTGATACCAATTGTAGCACCGTTGACCACCTCTAGAGGGGGGTGAATAAAGTGTGTGTATAGTGAAAATTATTACTAATTAAGAATTAAGCAGCTATATATTATGGCAGGTAAATGACATCAAATAAAATACGGTAAAGTAAGATATAAGAATTCAAACTCAGTGACAGAGAGATGTATACTTGTTTCCCTCTGAGAGGACTAGTCAAGTCTCGAGTACTCCTGCTCGATGTTAATCTACTATGGAACAAGCTAAATGAGAGCTTGTAGTCCCTTACAACACCGTGCTTGGTGACGAGTGTACGACCGGCTCCACAACTTGATTTCGAAAACTGAAATATTTTCTGAATGACGCCTCTGATACAACTCTTTATTACCAAAACTCTAGATTGAACAGAACTAGTACTGGCTTTGTCTAAGAGTGGTATAGGCTTGATTTGAATGCTTTGGATCATAGAAAACACTTAAGAATAGATAGAGAAGAGAGTGAATGAGTGAATTGAAATGGTAAAAGTCCTTATCTATTTATAGTGTTTTTGCAGTCCGAATTCGGGAAGAGTTCGAATTGAGTTTGGATGCATGAATCTAACATTTGAACGTAGTAGGCGAATTTGGTGGAAACTGAATTTTGAAAACCTTATAACCGAACTCAGGTCGAGTTATGGTCGAGTTTGCCCTGAGTTATGTCAGGGTCAGAACTGTTCCATTGAACCAAATTTTTTTGGGTTTTTGGGGCTTTTGGACAGCAGACTTAGAAGTATGGATAGGTAGGCTTTTTGGATAGTGGAATGACAAAATCTAAGCCAGTACGAATCCTGATCAACCTCACATATATATTTCCTATACTCAATAAAATTGAAAACAGAAGAAAATATAGAAAGTTTGATCTTAATTTCAGTACGATATTGGTTCTTGTTGATGATGCGATGTCTGTACTTTGAAGCGGTAGGACGTATCTGTAATCCTATACCAGTCTATATATTTTGTGTATCGACCAAAGTTGATGTTGATTATCAAAATCAGGTGTGATCATAAACTAATGGGCCAAGACAAGTTTGACTTAGGAGCCATCGATATTGTCATCGATGGCTTGGGTGTGTCAGTTGACTTAGAGTTAATGGACTTACCAATAGTGGTATAGTTATGGATGTGACTTCTATGGCCTTTATACGTATTATGGTACGACACAATATGTGAGGATTCATACGCATGAGTTGCGCATTGACTGATCATAGATGCGTTGACTCATCAGATAGTTAAATATGTCTATGTAGAATGACTTGTATTGAGGTATGGGTTGTCAAAGTTATGGATGTAACTTGTGCAAGTCAATGGAAGGAGAAGACTACTAGAAGACGTCTGAGATTACCTTATTAAATTTTGTAAACTTCGAAGGAGATTATGGAGTCATGAGCATTTTATTTTGCTACTCGGCTTTGAGTTTATTTGTTATCCGGTATTGGGAATAGGCGCATTATGCGACATCGACTTGTGATTCAATGCCAACCATTAGTTACCGACCCATACGTCGAAGGTGTCTTCAACATGCATTCACATAGTATAGTTAGATACTGTACTTATCCCTGACCATAGCATGGGACGATGTGTCATGGAATAGTGGGCTATACCTTGTCCTTATTGGTTGTGGGTGTGGCCCACTATTTTGACGATAAGATAGTGGACCATATGATGATTCTGGTTATCCATTTATACCTATTCAGTTTTTATTATGGCATGTTCCTTTTGTATCTTGTCATGTCCGTCGGAGGACATGGTAATTTCTCTAGGTTGTTTCAGAGCGCTTATAGATAGATGGATGTTATATTTGCGTCTTCATGATTCAGTTATTTCTTATGGTATTATTGCATCATTCTTCCGTGTTTTATATATTTTCTGTCATGATATACTCTGCTCATCATCCTAGTTTTGCAAACTTATTTCATGCTCAATGTTTGCTCGAACATGTATATTACTAGTGGCCAGCTTTGATATATTATATTCCTTCTTGATATTATTTCTTTTCTATTTATTGAGATATAGTTAGTGTATGTTTAGTATACTTTACAACGTAGTACGTCTTGGGTAAGTCCATTAAATTGGAAACTTCTTCCAATCGTATTAGGTGGCATGCTTACATTCTATAACATGACATAAATTCCAAATCCTATGCGTGTTGTTTCATGTTCGTTCGAACCAACTCATCCAGAACTTCAAGATCACAACTAACTTAATCTAAAGCTTTGCATACTCGTGTCACTTGCTGATAGACCCATTGGGACCCCGATTCTCAATCGATCAACATCCCCGAGGCTATCCCATATGCCACTCAGGGATGAAGTTACTCAACAAATCCTCGAAATAAATTTTGAATCACAATTGTTATGCTTTAAATCTCTACTCGATCCATTCCTCAAAATTCTAAGCACGATCCATCTATATCACGTATATATCGCACTGATGATATCACCTATATCGATAGTTATCCCATATACGCAAATCGATTCTAACTCATTCTTGTCCAAAATAATTTGAATCTCGTACAAGACTTTGCTAACACCGACACATGTCTTACGTTCGTAATGACAGTCCACCAGGTCCTACCTGAAACTAACTTTTGATTAACACGATACCAACGTTCGATTTTACAAATTATTTAGCTTTATTTTATGGAACATCCCATGGAATATTGAGAGAGACAAAAGCACCGATTACATAGAGCGTTATTGATATCAGGTACGAAAGCAACATTAGAGTTCAAAAGAATTCAATCATATGTCCAAGGACGTAATGCCGTGCTCTGATACCATTATGTTATTCTCCGGATCCATAAAACTGATCATCCTTGTTAGGAGGTGATGCGGCACGAGCCTAGGTTACGCTCATACAAGACAAATACCAAAAATGACTAATTAGAAGCTAGACGACAGAGTTGCACAAAAGTCCTAAAGCAGAAAAGTTAAAACAATGCAAGATATATACAAAATGATTCTCTTTATGGATATTGAAAATAAGTTTACAAAGGAACGAGGCCAAGTTTACAAGTCACTCAAGGTCACACTCTCTCTGATTACAATCACTCAGGTATCTCTCTCATCTCTCAATACAAATGATCATGCCCTTTGACTTACAACTTACGGATGCTTCAGAAGGCGATGTCCATCCATTATGTCCTATATAGGTGATGACTCCAAAGTGGCTGTGTACCTTGAAACGTCGAGGAACTCCATGCCTCAGCGTGTCCAAGCGAGCTCCATCCCTAACGAGCAAGTACTTGAAGCTGTGCATAAAAACTGGTGGGGTACTAGTAGACAACCATATTGGTGGGGGGATTATCGCCCACCCAAACGAAACAAACACTTTTAGTTAGTGAGTGCAAACTATTCTTTTGTGGTCTTTCTATTCTTTCCTTATGATCAGTTAATTTCATAACTATAAGCCTACTCGTGCTGCAATATCGTGGTTGTGCGCCAAATACTTGTAACTGTGCCACGCAACAACACCATACTTGCCTTCTGGCCTTTTCGTTTCTACATATGATCGACCTAATGATAAACTTATGAACTTTCTGCTAACAACTTAAAACACGACGTCACATCTTATGCTGAAGCATGTGTCTCTGTTATAGCCAAATCTTAGGTTCAATAATTGTGATTGCAATCCGTTCACACATCCCTTGGCTTATTCGTGTTGTGCATATACTTCACGACTCAATCTAAGGCATGAAAATAGAACGTCGCTATGAAGCCGACTCAAAGTATATGAAAAGTGTCACTAGCACCACAAGCTATCCTTGGACCTTAAGAATAAGACGGTACATTCATCAAAATGAGGTGCAATCTTATCGTATTTCTCGTAATACCTACTATATGCGGACCCTTTAGGTCAGGTCGCACACCATCTGAGGGTTCTACAAGCATAGTTCCCCTAGTCGAATCGATCATAGTTCTCCGACAACCGTTCGAGGAACTTAAATCTTGTGCAGAAGTTGTCCAATGACCATGTTAGACTTGACTCAACTTTCCAAGACTTGACTCAACTTTTCATTCTTAGTTCCATTTTTCATCCTCCATACTTTCCATATTCTTCGTTGTAGCTGCCAAATGAGGGACTGCTTAGGACAAACGGTCCCAAAAATTTTCTATGCTATCATAATCTTTTGACTCAAATCTAGAAACAACTATTTGAAAGTCCTCATGCTCAAGTCGACCCAACTGTATTTCATGTAGTGCCACCAACCAAGTCATACTCTATATGGCTGGCTTTGATACCGTAGGAAACATGACAATTAAAGCGGAGGAACGTGCTTTGAAGCCGTAGGAACATATAGACTATGACAACAAGTCGATAGTCTATGTGACATCATAAAACTCATTACATGAACCAAGTCATTGGATCGAAAGATCGAGTGCTAACTTTGAAAACCCAACTTGAAATGCACTTTAGGCTTCAAGTTCAATACTTCCATGTTCTACACAATCTAACTTAGAGCAGGAATATTCCTTTTAGATATGTGGATTCGTCTCATTTATTAGCATAACTACTCAATATAATTGAAAACATCTATTTATTATGTGTAATGGCAAAGTTGAGGCAAGTTCATCGAAGCCACTGACCTGAGCGATGAGTTGCCTCGACCGAGCAAGAATTCGAGCAAGCCATTGCATAGCGAAGTTCAAACGTCATTGCATTTTGATTCGTCTAGTTGAACTGAGCGAGATGGGGCATTACACATTGTGTGATATTACCTTCCACTAGATAAGGCACTCCTTGTACGGAGAAACGCCTCGCCGACGCACGGTCCTTTTGTCTAGCATAACTTCTACTTCTTTGTCGAAGGACATAGTCATTGTCGTCGTGGGTTGATTCAAAACTCTTAATGGAGGGTCCTCTAAGTATTTATGGTTGGGCTTCCGGATACTCGTATGGAAGACATGGTGAATCTTCAACTTGGCGGGGAGTTCGAGCTTGTAGACTATATTGCCTACTTTCTTGAGGACGGGAAGGGACCTTTATACTACCGGATCAGTCCCTTGTGTACCTTGCCAAACACCATGAACTGTTGTATTTGAAGCTTTATTATCACCAAGTCCCCTTCCTTATGCTCAATCAGCTTTCGCCTGGCGTAGACCAATTTTTTCAACTTTCACACAACCTTATCCAGAAATGCCTTAGCAATATCTGCCTTCACCATGAAGTCTGAAAAAACTGGTGGACTATGGGGCTTCTACTCGTGGACCCCATACTCAGCGTGTGCGATACAAGTAGCGGATGAACCATCACCAACTCAAATATACTAATGTGGGATGACTTACTCCTTTGAAGATTGTAGAAGAACTGAACGATATCTAAGCGAAGCCCCTACTTCCATTGGTTTTCACTCACAAAATGTCATAATTAATTATCAAACACAGAATTGACCCGATTGGTCTGTCTGTCCATATGCAGGTAAAAGTTGGTCGAGAAGTACAAATCTGTGTCGAGGACCTTAAACACCTCCGTCCAAAACTTTTTCGTGTAGCGGAGATCTTGATCGCTGACAATATTCTCTGGATGCCCCAAAACATTACTATATAGGAAATGACCAAGCGCATAGCCTCCACTTTTGTGCTGTCTGATAAAGCAGCAATGAAGGTCGTGTACTTGGAGAAGCGGTCAACCACCACGAGAATGGACTGTCATGCCCTGATTCCTTAAATCGTTCATCCTCGCGTTGAAAATACTGAATCAATCATACTCGTAAGGCGTGATGTCGTATAAGTCTGGTGTTGCACATGTAGAAGGCAAGAACGTGCACATTTGTGTCATTTTGAAATCATTGAAAACATAACCACATTTGTAAAAACAATGTGTACGCTGTATAAGAAGAATAAATAATTTTATTAATGATTGTAGCAAGATACAACTTTTCTCAGTACTCTTTGTAATGTCGTTCTGGCTTACATTGAATAATAAAAAGAAAACAACTGATAGGCTGCAAGGAAATAACTTCTCGTTTCATACATTATGCCCCATTATTATATTTGAAAATCCAAGCAGTAACCTTGAAAACTCTGTAGTACTTTGTGCATCTTTATTTGAATGTAACTTGAAAATAGCAGCAACTCAAAATGTCTTATCTCTCACGTGCGCCCGTACCTTCTGTAGTACCTGTAGAGGAAGGCTCAACACATTATAAAAAATGCACTGGTGAGTTCCGTTGGCCCACTCAGCTAAATCGACATTTGGAATTGATGACTAGCATTTTAAATCATGAGATCAATTATTAGGGACTAGCAATAGTTAGAGATTATATTCATTCAAATCAAAGCAGTAGTGAAACATATAGAATAAGTAGTACTTTACCCACTGTCGATCCAGCATACCTGCATAAGATACAAGATTTAATACTTACTGCCACTGCATAAGACCATCATTAGCATTCATCATGACTACATGACCACTGGTGTTAATTCACGATTTAGGACTTCAAAGGGTATGCGACGCACCATTAAACAGGTTGTAAGCCTGAATTAAAGTCCCGATACCTCGTGCCACCAAAGAATGCTGTATTTTCTCCTAGGCCAAATCTGTCCTAGTGCCTCTGATACCGTTCAAAGAAACAATTCTTTGAGCACAAGTTGTCCTTGATCATGCGAATACATGTCCGACTTGATAAGCATTGTATGCATGGTAAAGTTTGCTTGAAAGTAAATAAGGATTATATTCATTCTCATTCATCGCATCATCATATAGTGATTATTTCATTTTCTAGCATTTACTCATCAGTTCATATTATATTATTTTGTTACAAAGTAATATTCATCATTTCAGTTCTCAAAGGGTCATGTGGCATTTCATTCATTCATTGATGTTAATAGCATAATCGTTTCATTCAATGTTCATTTCACCAGCTTCTTAGTGGTATTGACTTATGGCATTGTGCATCATGTTATCGATTAACGAATGTAGCGAGGCAAAAAGAGAATTTATTTAGTTGGCATGAAAGAGTAGCGAAGAATGGACAAAACACCACAAAGAATCCTCACTCACTAGTTAGAGAATTATCGAGAGGAAGAAGAACACTTGTGCGATTAGCCTTCCGTCATGCATTCGCCTGCGATGGTACAAAAAGTTTGGTTAATACTTCGTCTTGTTATGTTCCCTTCTCTCAGAATTCTCAAGAATAAATGCAATAAAAATCGATGAAAACGGACAAGAATGAAATCATCGAAAACCATTCAGAAAAGCATCCATCAAAACCAAGCAGAAATATAAGCAAAACATACAGAGAAAACACTTGGACTCATTTCAAGGGAAACCGATCCATTAGTTGGAAAGGTTCTTATGCATTGTCTATAATCGATTCGATGTCGATGGCAAGTTTCCCCAATACTCGGTTCCAACCGAGTTAATCAAGCCACAATCCTTACATAGTGAACCGCTAGGAGCGGGGCACTACATAATATATCACTATGATAAAGTTTCATCCTCGAAACTTAAAACAAAAGTCCTTCCTCAAGGTTATCAAACAACGAAGGGTATTTTACCCTCATCTTTTCTTCGAGTTCCCACGTCGACTCCTCGACAACCTGATTCTGCGACAATACGTTAACCAAAGACACCGTTCGGTTTGGCAAAACTTTATCTAGAATTTGGATATATTCTTCAGTGTAGGATAAGTCAGCGCCCAACTGCAACTAATCGAAGTTCACTAAAAGGCATGGATCATACACGTACTTCTGTAGTTAAGACACATGAAAGACATTATGCACATCAGCCAGAGCCAGATGTAGTGCAAGTCGATAAGCCACTGAGGCTACATTCTCAAGAATCTTGAAAGATCCAACGAATCTCGGGCTCAGTTTTTATTTTATTCCAAACCGTATCACACCTTGCATGGGTGTGACCTTAAAAATATATGATCGTCGACTGTAAATTCCAAGGGTCATCAATGCACATATGTATAACTCTTTTGTCGGCTTTGAGCAACTCTAAGCCATACTAGAATAAAATGGACCTTCTCAACGACCTATTCCAAAATTTTCGGTTCGAGCACATGCCTTTCACCGACCTCATCCCAACATATAGATGATTGACATTTCTGTCCATACAAGGCCTTATACGATGATATCTGAATACTTGCCTGATAATAATTGTTATAGGTAAACTTTGCCAATGTGAACTGTGTGTCCTAATTCGTCTTCAAATTAAGCACGAACAACCTCAATATATCCTCAAGGATCTAATTTATCCTCTTTGTTTGTCCATCAGTCTGCGGATGGTATGTCGAACTAAAATTCAACTTTGTGCGCATTACTGATTGCAGACTAACCTAAAAGTACGACAAGAACCGTCCATCTCTATCTGAAAATATAGAAATAGGCAACCCGTATAATCGGACATTTTCATCCATGTAAATCTGAGCCAACCGATCAAACTTCGTGTTACTTTTACTGTAATAAAATGTGTCGACTTGGTTAATCTATCCACGATCACCCCAATCGCTTGATTTTCCTTCTGAGTCTTTGTTAAGCCGACTATAAAATCCATACAGATGTGATCCAATTTCTACTATGGTATAGCAAGATTTTGAAGCTCCCCGCCTGGCCACTGGTGTTCCGCTTTCACACGTTGACAAGCTAGGCATTGTGATACAAATAAAGACACATCCTTTTTCATGTCATGCCACCAAAATATGGTGCATAGATCTTTGTGCATTTTGGTGCTTCCCGGATAAAAGGAATACTTCGCAAAGTGAGCCTCGGTCAATATTTCTTTTATGAGTTCCTCATCCTTAGGAATGCACAATCTTTTCTTGACATGGATTGTTCCATCTTCTACCACAAAATTGGTCACCTTTTTCACTAGAATAAACTCGCGTATCTTCTGTAAAAACGATCATCCTTTTGAGCAG
The DNA here is from genome assembly GCA_029216955.1 of Iris pallida. NCBI lineage: Eukaryota > Viridiplantae > Streptophyta > Magnoliopsida > Asparagales > Iridaceae > Iris > Iris pallida. The sequence continues at coordinate 8,792,156 of JANAVB010012198.1, forward strand.
TCTTAATCCTTCCCTTGAGGCTCGGCTCAAGCTGTAACTTTACGAACTGTATGTTGTTAGTACGGACTCTGAATTTGATGCCCATCTCTTCTAAATCACGTAGCACTTCCTTAGCCAGTGACAATATTCTAACAAATTTTTGACTAAAGGCATCAGCTACCACATTTTCCTTTCCCAGCATGTAGGAAATCGTTAAGTCATAATCTTTGATCAATTCCAACCAACATCGTTGCCTCAAATTCAATTCCTTCTTCGTGAATATATACTTCTGGCTTTTATGATCTGTGAAGATCTTATATGACACACCATAGAGATAGTATCGCCACAATTTTAACGTAAACACAATCTTCGACAATTCTAAGTCACGAGTCGAATAATTCTTCTCATACTGCTTATGTGGTCTCGATGCATATAATATGGTCTTCCCATGTTGCATAAGAACACATCCCAAACCAAGTACCGACACGTAACTGTAAATCTAGAATCCTTCGTAACCTTTCGGAAGAGCAAGAATTGGAGCCGTGATGAGTCGTTACTTCAGTTCTTGAAAACTAATCTCACAGTCGTCACACTAAAAGAAAAATGGCCATTCTTGACGGTTTATTTCTCGTTGCTCATGAAAAACAATCAAGGAATTGGGTTATCTTGACGGTATTAGTCTTACGTCAAGAAATGACCCATTTTATGTTAATTTAGCAATTTTATAGCATAATAGTTGACGATTTTATTTGATCCGTTAAGAAACATCAATTTATTTATTGACGGTTTGGTGGCAACCATCAACTAATGTATGTGTGAAAAACTTGGCAGGATTTTTTCGGCTGCCATTTTAGTAATTTTTTCAAAGCTTTTATATTTGTTGATGGTTATGTGTCTTTTTAATCGAGGAACCCAGCAAACTTTCTCCCGATCGTCCCTTCCTTTCCTCCCCTTTCTAATCTTCTCCTACTAAGAGAGAGCCCCCCTCTCTTTTTCTCTAAATATTCTCTCACAACTTCTTTTTCTCCTTCCTAAGAGAGAAACCCAAACCCTAGTTTTCCCTATGGACAACTCCGATGACTCTTGCTCGAGCACGCTTTCGGGGACTCCGAGTTCGTCCGTACTAGGACCTTCACCGTCATGACCATTATCTCTCGCCTCAAGTCCTGGACTCAAGGCGGTCAGGTCAGTAAAAATGTTTCGCTTCCTCTCTTTCCTATTTTTAATAACCTAATTTTACGGTTTTACTGATGTTGATTCGACTTGGTATAATCTGGAGGTGGAAAAGAAAAGATTGATGTGGTTACTTGAACTTCGATTGGTTGAGTTAGGGTTATGGTTCCATTTGAATGATTTGATCTCTGATTTTATTTCATAATTGGAATTAGGGTTCCTCTTCTAGAGAGCCTACATGATTTGATTTGATTTGATCTCTGATTTTATTTTATATTAGAATTATAGTTCTATTTGAATGATTTGATCTCTAATTCTATTTTCTGATTTCGTAACCTTGTGTCATCATCTCCGATAACATGGACGAGCACTAACAACCTCTAGTGGATTGCCTCCACTATGGTACACACCTAGAAGTCCCTCGCCATCGTCGGCGTCACTTGCTTCCAAGCGAGAGCCACGAGCCTGCTCTAAATTTTTTTTGCCATGTATTCCACACCCGACGTTCCGAAACAAGCATGTCCCATTCTTTCTTGCTCCCAAGTATGTGCTCTGATCTTAAGCATCTGTTTGAAGATGTTGGAAAGACCTGTCCCATTAGAAGGTCAACCAATAGATCCTGATCTTAGGAAATCTTGGGGCTGGTGGAAAGTTAAGAAGTGGACGATTCACATCTTGAACCGACTTTACACTCGGTGAGTACGTCTGTATTATTTTAATATGTATTTTCTTTACCTTTTTAATTATTTGGGATATGGGGGATATTGATTTATAGGTTTGGTGATTTATATGTTTGGTGACCTGAAGCTATAAAAAGAAGAGAATAAAGCTTTTGCTCAAATATTTCAGAAGAGCTATGCTGGGAAAATTTTGGAATGTCATCTATGCTTGCTCAATGCGATCCGTTTGGGTGAATATTTACCTGATAGAGTTATAAACCTAACTCTTCAATATCTCAGCAGCAGGTTCCTCTCTAACTTATTCCATTGCACTTGCTCAATGCGATCCGTTTGGGTGAATATTTACCTGATAAAGTTAGGCTTGTAACTCAGGTTCATCTCTATCTGATTCACATCTATAACTGATTCCAGTCAGCTACAAACTAGGTTTTGAATCCCCAGATGCAAGGGATTCATAACCTAGTTTGTCGAAATCAATATACTGGCCCAGAGCGACGTAACCCAAATCCACAGATCTTTAACTCAGGAGAGTAAAAGGGGACTTACTATCGCTGCTAATGCTGTGTAAATGGACCCATTACTAAGAGCTGTTACAAAGGGGGCAGTCGTTAATAATTCATATCAAAACAAGTTATGCATTTTTAGCTACAATATGTTGGTCACATTTTATATAGTTTGTCATTTTGGGATGTTATGCAATAGTTTGTCACATTTTATCACTAAACTACTACAATAGTGATTTTTTTTATTTTGTATGTCAAGAATATACAACAATATATCGAACAGTTCCCTGAATGATGCAAAGAGGGATCGGATGCCAAAGATTCCATTTTTTTGTTAAAAAAATCTTCGAGTCTATTCTATAGACTATCCAAGTTCATCGGCCTAGATTGGCTTGGTTAGATGACATAAAATTTTAGCTTGGCCTTTGGATGACTATATACTCAATGGACCATCCTGTGTTCTTTATGCTAGAATGGCTTTTCTTATATGAAATTTTGTATGGGTGCTTGTGTATTAGCATGATTTTTTATGTTCTTTGTAATCAATATGTTATATCTACCATTAATTTTCTTTTATATTTATTTTGTTTTTTGTGTTTGAACATTGTTTTTAGTTATGAAGAGGTGTTCCAATGGGAAGCTAAGTTGTTGTAAGTAAAATCCTTAACTGTAATATATTTTATTATATTTTAGATGATTTTTTTATATTTTATTGCTAGAATGGCTTTCCTTACATTACTATGCAGAGCTCAGGTGGAGGCTAGAATGGCTGAGTTATTTTGCTAATGATTGAGTTATTTTATTGCTAATGATTGAGTTATTTGCAATATGTAAGGAAAGCTAAGTTCAGGTGGAGGCTAGATATAACATATTGAATGTAAGAAAAGCTAAGTTTAGTAATTTTGCTAATGATTGAGTTATTTGCAAAAAATAACAATAATCAGTTTTTGGTTATTGGTAGAGCTCGGGTGGGGCATCGTCGCTGAGGTGGAGGCTGGCCCCAACCCGACGGGAGCTGGCCAAGTGGGACCGGGCAAACAAGGCTGCTACCGACGGTACTGTAAGTTTTTCTTGTTATTACAATCATTTTTCTTAATGTGCATTTTGACCTTGCATAATGTGCAATTTTGTATGGCTGTAATTTTGAGTTTGTGCGACTTTATTAGTATTTATGTTATGCATTGAAAAATACTCACTTAAGTGCTCCCCAATCGTTTCCTCAATTACCCACCCATATTTCACTCACAAGTGGGCCATAAAAACTTTGGCTTGCTTGCACCCCTCTTCGCCTACTTGTCATAGAGGTGGGACGGGCGAGGTGGTGTGGGGGGGGGGGGGGGTAGGAGGGGGGGTTGAGGTCGGTTTTCAAATAAAATTTTAAGAAAAAATAATGATGTGGCTAATGAGGATTGAACTTGAGCCTCTTGGTTAAAATGTATACTTACCAGCTGCATCCACACTTAATTACATTTGTTTACAAAACATGAAGTATATAAAGGATGGTTATATATATATTTCAAGATAACAAATGTTAGGAAACAGGAATCAAGCATAGTAATGTTATATCTAGCCTCCACCTGATTATTATTGTTTTACTGAACTTAGCAAAATTACTGAACTTAGCTTTCCTTACATTCAATATGTTATATCTAGCTTCCACCTGAGTTAGTTGTAAAATTACTGAACTTAGTTTTTTACACATACATTCAAAATTGCAGAACTCAATCATTATTTTTATTTTATTTTATTGCTAGAATGGCTTTCCTTACATTCAATATATTATATCTGTAATATATTTTATTATATTCATGCTAGATGGCTTTCCTTACATTACTATGCAAAGCAATAAGCTGATTATGCACTATCACAGGTAATGGTTTTGAGTATCATTTAGCAATTAGGCAAAATTTTGGGTTCTGATACATAATCTTCAATTAACTTAAGTATACCAACTTCAGTGTGTTACGAGGGTAATATAGCATATAAAAGAGGTATGGTTATCCGGGCCTCTTAAGCAGTTTCACCTATGCGTCGATGGGTTTGTAGGTGTCTGATGTTTTAAACACAACCAAAAGGTGATTTTTCTTTTCAGATTTTTTTCACCATATGTGTCTGATGTTAGAGTCGACCTCTTTTTATATCTCTTTTTTAACTCGTGTTAATTAAGGATGTATAGAGAGCTGACCTCAGCGTCTTCAGTCGAGCAAATGGCTTCCTTTCCTCCGTGAACGTCTTCCACATCCTTGCAATTAGAATGGAACAGGAAATGGTTTATTCTTGGTCAGATGTCCGTTGAATTGCAAGACATTAAGATTGTTTCACCACAGCAACTTGGCCAATATCATTATGGACTATAAGAACTTGCATTTATTCTTAAACCTGCCAACCTTTAACATGGCTTTCATGAAGAGTGGTAATGGACTCAGAGATGCTGTTATACCCACCAAATTGGTATATGTTATAGGAAAAGGCTTTTGTATATCTTCACACGTCTCTGTTATGGACTTATCTTACTGGCAGTTGGAACTTCATGGATGTCAAGGGAAAGTCAAGTAATGAAAATTAGAGATGTTATTTACTACCCCGAGTTCTCTGGCTTATTTGTAAATCCGGACTTGGAGATTTATCATGCTTCTCGGAGACCCCTTAACATGCTTGGTATAGATATCATGTTTTGATAGGAAAGAAATCTTGCAACATCCTTTCACGTCAAACCTTAATGAAGATATGTTGCAAAGGTGACTTTGATATCACCATGCTAGCACTTTAGCGTAAGACTGCAAGGAGATGGAACATGTGGTCTATTCATGGCATAACCATTGAAATCTTGAATGGACATTATAGCCGGGTAGCCAATACATTATCCCAGAGCTGGAAATGAAATAGTGAAACTTGCTTCTCTGCAGGAAGTTATTGTCCACCATCTTAGAAAGATAAAGAGGTCATCCATCAAGTACCTTCATTGTGGAAACTTGAATTTTTTTTTAGATAACTTTTACAGTTTTACTGTACTCGAATATCTATTTTCTGCTATTCTTTCTTATGGATTATGCCTATTAACAGGTAGACAAAAAAGTCCTAGTTTATTGTACTTCTACTACAACATTCTTTCCCTAAATATGTAGGTTCCCAAGCACTGGTCAGTCTTGTTCTGAAGACGAAACATTCTTCTGAATCCTTTTCGTTAGTAGCCGAGGAGGTATGTGCAATGTTCTTTGAGTTCTAAATCACCTATTCATATACTTATCATGTTACCTGAAATACTTTGCAGCTGAATGTTCTATGATGTATTTATGTAGGATTCAGGGGACCTGCGGAAATACAGTTCTCAAGAAACACTGAGACGCATTACTAAGCTTGTAAATGATACTCTTTCTAGTGATGGTACATATAATATATCCTTATCCGAAGAAGATGTGCTGGTTGCCATTGATAGTGGAACTGAAGGGGGTCCTCATGGCCGACACAGGGTGTTGGATCCTATTGATGGTACTAAACGATGAGAATTTAGTTTTAACTTCACACATCAGATCTAACTACTCTACTTTTTCCTAAATCAATATATTACATTTTCAAATACTAAGTATAAATATTTTGATTGCTATTGTGTGTCTTAAACATAGAAGGTCCATGAAATCATCTTGAAAATAAGTATATGTGGTTGATTTCTCACAGTCCTTGCACTCCCCAATTTTTTAGACTTGCTGCATCGAGAATTAGCTCATTTTTTTATCAGGCATCTGTGTTGTTGATAGATCACTTATAGGTTTTGTGATGAAAGCTTTATTTTCCCGTCTATGTTGCTTCCTAGTCATATGAAAATATCCACAGAACTGTGCCGGTCATGACCAAGCCTATATAATTCCCAGTATCTTATAGATATATGTGAATATTTTTGAACAATTGATACTTTGTGTTCTTGTTCCCTTAGAAACTTGCTAAAAATGAAGGTGCTGCATGCTGTGAATAAGGGAATGCTGTGGATATGGAGGGATGTGCTCCGATATGGTTTGCTATTTTTTTGTTTCATTTTGTAGTGTTAGTGGATTATGTTTTATGGTGACAAGTGATGGATGTTTGTGGTTTGGATGTTTAAGTGGTATGGAAATAATAGATGTGGGATGTGTACTTTATGGTTGGATTATGTTGTGGTCGGACAAGTGAAGAATACTTTATGGATGTGTATTGAAAGTTTTTGTTGTATGAACAATACAGTTTGTTAACATAAAATTTGGATTTTATGGTAATTTGATGTGTGCAGCTTCTAGATTGATATAATGTGTGGTTGATTAATATTATATAATTCTTGACAAAATTTTGGCATGCTTCTCTTGACAGAATTTTGGCATGCACAATATAGCCGTGAATAGTGCTTTTAATGACGTATTTTGTTCGTCAAAACAAAATGCTTTTATTGACGGCTAAAGGTCATCATCTAGGCCGGAGTCAAAAAAAGTTTTTGTCTATATTGACGGTTTCTAAAACTGCTATCTTGACGGTTAAAAGCAGTCAAGAAAATTACTTAATATGAAGGCAAAAACCCGTCAAGAAAAGCCATGCCAGCGACCGTCAAGAAAAGGGGAGACTTTTTGACTCCGGCCAAGTTAACGGATCTGCAACCGTCAAGATACCCATTTCTAGACGGTTTTTCCCTGTCAAGGAAAGCCTTTATTCTTGTAGTGTCAGTCCACTTCAATGTGACTCCCTTTTGAGTGAGGCGAGTCATAGGCGACGTAATCCACGAAAAGTCCTTTACGATCCTACGTTAGTACCCGGCTAAACCAAGAAAACTATATATATTACTAGCTGATGTAGGTTGTTTCTAGGCTACCACTACTTCAATTTTCTTTGGGTCCACAACAACATCTTCTGCCGAGACAACATATCCTAGGAACGATACGCTCACTACAACAAAAGTACCTTTGTATGACGGCTAAAAACTATCATAAATGACATTTTATAACGCTTTTTTGTAAGCATGCAACCTTGGTAAAAACCAGTGTTATAAATGTTTTCTAAAACCGTTATAAATGGTCTTTTCATATATAACACTTTTGCCCAAAAAAGTCATAAATAATACACGTATATATAACACTAAATTCCTAAAACATTATAAATATGATTATACATATAACACTTTCTTTTCTAAGCATTATAAATAAGAAATATATATATAACACTTTTTCAAACTGTTATGGATCACACACATATATATACAAATATATCACCCATTAAAGTGTTATAAAAAGCAATGGTCAATATTGACCGTTTCATAAAACATTCATTTAGAACCAAACAACATACATTAAACAAACATTTGAAACATTACTTTTGAATTAAAATATCGTATTCCAAATGTACATAATATCACCATCTTAATTACATTTTTTTAAAAATTTATCCAAGTATATGTATACATATTATTTTTTCCTTTTTCAAGGTGTCACGACCCGCACCCTAGAGTAAGGGCACGAGAAGTAGGTACGTCCAGCCTACGCCGCAGTGTCGACGGTAGAACGCTGTCCTAGGTCACAACATCTAACAATATAATGCTAAACAGTTTATACTCCCCGAATGGGGGTGACATAGTAGAATGTAAATTCAATCACAACTAAGGAAGAAGAAGTACGATATGATATAAAACTCAAAATGAAATACAGAAGATAAGAAGAGTCTACGTGTCTAAGATAACATCTCAGCAAATATCCAGAAATACAAGTCTCAACTACTGAATATGAAAGAATATATACAATCCAGATCCCAAATGACAGTAATTGTAAAACCTAGACTAGGAAGCCTCAGTCTCTATAGCTAAAGGATCCGGCTGGAAATCCGGATCACTGGTGTCATCTAGAGCTGTCCCGTAGAAGGTATCCACATAGGCCTCCTCCTCGTCCTCTGTAATATTTTCAACAGGTCCAGTCAGGACATGAGCGAGCACAATACATCTCAATAGATCATAGCAGGTTAGAAAATATAATCATGCAGTAAAGTAAGATAAATAAACTGAAAGAAAGTATAGAATGTAAACAGAGAGAGAAATGTAATAGAAATATCTACTATAAGTAGAGAACTAAAAGTTTCTAGTGAGTCAGAGTACAATATAAACATGTGAATGGAATAGAAGATTCTGGGAACTATACTATGGAGTGATTCTGGGAACTACACTACTTGGATATTATTAACATGTCTACTTCTACTCCCCCGTACCCCCAATCAATACACAAGGATCCAGCCAGGTTATGTTATGATCAATGTAATGGCCCACAAGGGGTGATACATGGTAGGCAAACCAAAGGTATCACCTGGGTCCTCAGAACCTTCTTTCGTCTATCCAGTATCTCTACTGGCTGCTCTGGATAGCTGAGAGAAGGCCCAACCTCAATTTCCAAATGATCAAGCACATGGCAAGGTCAGCCACGTACCGTCTCAACTGTGATACGTGGAATACGTTGTGGATACCCACTAGTGCAGGTGGCAAGTCTAGCCTGTATGCCACATCACCGACTCTTTCGCTGATAACGAAAGGGCCGATGAAGCGCGGGCTAAGCTTTCCGCCTCCACCAAAACGTATCGTACCACGAGTCAGAGATATCCTCAAGAAAACCTGGTCTCCAACCTAATCACAGGCAGGGTCTCAATTTAATTATGATAAACAAACATGATCAAAATCACAAATACAAATCCTAAATCTAATCCTACTCTAATCTGTACCTCAAACTCCAATGGCCTACGGTGGCTATCGGCCCAGAGCCGATGTCTGTCCTGCGCCACGCAAAGTCTGTCCCTGATGAGCTTCACCATCTCGGCTGGGTCAACAACCATCTCTGGCCCCAGTAAAGCTCGCTCACCAACATCATCCCAAGATAAGGGTGTACGACACCTACTCCCGTACAGAGCCTCGAAAGGTGACATCTCAATGCTGGCCTGGAAACTGTTGTTGTAAGAAAACTCCACCAAATGTAGATGATCCTCCCAGGAACCTCCAAAGTCCAAGACGCACATCCGTAGCATATCTTCAAGTGTCTGAATAGTCCTCTCTGACTGTCCGTCCGTCTGTGGGTGGTATGCGGTACTAAACTTGAGCTGAGTACCCAAGCTAGTCTGCAGACTCCTCTAGAAATAGAAAGTAAAGCGACTATCCCGATCTGAGACGATGCTTACCGGAACCCCATGAATCCTGACTATCTGTCGCATATACATCTCCGCAAGCCTCTCTGTAGATGTACCCATCTTAAATGGCAAAAAGTGCACCGATTTGGTCAACCTGTCAACGATGACCCAAATCGCGTCTTTTTCTCCTGGTGTACGCGGCAATCCAGATACGAAATCCATAGTGATATGCTCCCACTTCCACTCGAGAATAGACAGGGGCTACAATAATCCACTGGGCCTCTGTCTCTCTGCCTTGACCTGCTGACAGACCAAGCACCTAGCTACGAAGCGAGCCACCTCCCGCTATATCCCGTACCACCAAACATGTTCCCTCAGATCTCGGTACATCTTGTTGGCGCCAGGGTGTATAGAGTACTTAGATCTGTGGGCCTCCTCCAAAACCTGCTCCCTAAGATCTTTGTTGGGCACACATAACCTGGAACCGTGCCTCAATGCACCATCCTCTGTAAGAGAAAACTCGCCATCCACCAATCCTGCACGAACCTGCTCTCCGAGACACTACAGAGAAACTCCCTCAAACTGTGCCGACTTGATCCTCTCCACCAAGTTTGACTAAATCTGCAGGCCCCATAAATGCATCTGAACTCCGGGCATGATCACCTCAATCCCAAGGCTCTCCAAATCAGCAAGCAAATGACGGTCCATGGTCAAACAAATGGCTGTCGGATACCTACTCAAGGTATCGGCAACCATATTGGCCTTCCCTAGGTGATACTAAAATGATATGTCAAAGTCCTTCATCAGCTCTAGCCATCTGCGCTGCCTCATGTTCAGCTCCTTCTGAGTGAACATATACTTTAAGCTCTTGTGATCTGTAAAAATCTATACCCTCTCTCCATACAAGTAGTGCTTCCACAACTTCAGAGCAAATATCATTGCTGCCAGCTCCTGGTCGTGGGTAGGGTAGTTCTTCTCATGGGGACGTAATTGCCTGGAAGCATAGGCAATCACCTTCCTATGCTGCTGCAAGACACAACCCAGCCCGTTCCCTGAAGCGTCACTATAAATAGTGAATCCTCCTGATCCTGAAGGCAATGTCAGAATCGGAGCTGTCGTAAGATGCTTCTTCAACTCATTAAAAGCTGTTTGACACTCCTCTAACTAAACATACTCAGCATCCTTCAGGTCAACCGAGTCAACGGCTCTGCAACCCGGGAGAAATCCTGCACAAATCTCCGATAATATCCTGCCAGCCCCAGGAAACTCCAGATCTCTGCCACAGAAGTCGGCGCTGCCCATGCCTCAACTATTGCGATCTTCTTGGGGTCAACTGAGATCCTATCTACAGTCACCACATATCCCAAAAAGTCAACCTGGTCCAAGAAGAACTCACACTTGGAGAGTTTCCCATAAAGCTGCTCATTCATGAGAGTCTCCAGCACTATCCTCAAGTGCTCCTCGTGCTCCTCCTCAGTCTTGGAATATACCAAGATGTCGTCAATGAACACCACAACAAACTGATCCAGGTACTGGTGGAACACCTTGTTCATTAGGTTCATAAACACTACTGGTACATTGGTTAGCCCAAACGGCATAACCAAAAACTCAAACTGCCCGTACCGCATCCTGAAAGCGGTCTTAGGAATATCCTCCCACTTCAGCTTCACCTGGTGATAACCTGACCTCAAATTAATCTTAGAGAACACCCGAGCTCCGTTCAACTGATCAAAGAGATCATCAATCTGCGATAGTAGGTATTTGTTCTTGATCGTCAGGTTGTTGAGTGCCCTGTAGTTAATACACATCCGTACTGACCCATCCTTCTTCGGTACAAATAATACTAGTGCACCCCATGGTGACGAACTTGAACGGATGAAGCCCTTGTTCTGCAGCTCATCCACTTGCTTCTTCAGCTCCACCAACTCACTGTTGTTCACCCGATAGACATGCTGAGAGATGGGTTCCGCTCCTGGAACCAAGTCTATCGGGAACTCAATGTCTCTGTCTGGTAGTAATCCAGGCAACTCCTCTGGAAAAACATCCAAATACTCTGCTATCAAGGGGCATGGAATCGTCTGCTCCTCAACCGAGACTCTGTAGAAAACTCTGCTGCTCTGCTCTGCCTGACATCTGAAGTACTCGAACTCTGGCTCCCACAGCACTCTAAAGAGAACTCTACCCCCTCTGCAATCAATACTGGCTTGGTGCCTGCTCAACCAATCCATACCGAGTACTATATCGTAGTTCGGCAATGGTATTACGAGCAGGCTCACCTCCAACTCAAGGCCTCCCAAAACAACACTCCGACCCTTACAAACATTACTCACGAGGATAATGCCACCCTCGGTCGTGATCTTGTAAGTCCTAGACAAGAATTCAGCTATGATATCGTGTCTAATCGCAAATGGTACTGATATGAAACTATACGAAGCACCAAAATCGAATAATACAAAAGCTGGTCTGGAGTCGAGAAGAACCATACTTGCGATTAGCTCTTCTATCGCCTCTGCATCCTCAGCCGCCATGGCAAAAGCTCGCCCTTGCTGGCCTCCCCTAGCCTGCTGCCGATGCTGAACAAATCTCTGCTGCTGTGTCGGCAGGGCTGGTCCCCTCTGCTGGCCTGCTGGAGCTCTGACTGCTGCTTCCTGAGCTGCTCATCCCATGGTTAAGGTACACTCCCTCATCTGATGGTCTGCTGAACCACATACTAGGTACTTGCCCAGTCTCTTCCTACACTCGCTCCACCCGTGCCCTGGCTTCTTGGAATAAGCACAGGTGGTGGCCTGCTGCCTCGGTACCTGCTGCTGTACCCTCTACTGCTGATGCTGTACTGGCTGATGCCTCGGCTGCTGAAACTGCTGCGGCTGGAACCTCTACTGCTGCTGGTGCTGCTGCTGAAAGTATGGCTTCTTGGACGGTCCTCCGCTACTGCTGCCTCCCTGGATGTCTTACCCCCACTTGAGCCTAAGCTCAAGATCATCCTCTTCAGCTAACGCGTCCACTAGGATCTCCTCAAAGGTAGCGCTGCGGACATTCTTGGTGTAGGACTTGACCTCCTTCACCAAGCCCTTCCGAAACCTTCGGGCCTTTGGCGTCTCCGATAAGCCCTCTACAAATCTGCTCAGGCGACATAACTCTCCTGCATACTCCTCCACAGACTGGCTCCCCTGGACTAGGGCCTCGGACTGAGTCTCGAGGGCTCCCAGCACTGTATCTGCGAAGAACTTCTCCTTAAACAGCTTCTTGAATGCTGCCCAAGTCTGTCCTGCAGTACCAACCCTCGGGTCGGTCTGGTACCACGTAAGGGCCAAATCCTATATCATGCTGGCTGCTGCCTCAATTTGGAGCCTCGTCGGGATCTCAGCCAACCTGAATATCTCCTCCATGTGCTCAATCCACTCGTCGGCATACAAGATCCCCTCTGTCCTTCGGAAGTCCCTCGGGTGCATCTTCTAAAAATCTTGGATGCCCTTCACCCGTGGCTGGTGCGGCTGCGGGGCTGCCGCTGGTTGAGCTATAACTCTCTCTCTCTCCACCGTAGTCACGGCTAGATCGATGCCTTGGCTGATCTCTGCTGTCTGCCTCTGCTGCTGGGCCTGCTGACCCTCCATAAACTATCGGAAGAAAGCAAACAGCTGAACGGCATCAACTGTCCCCGGAGGTGGCTGCTGTTGCTGAAGTACATTCGGAATCACCGGACTCGGCTCATGCCTCACAGGTGGAGGGGCTCCTCCGAAAATAGCTGAAATGCCTACCCCAGCTGGCATGACTGGGGCTGCGGTACCAGGGGCTGGCTGCTGAGTATGAGAGGTGGCAGACCTCTCATCGGCGTCCCCCTGGCCCTGGCTATGTGATCTCGTCTCAACCATCCTGGAGAAAAATCAAAAGAAATAATATATGAGTCAAAATATCAAAGGAGGACAGTTTAAATTCAAGGAAAGACAATAAGCAGCAAAATTTAGATATACGGAATCTGATAAAGAGTTTTTCTAATGTGATTGAGTACCTTCAAAAAAAATTTAATTCTACTACAGGCTGCAGTGATATTCTAGTTCGAATACAACTACATTTCTAAACTAGACCTGCATGGGCCACCACTAAAAAAGTGTCACGACCCGCATCCTAGAGTAAGGACAGAAGAAGTGGGTACGTCCTGTCTACGCCGCAGTATCGGCGGTAGAATGCTGTCCTAGGTCACAACATCTAACAATGTAATGCTAAACAGTTTATACTTCCCGAATGGGGGTGACATAGCAGAATGTAAACTCAATCACAACTAAGAAAGAAGAAGTACGATATGATATAAAACTCAAAATATAATACAGAAGATCAGAAGAGTCTAAGTGTCTAAGATAACATCTCAGCAAACATCCAGAAATACAAGTCTCAACTACTAAATATGAAAGAATATATACAATCCAGATCCCAAAGGACAATAATAATAAAACCTAGACTAGGGAGCCTCAGTCTCTATAGCTAATGGATCCGGCTGGAAATTCGGATCACTGGTGTCATCTAGAGCTATCCCGTAGTCGGTATCCACACAGGCCTCCTCCTCGTCCTCTGTAATATTTTCAACAGATCCAGTCAGGACAGGAGCGAGCACAATACATCTCAACAGATCATAGCAGGTTAGAAAATATAATCATTTAGTAAAGTAAGATACGTGTACAGAAAAAAAGTACAGAATGTAAACAGAGAGAGAACTATAATAGAAATATCTACTATAATTAGAGAACTAACAGTGGCTAGTGAGTCAGAGTACAATATAAATATGTGAATGGCATAGGAGATTCTGGGAACTATACTATAGAGTAATTCTGGGAACTACACTACTTGGATATTATTCACATGTCCACTTCTACTCCCCCGTACCCCCAATCAATACACAAGGATCCAGCCAGGTTATGTTATGATCCATGTAGTGGCCCACAAGGGGTGATACATGGTAGGCCCATAAATGGGTGATTCTGGGAATGCCCATAAATGGGTGATTCAAGAAAGACTCTGTGATCATGAAAGTACATGTCACAAGTGAACAATGAACCTTGAAGTATAGTGATACACCATGTAAGTGAAACGCACATAACATGTAGTATCCGATGCTCCCTGAGGGAATAACATCTTAAGAAGGGATCCATATAGTACTAATCCGTGTGACCAACGTGACAGTATCAAGTAAAGTAGTTTAAAGCAGGAAAATAATTCTAAACAAGATATGAAATAATCAGAGAATGTACTCGCCTGGTATCTGAGTGTCCGGATGAAATGTATTGTCCGAGGAGAGGTGTCTGGCACCTAATCAGAACAGCACAAGTCACAACATGTCTAAAATGATAACAAGATGCAATTTAATGCATTCTACATGAATCTAGGTCAATCTAGGCCAAAGTCAACTCTTGGTCAACTCTGCTCAACTCTAAAAGTCAAACTAGGTCAACTATGGTCAAACTAGGTCTAACAAGTCTAAATTAGGTCAAACAAGTTATTCTAGGTCTAAACAAGTCTAGGTTATGCTAAACTAGGTTTAACAATCATTCTAAGTCCTAACAAGTCTATATTGGTCAATACACTACCATTACAAGGACATACAACATCACACATTGCATCCACAGGCTATAATCCTAGGCTAATACACACACATTAGGAAACCATATTATACCTATATACCTATACTTATACATCACATTATAGGTACATACATATATATATACATACACATAAATATATAGATGCATATTTACATACTATTCACAAGTATCTATACTAGATACATACTTATACTACATATATAGATATACATATATTACATATATACATGCATATATATACATAGGGAGGGAGAAAACATATGAGATGTGTGTGTGTCTAAAGGGGAAAATATGTGTATGTATGTGAGTACAGTGAAGGCAATATGAACAGTGAGCATTCAATGTGTCCTGGAAATCAGAAATCAGTATGTGTGTGTGATAGACATACAAAATAGTGTGTGTTATACAGGAACAGGATATGTGAACCTGTGTGTTCAGTGTTCAGGTTACTTTAGTGTTAGAGAGGAATCAATGTGTGTGTCTAATGCTCCCAGGAAAAAATGAGTGTGTTGACAGGAATGGTCCATGTGTTAGAGGGTGTGCTAACAGTGTGTGCATGGGACTGAGCTTCTCAGGAAAATGTGTGAACTGCACATGTATGTGTGTGTGTGTTAATGATACATTGTGTGTCTACAATGTGTGTATCTAAGTATAATGTGTGTCAAGAAGATGTATATACTAGAGTGTGTGTCACAGGAAACCCAAGACAGGGACTGGTGAACCTGTGTGTGAGTACTCAGAATAGGAAAATGTTAACAGGACATGTTCTCAGGAATTAATCACAGGTTCGAGAGTTCAACCCAATGACAGTTCTACATATGAACTAAATCTCAGATTTTGAGCCCAAAACAAATCCAAAACATCCCAAAATCAACATACAATTAGTTAACAAGTAGGTGTACTACATTAGGATCTTAAACCATGAAATTAACAGTATTTAAGTTGGTTAAAAGACTGCTAAAAATCAAATTGGAAAAACTGGAAATCAGTGAAGAATACAGTTTTCAGAAAATAGGGTAAATACAAAAATATAAATCGAAAACATGTTAACATGCCAATTCATTAGTTGTTAAACAAGAAGTGGGGTGTGAATATGTCATTCAGTGTCAATGTGTCCCACCACGAGGACACAGACGTGTCCAAATGAAGAAAACCCAAAATCAACACAAACTGGACACTGCACAGTGCACTGTCTCGTGTACGAGTGCACGCATGTCGTGCTCGTGTCACAGGCCAAACCAAGTCTCATGCTCATAACCCTATGTTCTCCTAGTGTCCATCTAGGTTCGTGTCACCCTGATTTGGGTCCTAGTGTGTCGTGTCCAAAGTTCTAGGGCCGTGTCCGAAGCTATTAACACCCGTGCACAGTGTAATGGAGTCCCAATACGGGGTCAAGTGCTCATCCGACACGACACGAGAGTGTCTCAAACTTTGAGGACCTCGTGTCAGTGTCTGCCCCTAGGGCTGTGTCCAATCTTAGGTGTCTACGTGTCGTATTGTGTCCGATACATCCCCCGAGTAGCAGAATAGTATGTGCGGTGTCTGAACCTCATGTTCGTATCCAAATCTTGACACGACATGACACGAAATACAGCTCAGTCCAACAGAAATCCATAAGCCACACGAAAACAATAATTCCTATTCAAACACTTTCCTAAAAACAGATCGAAATCTCCTTTGGGGCATTTCAACAAACACCTACATGTAAGGACTGATACGTATCCATTTAGGACACGAAATGGACACGAAATGCCACAAATTTCTAGGGTTAGCTAGGGGACACCTAGATCTAGGATAATATGCAATACTAACAGTAATTTCAATAAGTTTTGGTGGGATTACCTATTGGTATCAACCTCCTCAAAAAGCTCCAAAGAGGGGGTGTATCCTTGTTCACCAAATTTTACCAAATTGCTAACGAACTGAAAATAAATTATACAAACAGCAAGAATACCTAAATTAGAACCTATTGCAATTTTTTTGAGGGAAAAAGGATTAAATTGGATTTCCTATGAATTATTGAAGTTGGGGATTTACTTCTTCTTTAAACTTGTGATCTTTCCTAAAAGAGGCTAGCCCTAATGGAAGAGAGTATAAATAGGTGGGGTTCCTAATGTGGCCGGCCAAGCTAGGTTAGGGTTAGGGTTTACATGGTGTGGGCTATGGGCTTCTATGGGCTTAAGTCATTAATCATGACTTGTGAAGTCATAAGCCATTTATCAAACTCTATTCTAATTCTTATTTCCAAATTGGTTCTAATGACTAGGATATGATTAACTTAAACCAAACTAGGGTTTCATAACTAACCAAGTCACTAAAACTAGGGTTAGTTTTTAGGTTAGTCTCAAAAGTCAACACTAGTCAAAGTCTAGAATATCACTCAATTAAATTATACTAAAAATCACATAAATTCTAATAAATCTCAATAATTCACAATAATTCCAAATAAAACCCAAAAATTCAAAAATGACCAAAATACCCCCATACTAGAAATGTGGTAGTAACACAAGGTCACCCTCAAAACTTTGTATGTAGCTTCCTTTGGCTTCATCAGCACGAACTAAATTTCAACCTCTAAAACTGCCAACAGCACCCTCAAATGTCAGTAACATCCTCAAACTTCAACTTTTAACAACATCCTCAAACTGTCAAACATAATCCTGAAAAGAAAGTATCAAACAAAAGTATAATTGACAAGCGAGACATTTAAAGTAGAATCATGACCTAAAACTACCAAAGAATGTGGCTTATTTCTTTGGGTCCAGCTAGTGGCTTAAGCTCTCTTGAACTGCTTGTAAAGTGGGCGTGTCTCCCGAAGATTAACATTCCCTGGCCCTCCACAAAATAAGCTTGAATAACAAACTGGTTACTTCTTTATCTGATTTGACATAATGGCAATATGTTGTAGTCAGAGTAGAAGCACTTGTAGTCAAAAGTAAGGAAAAAATAACTTTACTGAAACATATAAATCACACACTCTAAAATCTTCCCGTATATACAGGAACATTAAGCTTCAAGATTCTTTCATATGAAGAATAACCGGAAAGAAGAAAATAACTTTACTGGAACATGTAAGTGGTGCACCTGTCCATTATAGTTTAGAGGCCTTCAAGAGCTGGTTTATGCTGAATGTTGAAAGACAGAGGTTGGTGCATCTATCCATTCTTGTTTCCCCTGAATATGTATATGTTCCTATTTTATAGATTCGGTTTCACTACTTTATTGTAGATTTATTCACACCGGTTGTATTGATACAAAAACAAAACTAAAGTTACTATCGCCAATGCTTCTTGAGGTTCCTAAAAGTTTAAACCATTAAAGCCATGGTTATATATGAGCTAATGTATTAAAATATACTCTTGAAAGAGAAGGAGACAGTAGGAACGGTTGTTGTCTAGATATATTCTTATCTAGTTATTGTAATTCTTTCATTTGATTACACTTCTACTTAATAAAATCACAGATAACTATTGATCTTTTACAGGTTGGGCTTTCCTATGCATGTAGGTTGGGATTTTATTGGCGAATAGATTTTGATGCATTGAACTTTTTTAGTTCAAGAAACGTTCGTTGAGTATAGCATATTTATTTGTATATACAATGTTCAACCTACAAAAGATTAATGGATGAAATCAAATAGATCGACCTGCTGAGCTCAATGTAATGTAAATGTTCCTCATTTTTACCTACAAATTTGGGGAAAGATTGGATACATCACTACAATATTGCCTACTACCTACTGCCTGCTTTCCTCTGGTATCGAGTGGTCAGCAGAGCTGGCCTATAATGAATATAGGAAGTGTCGGGTGCCAGTCCATACTTGTTATTCCAGCAATGTGAGGAAGTGTTTTAAAACCACTCATATGACCTTGCACCTAGATAGGGTATGCTGGTGATGTCGATCACTATAGCTTCATTTGCATTATAGAAGAAAATATTGATAGGAGAAGAAACAAGTTGCCTGTTAAATAGGGAATCTAACGGAACCCGATGTTGCCAACAATCTCCATCCATTGGAATCCAGTGCTATGTCATGCCTACATATTTTCTCACTGAAGTCCTGAACTGTTAGCCCATGAACTACTAAGTTACACGGAATTAGAGTGGTAGGAACTATTTTCTGAATTATCCTCTACTTAACCTAGTACATCATCAGATAGAATGACACCTTGTTGTAATACTTAGCCAATATAGATGACCCAAGTAAAATTTTATATATATAAAAGTCAGAAATTACTATCATTGAGCATGGACAGGAAGTTTCATATGCCTATATATATATATATATATATATATATATATATATATATAATATATATATATATTTATATATATATATAATATATATATATATATATATATATATATATTTTATATATTTTTTTTAATATATATATAAATATATATATATATATATATATTATATATATATATATATATATATATATTTATCTATTTATTTATTTATTTATTTATTTATTTATTTTTCTTTTTTTTAAACGAACACTAAACTTTTATTGATGATTTAGAGAGTAACAACTCAGGTTACAAAATGATAAGGATTTCTAAGAATCCGAAAACAAAAAACAAAAGTTACAACTTCTTCTTCCCATGCGAGCACGCTATTGTTGCTTTCCCAATTTGTCTCTGGATCTCCTGACATATTTGTCTCCCATTGAACTTGTAATGTTCATATCTCCATTTGTTACGGTTCTTCCATAACACCCAACAAACGGCCCCGACTCTGATCTGTTTGTAATGAAGGTTATTTTTACGCCACCCTAGAGAAAGACACTCTTCAAAACTAGTAACCTGACCCCGAATGTGATGAAGATGTTGAAAAGTATGCCATGCCTGACTAGCTAACTCTCTATCATAAAAAATATGGTTGATAGATTCTAACCTAGGGCTCGAGCAACAGTGACTGGTGGAAGCAAGATGAAAACCCAGCCTTTGGACATTATCATCAGTTGGAAGACGATTATGAAGGATATGCCATAAGAAAACTGACCATTTGGAAGGAATGCACGAACTCCAGATGTTCTTGAACCTGTTATCAACAGAAAATGTTGTTCGGATGACCTCCCTGGCTGAAGAGACAGTGAATCTCTGTGCAGGACTCCAATGTGGACCAGTGTCACGACCCACACCCGCTTTTCGGATACGAGACGTGTCCAAGCCAGCCTGCGCCGCAGAGTCGGCGGTAGAATACTGTCGAGCCCACAAAAAATAAATGCTCAAGAAATAACATTTGCTGCTCATTCACATTTCTACATTTATTACAACATTTATAATTAAAGAAAATACAAGATTTACAGTTAATAAAATTGATACAATTGCTTTCTATTTCTAGGTCGGCCTTAGCATACCCAAGTCTCCCCCAGTGCTAAGAGTGATAGCGGCTAAACCTGAAAAATATTAGTTTCAAGTCAGGAATGGATCAAGTACACAAACCGACGATAATGCAAAACATAATAGAATTAACAAGACATGAAAATGACATATGGAAGATAAAAACTGGAAGATAACTGATGACATAGCACGATAGAGAAGTAAAAAAGGAAAAACTAATAGAAGACATCTATCTAGGTGGTGTGAAATATCATTTTCAATATGTGAACGGCTAGGGGGTAAATACGGCTCACTGCACGTGTCGTGTGTAGCTGCTATCATGCAAGAATAGACTCATAGGAAAGTTCTGGGTAGTTCACATGTTTACTAAGATAATTCTCCTCCCGACTACTCCGTGTGACGAGCGTGTCAACAAGCAGCAAGATACATGTATAGGCATGAAATGAAAAGACTACTATGAATCGAAAGCAATCAGAAAGTGCACTTGCCTGAGGTCCTTAGCTGGTGAAACCAATAGTAATATACCACACAATGAGCCACAATCAGTCAGCACATGCAGAAGTCTCCAGATGCTGAAATAAATAGAACCAACATTCTCAGAATAGTCAAATTAGCTAGGATTGCCTGTTCTTAAATCCAATTCTGGAAACAGGGGCAAAACGGTAATTTCGGTCAAAAATGATGTCCGCCGTTGGACCCGCTTTGCACCGAAAAGCGTGCCAGAGTTAATAGTCTCTAAAGTCGTCAAACTACATGTCTACGAATCCGATTTTCCGATACGAACCCAACCGTATGTCCAGAGTTGGATTTCGGCGGGCCGTGCACAAAATCGCCCGTTGAATGGAACCGTGGGGCCCGCAAAACGACGATTTTATCAACTGTCTCAGAATTAGACCAAACTTGGCATACAGGACCAGAAGAACGATATGGTCTTGTTGGTGCAAGTTTTGTCTTGATCTGACGAGCGCACACAAAGTAATTGAGAAATTTACAAAGTGCACGATACGGTGAATTTCGACGGATACGCATCAAATTCGTCGCACACATGCGACCAATTTGAATTCCGTCAAAGCCCACACGACCATGAAGCCGTTACGCAGCTTTTGATGCTTACTGTGTACGACCACGTCTCCCGGAATGGTGGGACGCACGTCGTGTGGATGAGTTTTCTAGTTTTGAAAATAGATTTTTGGGAAACTTTGGGATTCGGTTTCTCGACGCTCAGTCGATGATTTTCAAATTCGCAAAAAGGGTTGTGAAGCCCTACATGGTGTCTAGGACTGCCTTCAAATAGTTTTTCGAATATTGTACTGGATCGATCAGAATCGATCTTCGAACATGGGGGTTTGGGCTGAACTAGTGTTCTATTTTAAACAGGTTTTTCGAGTTTTGGGTTCGATTTTTTGGCAATATAGATCACCTAAAATCAAACTAATTGATCGGAATCGAAGGTGGATATATGGGGTTCATACCTGAAGAAGTGGCTCAGGAAATGGTCGACTGTGCGCGAAGATATCTCGCGATGAAGTTGCACCTCCGTGCAACTGCTGCTGCTTTGCGATTTACTTCCCCCGCGCGAGCACGCTGTACCTGCACTGCCTCGCCGCGCGCGGCGGCGCCCAGGCCGGACGCACGGCGGCGCCAGGTCCCGAAGGGTGGCGGAAGACTGGGATTAGGGTTTCCTCGAGGGTCCTCTCTGTTCTGTTTTCCTCGGTTCTACGTATATATACTACGCATATAATAGGGCAGGGTGTGGGTTCGAATCGGTTTGCTGCTGAAATCTTATGCGCGGGTTTTGATGCTTTGCTCGGCTGGGGTGGGATTAGGCTAAGCCGGAGTTGCTGCTTATACGAAAACTGGGGTCGGGGCTCTGTATGGCCTGGATTCGAATATGGTGGGGGATTTAGCCTGGCCCGAGCCATTGCTTCCTATTCTTTTTTTTTATTTATTATTATTTCTATTATAGTCCAACATATATATACATATATATTATATTCGTATATATACTACCATATACATATATACCTTATATATATATTTATATCAATAAATACTCCTTTAATCATAAATATTAATAATATTTATTCACCCTTAGCATAAAATAACTCGTGATAAATCTATTTCCTATATATGTATATTTACGCAAAATATTCCTCTTCATATTATTAGTATGATAATAAGAAAAGAGAGCTTCAATGATAATAATATAACTATTTATTATGAAAGGCAAGAATTTATATTAATAATATTCTCTGAAATTATTTACTTAGTAATTACAATACTCTAGATATATTTATCATACAATGCAATTGTACCAAAAACTTATATATATGCAAGGATATTAAGGAATACAATTTTTTTATACAAAATAATACCTAAAATAATTAATTACAATGATACAATAGATATTCAGTAGTTAAATATTTATTATAGCTACTTATAATATTTATAGTATCTAATTTCGAATATTAGAAAATATTCATTACATCATTAAAAGGAAATACAATACCCTCAACCAAATTCCTTCAATGCGAACGTCCTTGGACGTTCCGCATGACTACATGGCTTGGGCCGGTCCGAGTCCAGTCCGGTACAACCGGAGCACTTAAGTGTCCAATTACAATAATAATAAGTAATTAAACTAAACATAATGGTCATGTCACAACTTGGCCTGGTTTTCCTAGTTAGGGCATCACTATGGCTTGGCCTTCCTTGGCATGGCTAATACATTAGTTAAAGCACGTCACTGCACTATTCATGCCATAATTCCTAGTCGTCTGGTACTTCAAAACTTAACCATGGTTAAAGTCATCTACCGTAATAATAAACTAAATAATTATTTATAGAATTCTAAAATCCCCATTTAAATGAAATAAATAAATAAATAAATGTTTCAAAAAAAAATTCGGGAAGAGGAGCTACAAATCTACCCACCTTAAAAATAATTTCGTCCTCGAAATTCTAATTCATAACTATTCCTTAAAATTTAAAAATAAAAGTCAAGGAATAAATCCACTATTACCTCAATCTTCTCAATTTTTTTTTATTCCTCAAAATAGTTTGTATTCTTTTTCTAGCCAAATAGCCGCCAGTACTTCTACCCACCTTTGATCACACTACTCCTCACACTAAAATCTTAAAATCTTCTATCTGGTGCTAACAATTATACTAACAAATATATAGGCATATGGTATCTATAATCCTCTCGTATCTATCAAGCAACCCGAACTTAGCAAGCAGTAATTTACACAAGTAGCTAAAAAATATTGATAATTTCTATTAAGCATGACCATTCGTCGTTCTGAAATAGGTAGGACAGGAAGATAAGGGAGAATAATCGAGAGCAACTATGAAGTCTCAAGAGCGATAGAGTATCCAATGATACAGGTAGAAAGAAAGTTTATAAACCTATTGTCCTATTTGCAAAATAGGGCTACTCTAGTCCAGTCACTTGCTAAATCTAAGAATCCTTCGTTTCCTAGAGGGGCTTGCAATCTGTGCAATACGGAAATTCCGTTCCCGAAGTTCTAAACAAGGTTTTACAATAGAGCAAAATTTGAGAAATCAAGATTATGATCGTCACCGTGATTATTTAAACACACGAGCAAGGGATATAATGCAACACAAGATCGTGTCATGACTTCTAGGTGGGTGGAATAAGGGTTACGAATGACTTCACATTCTGAGAGGTGGAGGCTACATAGTCCAATTATGGGGGTATGCCTAGATGGGTTATACTGGGTCTTAATGGATTCCCTATCTGGACATTACTCGTTGGTTGGATGAACCTTGGATCTCAATCTATATGGACTGAACAAGCTCCTAAGATAAAACTATGTCTACTAGGTTAGGGTAACCTAGAATAGGATTCCTTCCATGTGGTTGAGCTAGTTGCTAGTCGGGTTGATTGGCTAGGTACATAAGCCCAAATGTGCCTTCAGTAACTTTTGTATTTTAAGTAGCACATGAGGCCTCAATTGAGTGGCACACTAGTGACATGTGCGTAGTGGACTTTGAGTGAATCACAACCATATATTGGGTCGAATGAATTGAGTCAAGGTTGAGTCTCTAATTGTAGTCGGGAAGTTTACCGGTACTATGGTAAGGGTTATAACTAGTCCTTTTTACCTGAAAGTCGTACCATGAAAATAGAGTACAAGGAGACGTGTTTGAATGGGACAAGATATACCTAGATGAAGGTGGACTCGTCTAAATCTTGCATATAATGTTTGTTGGAAAATAACAGTTGGTCTCGTGCTCCGAATATTAATAAGACGGTTGGGGCACAAAAATAATCTAAATGGAAAGTGGGAGTCCATGAGCGCTAACTATCATTCTAATGGGAAAATTATTCTAATCAATCGGTCATCCTCGTACATCCTAAAATTTTAGAAAGCTTACAGTCTACCCACCTTAGAGACTAGGATATGGTGGCAAGGTTCCTGTCACAGGACTGGCCGATGGTAGCTACACTTGCGTATACAACTATCATAGCCATGGGAATACTCTATATCTATCTATCAATTGCGAGCTTTCGTCTTTCCAATCAGTGAAGACGAAAACAATAAAGAGTTCAAGAGAGATGTCACTGAACATAATTACATTATTCAAGGGCGAACGTTTAATTTCAAGAGAAATTATCAAAGCAGTCGCGGACGAGATCCTAGGAGCATCTACATCTCAATCCACGTAGGGTAATTAGAAGAAAGCGAACCAAATGTATCATGGCTGATCAGACCGTAATACAATGATTCTGATTAGACAATGTGTTAGCAGGCGTCCCCATTAAACATCTGTCTTAAATCAAACTCGATAAAAGAGTAAGCTTGCAAAAACTAAGCTGTAATAGCAGCGTTGGTCGAGAGAGTCGAAATACAAGTACGCTAGATTTTGAATGGAGGTACGAGTGGTTCGAGTTTTGAGAGAATCAAAACATTACCAGGTGTCATTGCTTATATAGGTATCCTACTATCCTCTGGTCCTTAAGGCCTGGGTCAACTAATGGGTTGTGGACTTCTGAATTCTATATTCTTGGTAAACCGATTAGTATCAGTCAATTACCTCGTTAGTAGATCGCAAGGACTACGGAACGCTAGATTGGGAGTTGGGAGACATGATATCCAACTTACAGAACTTTTACTAGTATTGGCTTTGGATCTTTTGGGACACATAGGGCGTCTTTCTATTCTCTATTGTATCCTAAACTTGTGATCACGTCTGAAATTGTTTTACCAAGAATTATACCTCGCTTGTGTACTCTGGCTGTGGTAACCCTTGGTTCCATGATTCAGATGTGATAGGCTATCCGGTACTCTACTCTATATTGACACAAGGGTATTTAAGATCTAAAGAGGTCAACGAGAACATAGTTTTAGCAATGTTCCACAACCTACGATTCTTCGGAATGATTTCAATTCTGTGGGTTGTGCCTCGCCAGTGCGCTGCTGGCTGCAGTGAACCCACATCTCCACGCTCAGATAATTGACGATCGTGCGCTGCTGTCTAACCATTCCTTTAACTATATCCGTAAAATTTAGGGGCTTCTAGAGATTCAAACAGGTTGACTAAAAATATAGTGTAGGTATTTGTCCTATCAGTCACAACACTTAAAATAAAGGGTTAATATGAAGAAAATAACTAAAGACGAAAGTAATACAAATATTCTAGTATCTATTTCATGTGCATTTCAATGGTTGATGGAAAATCTCAAGTCAATCTACCTCGAGATTCGCACACGAATTACAGAATCAGAAATTATAAACTAAATCCTTACAGCAAAAGAGAATTTAAATAGGTAATTCTAACTCATGAAATGATGTTTATATCTAATAGAGCAAAAAAAATTAAACAGTTTATCAAAATTAATGCCTTAATTCTAGGCAAGTCTAACATACCAAGCGAATAGTATATCCACATTTGATCACATTGTCATATCGAAAGTAATAGTGTACCTATAGAGATCTAGCAAGCTATCTAAATTGTGTGGCCTATCTAATAACCTTAACTACCCACGGTCAATTTGAACAAGGGACTCCTAGTCCTAGTTATTCTCCTAAATTATTTTAATCCAAATTGTGAATGAACATTTCTTGGGCGCAGGCTCGCAATAGTACGACTAACGTACCATCACGAGTTTGCAAAATTTTACGAAAACTGACCTGCATAGGCCATCACAAAAACTTGTCACGACCCGCACCCGCTTTTCGGATACGAGACGTGTCCAAGCCAGCCTACGCCGCAGAGTCGACGGTAGAACGTTGTCAAGCCCGCAAGAAATAAATGCTCAAGAAATAATATTTGCTGCTCATTCATATTTCTACATTTATTACAATATTTATAAATAAAGAAAATACAAGATTTACAGTTAATAAAATTGATACAATTGCTTTCTATTTCTAGGTCGGCCTCAGCATACCCAAGTCTTCCCTAGTGCTAAGAGTGATAGCAGCTAAACCTAAAAAATGTTGGTTTCCAGTCAGGAATAGAACAAGTACACAAACCAACGATAATGCAAAACACAATAGAATTAACAAGACATGAAAATGACATATGGGAGATAAAAACTGGAAGATAACTGATGTCATAGCACGATAGAGAAGTAAAAAAGGAAAAACTAATAAAAGACATCTATCTAGGTGGTGTGAAATATCATTTTCAATATGTGAACGGCTAGGGGGTAAATACGGCTCACTGCACGTGTCGTGTGCAGCTGCTATCATACAAGAATACACTCATGGGAAAGTTCTGGGTAGTTCACATGTTTACTAAGATATTTCCCCTCTCGACTACTCCGTGTGACAAGCCTGTCAACAAGCAGCAAGATACATGTATAGGCATGAAATGAAAAGACTACTATGAATCAAAAGCAATCAGAAAGTACACTTGCGTGAGGTCCTTAGCTGGTGAAACCAATAGTAATATACCACACAATGAGCCACAATCAGTCAACACATGCAAAAGTCTCCAGATGCTAAAATAAATAGTACCAACGTTCTCAGAATAGTCAAATTTTTTAGGATTGCCTGTTCTTAAATCCAATTCTGGACACAGGGGCAAAACGATAATTTCGGGCAAAAACGATGTCCGCCGTTGGACCCGCTTTGCACCGAAAAGTGTGCAAAAGTCAATGGTCTCTAAAGTCGTCAAACTATATGTCTACGGATCCGGTTTTCCGATACGAACCCAACCGTATGTCCAGAGTTGGATTTCGGCAGACCGTGCACAAAATCGTCCGTTGAGTGGAACCGTGGGGCCCGCAAAACGACAATTTTATCAACTGTCTCGGAATCGGACCAAACTTGGTATACAAGACCAAAAGAACGATACGGTCCTGTTGGCACAAGTTTCGTCTCGATCTGACGAGCGTACACAAAGTAATTGAGAAATTTGCAAAGATAACGATACGGTAAATTTCGACGGATACGCATCAAATTCGTCGCACACATGCGACCAATTTGAATTCCATCAAAGCCCACACAACCACGAAGCCGTTATGCAGCTTTTGATGCTTACGGTGCGCGACCACGTCGCCCGGAATGGCGGAACGCACGTCGTGTGGATGAGTTTTCTAGTTTTGAAAACAGATTTTTGGTAAACTTTGAGATTCGGTTTCTCGACGCTCCGTCGATGATTTCCAAATCCGTAAAAAGGGTTGCGAAGCCCTACATAGTGTCTAGGACTATCTTCAAATAGTTTTTCTAATATTATACTGGATCGATCGGAATCGATCTTCGAACATGGGGGTTTGGGCTGAATTAGTGTTCTGTTTTAAACAGGTTTTTTCGAGTTTTTAGGTTCGATTTTTCTGGCAATATAGATCACTAACTAATTGATCGGAATCGAAGGTGGATATATGGGGTTCATACCTGAAGAAGTGGCTCGAGAAATGGTCGACTATGCGCGAAGATATCTCGCGACGAAGTTGCACCTCCGTGCAACTGCTGCTGCTTCGCGATTCACTTCCCCCGCGCGAGCGCGCTGTACCCGTGCAGCCTCGTCGTGCGCGGCGGCGCCCAGGCCGGACGCATGGCGGCGCCAGGTCCCGAGGGGTGGCAGAAGACTGGGATTAGGGTTTCATCGAGGGTCCTCTCTGTTCTGTTTTCCTCGGTTCTACGTATATATACTACGCATATAATAGGGCAGGGTATGGGTTCGAATCGGTTTGCTACTGAAATCTCATGTGCGGGTTTTGATGCTTTGCTCGGTTGGGGTGGGATTAGGCTAAGCTGGAGTTGCTGCTTATACGAAAACTGGGGTCGGGGCTCTGTATGGCCTGGATTCGAATATGGTGGGGGATTTAGCCTGGCCCGAGCGATTGCTTCATATTCTTTTTTTTTTTTATTCTTTCTATTATAGTCCAACATATATATACATATATATTATATTCGTATATACACTACCATATATATATATACCTTATATACATATTTATATCAATAAATACTCCTTTAATCATAAATATTAACAATATTTATTCACCCTTAGCATAAAATAACTCGTGATAAATCTATTTCCTATATATGTATATTTACGCAAAATATTCCTCTTCATATTATTAGTATGATAATAAGAAAAGAGAGCTTCAATGATAATAATATAACTATTTATTATGAAAGGCAAGAATTTATATTAATAATATTCTCTGAAATTATTTACTTAGTAATTACAATACTCTAGATATATTTATCATACAATGCAATTGTACCTAAAACTTATATATATGCAAGGATATTAAGGAATACAATTTTTTTATACAGAATAATACCTAAAATAATTAATTACAATGATACAATAGATATTCAGTAGTTAAATATTTATTATAGCTACTTATAATATTTATAGTATCTAATTTCAAATATTAGAAAATATTCGTTAAATCATTAAAAGGAAATACAATACCCTCATACCAAATTCCTTCAATGCGAACGTCCTTCGACGTTCCGCATGACTACATGGCTTGGGCCGGTCCTGGTCCAGTCCGGTACAACCGGAGCACTTAAGTGTGCAATTACAATAATAATAAGTAATTAAACTAAACATAATAGTCGTGTCACAACTTGCCCTGGTTTTCCTAGTTAGGGCATCACTATGGCTTGGCCTTCCTTGGCATGGCTAATACATTAGTCAAAGCACGTCGCACTATTCGTGCCATGATTCCTAGTCGTCTGGTACTTCAAAACTTAACCATGGTTAAAGTCATCGACCGTAATAATAAACTAAATAATTATTTATAGAATTCTAAAATCCCCATTTAAATCAAATAAATAAATAAATAAATATTTCAAAAAAAATTCGGAAAGGGGAGCTACAACCAGTATCGTCCTCCTCAATCAACTGAAATCTGATATCTAAATCCCTACCCGCCAGAATGCGATGCCAAATGTGAGATGAGTTGGATTGGACTGATGCTTCATTAGGATGTATATTCGGGAAATATTTCCTTCTCATGAATTGAGTCCATAGAAGATCCTGTGATCTCAATTTCCACCACAGTTTAACTGTGAATGCATCAAAAACATCCTTGAGTCTCCGAACACCTAGGCCTCCCTCTTCGTGGGGTCTAGCAATGTGATTCCACCCGATCCAGGAGTATTTTCTATTACCATCCTTCGACCCCCATAAGAACTCACTGAACATCGCTTCAATTTGATTGAGAACACTCATAGGAGGGTTGCTAGCAGTAAGACAGAAGATTGGGATGGAGGATAATACTGATTTAATAAGAATCAACTTACCCCCAAGGGATAAAATCTTGTTGTGCCACCCTTCAATTTTACTATGGACCTTGTCCTTGAGTTCTTCGAACATAGCCGAGTTCCTTCTAACCGTCATAAGAGGACATCCAAGATATGTAATAGGAGGAGTTTTGATCTGATATCCAGTCAAAGTGCTCAAAGAGTTGGCTCTGTCTTCCGAGAAATCTGAAGTGACACAGATGGCAGATTTACTGGAGTTGACAGGTTGTCCTGAGGTGCGCTCATAACGTTGCAACACCGTCATGAGTAATTGAATAGAACGTCTATCTCCACCGAAAAAAATAATGATATCATCCGCATATGCGAGATGAGTAACACGAGGACAACCACTAGGAGAGTAGTATGGTGTAAAGCCAGAAAGTAATGCCAATGTCTGAAGGTTCCTACTCAATGATTCAGCCGCAAGAACAAACAGCAAAGGAGAGAGTGGATCACCTTGACGGAGTCCTCTGAAGGCCTGAAAATATCCAGACATATTGCCATTAATCAGTGTGGAGAACCAAACATTGTTTACGAGATGTAAAACCATGTTGATCTAATTTTTACTGAAACCGAGCCTGCGGAGAGTAGAGAAAAGAAATCTCCAATTAACCAGATCATACGCCTTGCTCATGTCGAGGTTAATAGCTGCATTGTGCCCCCAATTGTCATGACCTAACATGCTGGACATCTCCTGAGCAAGGATGATGTTATCAACAATTTCTCGACCCTTAATGAAGCCGCTTTGCTCCGGAGATATGATCCGCGTCATCAAAGGAGAAAGCCTATTAGCGAGTAATTTAGAAAAGATCTTGTTTATGAAATTACAGAGGCTAATTGGCCTGTATTCAGTGATAGAGGATAGATGCTTGTTCTTAGGGATCAAGACAAGAAGCGTGCTAGTAATAACCTTCGGCAAGGAGAAGCCATCAAAGAACATGTGGACCACAGCTAGCACATCCTCCTTAATAATACTCCAACATTTAATGAAAAAATCCCTGAGAACCCATCAGGACCTGGGGTACTATGTCGATCAATCGATTTAACAGTGTTGTACACCTCCTGTATTGTAGGTTTAGTAGTAAGAGCTGCACTCTCGTCATCACTGAGAATCCTAGGAAGAGACGACATAAAATCCCCATCAGTAATAACAGGTTCGGGGAGGAACAAATTAGCAAAATGAGTGTTAGCTATTTGTTGAATCCCCTCAAGATCAGTAGCAGTAGTACCATCCTCAGCACGGAGTTGGTGAATATGTAGACGACGGCGCTTAGTAGATAAACATTAGTAGAAATACCCCGAGTTTCTATTCCCTTACAAGTCCCATTTCAAACGGGCTTTTTGTTTCCAGCACGCATGTTCAATTTGAATTCTTTGTTTGAGGTGACCCTGCACTGCATGAAGCTCCGGTCTGGTAGAAGGGTCATTCTCGAATGCGACCTCAGCAGCGACAACTCTATCCTCGGCAGTCTTAACTGACTGAAATATATCCCCAAATGTATTATGACTCCATGAGGATAAAGCCTTTCTAGTAGCAGAAAGCTGCAAGCCCAAGTTAGTAATAAGATTGTGGTGATGAACGGAGGCCCATGCTTGATCAACAATATGAAGAAAGGAAGGATGAGCTGGCCAGAAAGACAAAAATCGAAATGGCGTCTTAGGAACAGCAGATCGAGCACGAAACTGAACTAGGATGGGAGCATGGTCTGACTCAGTACGATTCAAATGGTTACACGACGTGAGAGGAGCCCAGTCCCACCATCTTCGGTCCATAAGCAATCGATCAAGCTTGGATCCCTGACGATCTAGCCCAACGCCAGTTTTGACCCATGTGAAACAACTGCCAGTGAAGGAGCCTCCGAAACACCCACAGCCAGCTGAAAATCTCTGAAGTCCCTCATAGATGCCTTGTTAGGTGGAAGACCACCAAACTTCTTCTCTGTTCTGGAAATGGCATTAAAGTCACCGCCAATCAGCCAAGGACAGGGGAACATATTCTGAAGATGCAGCAAAGAATCCCAAAGCATACGTCGCCCCTCCTTAGTATTACTTCCATGCACAGCAGAGATCAAAGAGGTAGCCAGAAGTAGGGGATGAGAGAAAAAACCGATAAAGACTGATACGATGAGTCTGCAAGGGAGATCTGGCCATCCTTGTTACAAAAGATCCAGATATTTCCTTTGGCATTGGATAATGCCGTTTGAAAACCAAGCTTGACCTGCTAATAATATAATTGAGCAGGAGAAAGTTTAGGCTCTATAACAACTAAGAGCGGAACTTTATGCATGTGGCTAAGGGTTTTAATTCTCTTAAGATTCATTGGATTGGCTATGCCCCGAACATTCCAAAAAAGGATGTCAAACATTAGAGGAGGAGGAGGCGGAAGGGTTTTGAGTGAGCTTAGCTGCAGATCGAAGGACTCAAGAAGACGGCGGCGGCGGCACCTTCTTCGGGCGGCCAACGGTGTTCTCAGGTGGACCCGAACGGGCTTCTTCTTCCTCAACCTGTTGAGCCCATGACAAGGCTGGGTCGAGCTCTCCCTCCTCGAGCTGGTCATCAGGAAGTACGTCAGAAACGAAGGAAGGTGTAGGAGGAATGAAGGCAGCTGGGGAGCCTCCGTTTCAAGTGGCATGGCGGAGTTGATGAGAGTAGTCACGTTAGTGTTATCCGCAGGGGTCTTGGACAGATCGTTGACGTGATTGTCACAGCCATCAACCTGGAGCGGAAGTAAGGGATGAGCGTGGGGATTGGCTGGAGCCTGTCTAGTTGGTGAGTGATTTGGCAGTTCGGGATTGGTTGGGTCCTGGGGATCTGTGGAGAGAATCACGTGTTGGTGGTTTATATTTAATGCAGCATCGGGATCCGTTGTCTGTTCATTCAATGGGGGTAGAGTCTTGTCATTAATAGGACATCCCTCTACAGGAGCTTGAATAGAACATTCACCAATAGCCAGAGAAGCCTGGGCACGGGTAGTGGATGCACGCGTGCGGTGCGGAGGAGGGTCCTTCATTGGTTGCTTTTCTTTCTTGATGACTTTGCAGGAGCTTCAAATATGTCCTTAATGTTTACAAAAAGAACAGTACATGGGAGAAAATTCGTACTCCACTTTTTGTGAAATTTTCCTACCATTTGAAAGCTGGATAGCAAGCAGAGTGGGAGGAGTTTTACTAGCAACAAGTACAATAAGAACTCGAGCCACGCTGGGACGTGTCAATTCTTCAGTTGCGCGATCTAGGCACAGGGGGTTGCCGATGCCCATGGCCAGAGAGAATAAGGCATTCTTGTTGAAATATTTGATAGGAAGTCCTGGGAGAGAAACCCAGACCAGAGCAAGGGGGGATTCCTCCGTCGGAGAAAAACCTGTGTGCCATCTGAACAATCTCAAAGGAGCCCTTGTGATGAACCAGAGATGCTTCGAACGGAGACAGAGAAAATCCGCCTCCCCCTGTGGTCTGATGAAGATCTGCTTTGGATCTATGGATCCAACTTGGACAGGACCAGCGAACTTGAAGTTGAGGAAAGCCTTCCTGATCAAGTCCATGGAGGGACGTGAGTGGGAAAACTTACCAATGAGGGCGAAGCGGAACGGATTCGCAAGAATGGTTTTCTCCTCCTCGGAGAAGGAGATCACCGGGATCCCTCGTGAAAACGACGGAGCACGGATCGGGATTGAAGGGGTTGGCAAAGGTTCGGCCCTGCCACCGCCTCGGCGAACGTCTTAGCCATTAAACCGATGGAGCGGGTGTCTCCACCGGCGAGGGACGCCGGCCCGGCCTGAGGCCAAGCCGGAGTCGTGGACAAAGATGGGATCGGGTAGGGTTTAGGCGATCGCCAAAGCGGAGCGCTCCGTATATATATATATATATATATATATATATATATATATATATATATATATATATAAGGTCTGATGTAAATGTAAGCTTGGAAATAGTCCAGTGTCAAGAGGAAAACCAAAATCATATTTATAACAAAATTATAGGGTTTTTTTAATTTCATTTTTACTAGGAGATATGGATTTTGAAGCAAGTGCAATTAGCCTACCTCATAGATATCATCATCATCAATAATATCATCTGAATGAGCAGGGCGTACGTGGCAAGGAAAATGTTGTTTTGACATCACTCAGAAAACTAAATTAATCCATAAAAAATGCCAACTTCCAAAAGCTATAAAGCATGTTTCTAAATACCCAGAGCAAGGTTCAAAACCTCTATTTTCACTCAATGAATATAGAGCAGTCGTGGATTAGAGTTTCAACACTTATTTTGTATGAAAATATATGTAAAAAGTTTCTTTGAATGCTTGTAACATAGAAATGCAGGCCAAAATCTAAAGTGAAACAACATGACCATTGACTTCTTTATAATGACATTAGGTTATCATTGTGATTATGCATGCCCGCTGCATTCTGCTGATGGGTAGAAAGCATATGTTTATGTTCATGTTCATAAATAGAGATATCCTTTCTAGAGATGTAAATATCTGCCTCCATCCATCCTTCCAATAAATATAGATAACTATAAATAAATATATATGTAAAAAAAGCTTATCTGAAACTTCTATCAAACTATCAAATCATGATACCCCAACATAGGGCACTCAGTTGCTCGGACACAAACAAATCTATCAACTTGACAAAAATCCTTTATGAATAGACTAAGAGCAACCAAAATTAATAAGACTAGCAAATGAAAATGATAAGCACAAATTTGACAGCTTACTATTGAAGAACACTCCACACATCTTCATATTTTTCACAAGGGACTTGATCATTTGCTCTTTCTCTTCTAGTGCATTTCGGTGACATAAAATATCAAATGCTATTAAGTTTTAATAGGCCAACCTTGATTCAGAGGTGTTAATAAAAAAATATGAACTTTTGATGGAAACTTGACCTTCCCATATACTTCCAGAGATATGTCTAAGACACTGCACCTCAAAAGTAGCGTATCAATTATCTAGGTAAGAAACAAATCCTAACAGGCTGTATAAAAGACCTCTAAACCTAGGGAATTCTTTCGTTGTGCTGAGATCACAAACAACTATCTTAGCATCAACATTCCAAACTTTAATGCCTCCATCGGCATGTGCCTATGAGAAGCTATTGTGAAGAAAGTAAAGAAACACGAATATTATAAATTTGATTCTTTTAGTTCTCAATCATGTCTTATATAAATTAAGATAACATATGAAGGATAAAAAGCACATCAAGCGGTCAGATCTGCAATCCTAATCTAGAAACATAATTTTGGCCCCACAATATATGGTTACATTACTAGATGTTGGAGTTGATGAATCATCTCTCCAGATCCAAATAAGTTCCAAAATGAAGACCATATATGAGAAACACTAGAAAGGGGCATATAGTAACAAATCTAAATATTCCATGCTACTCATTTTGCATTATTTAACAAATATTTCTCATTCACCTGACAGTGCCATATATTAAAGAATTAGCAATATTCATTGCAACGACACGTACTACTTGGACTAGGAACATTTCCTGTGAAATTTAAAGTCTTATTTTCTAATTTTGTCAAGTAGCGGGTAGCATAGTGCTTAAATAACACTAGTGATTGATATAGTAACTTTAGTTTTGTTGTTGTGTTCAATACAACTGGTGTGAATAAATCTGCAGTAAATTAGTAAAATCGAATCCAGAAAATAGGAACATATATATATTTAAAGGGAACTAGAATGGATAGATGCACCAATAATTGTCTTTCAACATTAAGCATAAACCAGCATAAACTAGAATGGGCATTAATTCAAACACATGGAGGGAGAAAACCATACGACACGACTAGTTGAGGGCTAGCTCTGCGAGGAGCACGGACAGAGACTCACCCGACGTAACCATACTTACATTAGAGGGGTCAACCAACATACACGTAGCGGTCCACGAGCCTGAGCATCGCGATGACCTTTGTTTTCCCTCCGACAAAAATCAAACAAGCCCTAGAAATATCAAACAAACCCTAAAAACAATAAGAAGAAAGAATAAATCAAAGAAAATATTAGGGTTTGCTGACATATTTTTGACAATCTTTGTTGTTCCTTCGGCTGGAGATGGAGCAGTTGACCATCGCTCTCAAGTCCATTACTGGTCCATATTTCTCGAAAGGTTTCGAGCTTGAGGAAGAACAAAAGAAAATTATGGCACAATATACCTTATCATTCGAAGCTTTATATGGAAGAAAGTGTCGTTCTCCAGTATGTTGGAGTGATGTTGGTGAGCGTCAAATATTATGACCAGAATTAGTGGTTCATACTATAAAGAAGGTAAAGCAAATTCAAGGATATTTGCAATCAGCACAAGATCCTGAAGTATTGGACAGACAATCATCATCGACCATTGGAGTTTCAGTCAAAAGATCATGTATTTCTAAAGATTTCTCCTACTAGGGGACCGTTAGATTTTAAGGAAGAAGAAAGCTTAGTCCGAGGTATATCGGGTTGTTTGATGTTCTAGAGAGAGTAGGAAAGGTCACTTACAGACTTACGTTGCCACAGACCTTGGAAGGTATTCATGACGTGTTCCATGTATCTCAGTTTAAGAAATATGTGTCAGATCCTAGTCACGTTCTTGATCACTCTGAGATTACTATGGGGCCGAGCCTGTCCTATGAAGAGCAGGTAGTGGTGATTCTAGACCGTCGAGAGAAAGTCTTGCGAGGCCAGATCATTCCCTTATTTCGTATCGCATAGGGGAATCATGCACCAGACGAGTCGACTTGGGTATACGAGAATTTGATTTGAGAGCATTTTCCCATCTCTTTCTGGTTTTAAGTATGTTTCCTTTAAGTAGTCATGATTGATTGTTTCTATATTATTGTGTATATAAATTTTGAGTTCAAAATTTTCTAAGGTGGAGAGGTTGTAAGACCTCTGAATTATATATATATATATATATATATATATATATATATATATATATATATAACATTATATTTTAAATTATAATTTGGTGATTATATATTTTTTTACTATAATTTATGATCAAAACAAATACTTTTCCATAGCTTAGATTTTTCGAGCACAAGAAATGCCAATCTCTATAAACTTTTTTCACGAGTTTTGATCTAGAGAAGTTTATCTTCAATTTGATATACCATGTCCCACTCAAACACGTTCTCTTGTATTCTATTTCATTACACAACTTTTGTGTCAACTAAGGCCAAAAGGTTATCTACTGTAAAACTTGTCGTAGGTTCCAACTTAATTTCGGGACTCGACATTGATCCAACCTAAACAATCCAATATATGATTTAGACCTAATTTGAGCCTACTATACACGTGAAAATGGTATCCTACTCAATTGAGTTCCCATGTGCTACTTATTTTCAAATGGCACATGAGATCCATTTATAGCCCTTTCGGTGTTTAATTCAATTAAAAATATCTTCGGGACTTGACCCTAGTCAAACCAACTCAGTGGGGACAATCCTAGGTTGCCAAACTATAGTGGAATCATATTAGTTTGATTTAATATTAAGAGCATCCATGTGCATTAGAACCCGACATCATTGTCTCAATATTCAACTTGTCCAAATAAGGAAGCCCATGCGCACCTATTACCATAAGCATGTTTTGGAGTATCAATCCCTAACCAAATCACTCCAAACAAAATCTAAAATTTCCCTAACATATGGGAGAAAAAATCCTATATATAACCCCTAACAGGCCGGCAACCTTTTCCCCATACTTCAAAACCCGACCCCCTCTCCCATTGTTGGCCGACGGCACATGCCCATTGTCCAACCACCCAAACCCCCTTCCTCTTTTGTTTTTGAGCACTCCACCACCACTCCCACGACTTCCTTTTCCATCCTAGTATCTCTCAGGATCATCTCATGGGCATCGGAAAGGTGTGAAATCCATCCAAAGCGCCAAAAATATATTATTTTCAGTTTGAATTCAACAGTAGGTTGGTGAATTCTAAAATAGGTTTAAATACTTTTTCTCTTCTATTTTTCTTGAAACCAAAATTAATAGATATCCCTATGTGTCTACTTTGATGTCCAAATCCTAACTAATACCATTCCGCTCGGTTTGCTCGTGGGGTCCGTTGCACTAAAGTTGGTCCAAATTTGACCTATTTTGTTTTGAGGATCTTTCCGATGACTTTCGAACCCGTTTGATACCAATAAAATCATTGGTAATATCTCTAACATCCTTATTTATCATCTAGTATCATTACTTGTTCATCTTTGCAAGTATTTCATGCGTTTTTGTTGTCGTTTCATCTATTTTAGTTTTTCGGGTACCGAAAGGTGTACCGTAATTTGATAAGCTGTTCTCCGATGATCGTAGAACTTAAATATAGTTTAAATATCATTAACGGGATGAAAAATTATATTTTTAATATTTTGTTCAGATCTATTCCAAAATAAATAATTTTTATATTTTTCCATTATTTTTTACTTCTGAATTGGAATTTTATGTGGCATGTTGTGTTGATACTTAAATATAGCGATTTCGTGTATTTTCTAAAAAAAATATTAGATAATATGTATTCAAAATTTAGTGCCATATTTTCTAGAATATAAAGTACATATTTATGGTATATAAATATTATTTTACTATTATAACTTGTTGCTGTACATAATGGTAATGCTACTATATACTAGTTGACTATTTTATGACTAGTTTGTTGGCCCATGTACTCATTGTCACGGCCTGCACCCAGTGTAAGGGCACGAGACCGTGGGTACGTCCAGCCTACGCTGCAGTGTCGATGGTAAAACGATGTCCTAGGTCACAAACATCTAATACAGTATAAATGTACCCGTACAGAATATACTCTCTAGTCGGAGGACAACACAGAAGGTACAACTCAATCACAATCTAAGATGGATAATGGTATGATAAGATAGACACGAATCACAGAGTGCAATACAACCAGAAGAAATTAGTCTAGGTGTTTAACAACACCAAAATCCCAATATCTGAATAATACATCTCATGAAAAGATGACAGAAGGTAAGATACAAGAACCCTAGCAGTCTACCATAGGAAATAAGGTAGTCTCCTCAGCACAAGCTGGATCCTCCTGAGGGTCCAGGTCACAAGTGTCATCTATACCAGCTCTATAGTTGGTGGGACAGAAATGATCTTCGTTCTCTGTAATATTTTCAACAGGTCCAGTCAGGACATGAGAGAATACATAACTCTCACACAGTTCATATCATGGCAGAAAATATAGAACAAGCAATAGAATAAAATACATGAAACGCTGTAAGAGATGTACATGAAAGCCTGGAGATAACAGGTAAATCTGGGTATAGGAAATAAGATAGAGAACTATGAACTGTAAGAACTATCAGTGATTCAGAGCACAAATTGGTTATGTTATTTGGATTAGGTTTTTGCACACGAGTAATCTATGGTAACTCCATTATACGTGAGGATACAATAGACATGTACAAGAGTATACTATAGGGATAATTACATAAATACTTCTACTCCCCCGTCACAATCAATACACGAGGATACATTCAAGTTACATTACATACACGATTTTTGGTTATACATGAAGCACATATGAACATGAAGTACATAAGAGCACACGGGTGTACACGAATAATACGAGAGCAAGGAATACATGATATACAGGAAAAGCACATAACATGAAGTACCCAATGCACCCAATAAGGGATAACATCTGAAGAAAAGATCCATATAGTACTAATTCGTGAGAACAATGTGTCAACATCAAGTAAAGTATTCTAGAGCAAGAATATAAGTCCTAACAAGTGTGAAAGATCAGAGCATGTACTCGCCTGATATCCTAAGCGACTGGTGAGAACAGATGTCCGAACCGAAGTAATTGAGTCATGTTTAGAGCAACACAGGTTACAAAGTGTTCAATGTATGATAAATGAAGTTTACAATACATTCTACATGATTCTAGGTCATTTTAGGTCAAAGTCAACTCTTGGTCAACTCTAGTCAACTTTCTAGTCAAACTAGGTCAACAGTCTAGCTAACTAGGTCAATTGTCTAGTGTTTGGTCAAACTCTAGTCAACAAGTTCAATTAGGCCTATATTGGTCAGTTCTAGGTCAATCTATAGGTATCACAATGTATAGGCTATGATACCACAACCACACCACCCTAAATACATATATATATATATATATATATATATATATATATATATATATATATATATATATATATATATATATATATATTTCTTCTTTTATATATATATATATATATATATATATATATATATATATATATTTTTATATATATATATATATAAAAAAAAAAAAATATATATATATATATATATATATATATATATATATATATATATATATATATATATATATATATATATATATTATATATATATATATAAAAAAAAAAATATATATATATATATATATATATATATTATATATATATATATATATTTATATATATATATATACATATTTTTAATATATATATATATATATACTCAATATATATATACTACATCATATCTATATATATATACATATATATATATATATATATATATATATATATATATATATATATATATATATATATATATATATATATATATATATATATATAGATATGATGTAGTATATATATATTGAGTATTTTTTTTCTTATATATATATATATATATATATATATATATATATATGTATTATATATTATATATATATATATATATATACATACCTTACCTCAGAAATCAGAATTTAGACCACATATATATCCATCACAACATATGTCAATGTAAGGCAGGTGCGAAGGAAAAAACATTGTGCATATATGTGTCCAAGTGAAAGTGGGTGCATA
Organism: Iris pallida; assembly: GCA_029216955.1. Lineage (NCBI taxonomy): Eukaryota > Viridiplantae > Streptophyta > Magnoliopsida > Asparagales > Iridaceae > Iris > Iris pallida. Next base: position 8,833,113 of record JANAVB010012198.1, read on the forward strand.
AGGGTCAATGCAGATGTCTTAAAGTACAAGACAAGAAGTATAATGTATGTAGGAATGATAAAATCTGGACTTACCATATTGAGGACAAAACTAATATTTATATAAGGACAAATATTGAAGGTGGGGGGGGGGGTCATGAAGGATCTGGAATAACTGAGCACACAAAAGGAAATTAAAGACAATACAGTAAACAAAAGAAACAGTGTTATAAAATGGACTAAGTCATTTGTAGATAAGCTCAACTGAAGTCAAACCCTAAACTAAGAATTGGAACTCAACTTATAAAGCCCACTGCCAGGAACAATTCATAACCCATATTCAAATTAACATATATAGACCATAACTTATATATATAACATATACTCATGAATATATATATATACCTATACATAAACTCAGATAACTGAGACTGTAACACACATGATAGTCTAAGATAACTATATAGGTCAAAACATAAACTTAACAAACTGAACTAAAAACCCAAACTATATATATCACACATAACAGAATGTATATGTATATATTCACACATCAATACGTATGCCTCAATCCTAATCTCAATTATCTGAACAAAACCCACATGATATCATATTTCCCCAACTCATTAAGGGGGAAAAATGTCTGCTGTACATGAAGCAAGTGTCAACATGTAATGCAAAGGAAGGATAACAAGTGCAACACCTATGGATTAGTGATTGAACAAAATATCAAGAATGTCAGTAGGTAAGTGTTCAGCTGTTAGTGAGTGAGTAAGCCATAGTGTCAAACAGTGTCTCAAATGGTTAGACAAAATCAGAGTATCATAGGGTATATAGAACAGTGGTGTGTTCGAACATGTGTGGGTGTTTGTCGAGTCAGTTGTGCACCAAAGTGCCAAACCAGATTGTTGTGACAGGTGTCAGTGTGTCATGGCATGTCATCTTTTGTCCTAATGTCAAGAGGAACGTGTCCAAGTGCATAAACAAAGTGGTCGAATAGCAAAGAATGAATTCCAGTGTCGACTGACTGTGCGAGGCTCGACTGGAACATACGAGTGAGAGAAATCCTCGTACAACTCACCAATTCCCCTCAAACTTTGTGTGCCTAGTGTCAGTCATAGCCTCTCCTATTACCAACTGATGGCAGTTGAAAATGTGTCATGCCCAAGGAGAACGGACAAGACAGCATCATGGGAGGATAGTACATTGCGTGCACATGTCCTTGTGTCCATTTTGACACAAGATATGACTCAAAAGTCAACTCAGTCAACCATAGAAGCAATCTACACATCACAGGCTACTCAAATATATAATTTATTTATAATTTAAAGAACAAAAAGTCCTAAGGGGCATTTCGTCGAACACTTGTGCTATGTCTCCAATACGAAGCGATACTCCCATGATACGGGCACCAAATGGACACAAATTGAACCCAAAACAAACCTAGGGCAAGGGGGCCCCTAAATGGAATCATCTATAGTGAGAAATCAGGAATTTATTAGGTTTAGAGATCATTACCTATTGAGAGTTGGAATCTCAATGAAAAGTCTCTTGAAAAGCTTCAACACTAAATCCAATGGCCAAATTGCTTACAATCCATGCTAGCTAGACAATAGAGACTTCTTCTTCACAAAGGAGTGCAATACAATTGATTTGGTTCAATTTGGAGGTGATTTGATGAAAGGAAGCAAATTTGGGAAAGAACACAAACTAGGGTTAGGATTTGCAATAAGGAGGCAAGAGAGGGCTAATGATGACTAAAATGGATAGGGAAAGACCCCCTTGGCCGGCTATGGTGAAGGGTTAGGGTTAGGCTTAGTCACAAAGGCCCAACACCTCATTCTATGTTGTAAAAACAAGCCCTTAAGCTAATGGCCCAAACTAGCACCTTAAATCAAATCTTCAAATGGTTTCTAAGTCATTCCTAGCTAGATTAGAGTCTAATTACTAACCCAACATGTTAGCTAGGTATCCATGGTCATGGTTAGTCTCTAGGCTAAGTTATTCTAAGGTTTCACAAGCAAAAGGCCAAAATCATATTACACTAAACTAAATAATATTAAAATAATCAAAAATTCACAATTACCAAAATACCCTTATTTTAGAAAGTGGCAGTGACAAATCTACCCTTAAAATAATTTTGTCCTCAAAATTAAAGACGAAACTGAACATATGAGAAGGATAGAAAATCATACCTCAAGGTCCAAAAAGATAAAGGTATCGCTCGCGCATTTCATCCTCCCTCTCCCAGGTAGACTCACCTGGAGAGCTATTCCTCCATGCGACGCAAACCAAGGGTATAGTCTGGTTCCTCAACACCTTCTTCCGTCGATGCAGAATCTCCATAGGCTGTTCTGGATAACTGAGAGCAGGGCCCATCTCGATCTCGGAATGATCTATTACATGGCTGGAATTCGCCACGTACCGTCTCAACTGCGATACGTGAAACACGTCATAAACTTCCTCTAGTACAGGTGGCAAGTTTAGCCTGTAAGCACAGCACCGACTCTCTCGCGGATAACAAAAGGTCCGATAAAACGAGGGCTAAGCTTTCTACGTCCACCAAAGCGAATAGTGTCTCGTGTCGAAGATATCCTCAGGAACACCAGATCTCCAACCTAGCATAAACAAGGTCTCAAATTTAACTATAATAATCAATACGATCAAACAAAATCACAAAATCACAAAATCAAACAAAAATCTGAAACATAAATCTAAGTTGTACCTCGAACTCCAAAGGTCTTCGGTGGCTATCGGCCCAATGTCGCTGTCTATCTTGTGCCATGCGAAGTTGATCTCTGATGAGCTTTACCTTCTCGGCTGCATCCAGAACCATCTCAGGTCCCAATAAAGCTCGCTCTCCAACGTCATCCCAAGACAAGGGTGTACGACATCTACGCCCGTACAATGTCTCGAATGGTGATATCTCAATGCTGGCCTGGAAGCTGTTGTTGTAGACAAACTCAACCAAGTGTAGATGATCCTCCCAGGAACCTCCAAAGTCCATAACACAAGTCTGCAACATGTCCTCGAGAGTCTAGATAGTCCTCTCCGACTGCCCGTCTGTCTGAGGGTGGTAAGCAGTACTAAACTTGAGTTGAGTGCCCAAGCTAAACTGCAGACTCTGCCAGAAGTGAGAAGTAAAGTGACTATCTCGATCCGAGGCAATGCTCATGGAAAGTCCATGAAGTCTGTCAATCTGCCTCACTTATATGTCTGCTAGTCTCTCTGTAGACAAATCAACCTTAAATGGCAAGAAGTGGGCTGATTTGGTTAACCTGTCTACGATGACCCAAATCGCATCTTTTCCTCCTGTTGTATGCGGTAATCCTGAAATGAAGTCCATCGTGATATGCTCCCAATTCTATTCTGGAATAGGCAATGGCTGCAACAAACCTCCTGGCCTCTGTCTCTCTGCCTTTACCTGCTTGCAGATCAAATATTTGTCCATGAAGCGTGCTACCTCCTGCTTCATACCTTACCACCACACAAGCTCCTTCAGGTCTCTATATATCTAGTTAGCACCTGGATGCATAGAATACTGAAAACGGTGAGCCTCCTGCATAACTTGCTCTCGAAGGTTTCCAGTGGACTCATATAGTCTGGAACCATGCCTCAATGCGCCATCCTCTGTAATAACAAACTTCTCAACAAGTCATACTCGAATCTACTCTCGGATACATCGTAGAGCTACATCATCGAACTGAGTCGACTTGATCCTCTCCATCATGTCTGACTGATCTGTAGTCCCCATATCTGTATCTCAACTCCGGGAACTATCACCTCGATCTCCAGGCTATCAAGATCTGCTAACAAGTGATGATCTGCCGTCAAACACATGGCTACCGGATGTCTGTTCAAGGCGTCAAAAACCACGTTGGCCTTTCCTGGATGATACTGCAATAAAATATCGATATCTTTCCTCAACTCCAACCGTCTCCTCTGCCTCATGTTGAGCTCTTTCTAGGTAAACACATACTTTAAGCTTTTTTGGTCTGTGAATATGTTCACTCACTCTCCGTATAGATTAGTATTTCCATAACATTAGATCGAAGATAACAGCTGCTAACTCCAAGTCGTGGGTAGGATAGTTCTTCTTATGCGGACGTAACTGCCTAGAAGCGTAGGCAATTACCTAAACATGTTGTTGCAAGACACAACCCATACCCTTCCCTGAGGCATCGCTGTAGATAGTGAACCTGCCTGATCCTGATGGTAATGTCAAAATTAGAACTGTCGTCAACCGCTTCTTCAACTCATCTAAGGCGATCTGGCACTCCTCTGACAATATAAAGTCTGCGTCCTTCCGGGTCAGCTATACAACGGCTCTGTAACCCAGGAGATATCCTGAACGAACCTCCTATATTTGCCTGCCAATCCTTGGAAGCTCCTGTTCTCTGCAACTGGACTCAGAGCGATCCACGCCTCAACTGGCGTAATCTTCTTCGGGTCAACTGAGATTCCATCCCCGGTCACAACATGACCTAGGACCTCAACCCGATCAAGGAAGAACTCACACCTCGAAAGCATGCCGTAAAGCTCTTCCTTCATGAGAGTATCTAGAACCGCTCTCAAGTGCTCCTCATGCTCCTCTAGGGTCTAAGAATACACCAATATGTTGTCGATGAACACCACCTTGAACTTGTCCAAGTACTGATGGAACACTTGTTCATCAGGTTCATGAATACTGTCGGGGCATTGGTTAACCCAAATGGCATCACCATGAAGTCAAACTGGCCATACCATGTCCTGACTGCTGTCTTCGGGATATCTTCCTTCTTTACCTTCACCTGATGGTAACTTAACCTTAGATCAATTTTGGAAAATACCCTCGCTCCGCTCAAATAATCAAATAAATCAACGATCCTCGGCAGTGGGTACTTGTTCTTGATCGTGAGTTTCTTGAGAGCCTTGTAGTCGATATACATCCATACTGACCCATCCTTCTTCGGCACACAAAGTACCGATGCACCCCACGGTGAAGAACTCGAACGGATGAAGCCCTTGTCCTGCAACTCATCCACCTGCTTCTTCAACTCTACCAACTCGCTGTTGTTCACTCTATAAACATGCTGAGATATCGGCTATGCGTCTGATACCAAATCTTTAGAGAACTCTATATCTCTGTCTGATGGTAGTCTTGGCAATGCCTCCGAAAATACATCCATGAACTCAGCTATCAATGGATGTGGCATACTCTGCTCCTCTACTGAAACTCCATAGAAGACTTTACTACCCTACTCTATCTCTCGTATGGCGAACTCGAACTCTGGCTCTCCCGGCGATCTGAAAAGTACTCTGTCTTCGCGACAATCTATATTGGCGTGATGCCTGCTCAACCAATCCATCCCGAGTATAATATCGTAGTTCGGTAATAACATTACGAGAAAACTCACATCCAGCTCTCGGCCTCCTAAAACAACTCTCTGATCCTTACAATTATCACTGACTAGGATAATACCACCCCCAGTTGTTATCTTTCGAGTCCTAGGCAACGATTCAGAAGCAAGATGGTGTATAATAGCAAATGGTACAGACACAAAGCTATGGGATGCACCAGATCAAATAAAGTAAATGCGGGAATGGAGTCGAGAAGAACAGAACCTGCAACCAGATCCCCTACTGCCTTTGCAACCTCAACTTTCATGGCGAAAGCCCACCCCTGCTGGCCTTCTTTAGCCTTCTGCTGGTGCTGGACGAACCTCTGTTGCTGTGTCTGCAACGGTGGTCCCTTCTACTGGCCCACTTGAGCCCTAACTCCTCCTCTTGGAGCAGGATGAACCGCAGCTATGGGACAGTCTCTCATTTGGGCTCTGACGATCCACACATCAGGCACTTTCCCAACCTCTTTCTATAGTCGTTCCATACGTGCCCTGACTTCTTGTAGAAGGGGTAAATGGTGGCCTGCTGCTATTTAGGTGCCTGCTGGATCTGTCTCTGCTGCTGCTGTGCCTGCTGAAAAGGCGTACGACCCTGGCCTTGAAACTGCTGCAACTGGAAAGGCCTCTAGCTCCATGTGAATCACGACCTCTCTTCATGTTCAGCTCTAGGTCGTCCTCCGCTACCATGGCCCCTGCAAAAATCTCTTCAAAGGTGGCTTCACGGTTGCTCTTGGTCAACGACTTGACTTCCTTGACCAATCCCTTACGGAACCACCTAGCCTTCGCTGACTCGCTCATGCCCTCCACAAATCTGCCCAAACAGCAGCACTCTTCGGCGTACTCCTCTACGGTCTGGTTCCCCTGAACCAGACTTTTGAACTGCATCTCCAAGGCACCAAGTGTTGTATCGGGGAAGAACTTCTCCTTGAAAAGCTTCTTGAAAGCTGCCCAAGTCTACCCCTCAACACCAACTCTAGGGTCCGTATGGTACCATATTCGGGCAAGATCCTGCATCTGGCTACCTGCAGCCTCAATCTGTATCCCAGTCGGGATCAGTACAAGACGGAAGATCTCCTCAATATGCTCGGTCCAATCGTCGGCATACCGATACCCTCCGTACACCTAAGTCTTTATGCCGCATCTTCTAGAAATCCAAGATGTTTTTAGCCCTCGGCTTCTGTATCTGGCCTCCCTGGCCTCCCAGTGGCTGGGCAGTCACCCTCTCCACTGCTATCATGGCAAGCTGATAGGCATTGTCTATGCCTTGCCTCATATCTGCAGACTGGCGCTGCTAAGCCTCTATCATCTCAGAAGAATACGAAGAGGTGCGCTACATCAACTGATCCCGGAGGTGGTGGTGACTGAAGTATGTCTAGGATAACTGGGGTAGGCCTCCGGACAGGTGGAGGTGCACCCCCAAATGCTGCAGATGCTCCAACTTTAGAAGGAATGAGGGAAGTTGCGATCCCAGTGCCCTGCTAAATCGGGCGAGAGGTGGTAAACCTCTCAGTAGCTGCTGGGATGGAGTGATACGATCATGTCTCCACTATTCAGAAGATGGATCAAATAAGGAAATCAATACTGAGCAGAAAATAATATAATCAAAGGAGGACAGTTTATTTCAAAAGAAGGCAATTAGTAGCAAGAATTTAGATGGCAGGAATTTAGATAAGAGTTTTTCTTAAATATGATTGAGTACCTGAAGACTTATATCCTATATCCTACCGCAGGTTGTAGTGATACTCTAGTTCGAGTACCACCACGAACTAAGACCTAACTCAAAACTCGACCTGCATGGGCCACCACTAAAAATATGTTACGACCCGTATCCAGTATAAGGGCACGAGACCGTGGGTACGTCCAGCCTACGATACAGTGTCTGCTGTAGAATGCTGTCCTAGGTCACAAACATCTAACACAGTATAAATATACCTGTACAAAATATACTCTCCAATCGGAGGACAACACAGAAGGTACAACTCAATTATAATCTAAGATGGATAATGGCACGATAAGATAGATACGAATCACAGAGTACAATACAATAGAAGAAATAAGTCAAAGTATTTAACAACACCAAAATCCTAACATATGAATAATACATCTCATAAAAAGACGACAGAAAGTAAGATGCAAGAATCCTAGCAGTCTATCCTAGGCAATAGGGTAGTCTCCTCAACACAAGCTGGATCCTCCTGAGGGTCTAGTTCACAAGTGTCATCTATACCAGCTCCAGAGTTGGTGGGTCAGAAATCCTCTTCATTCTCTGTAATATTTTTAACAGGTCCAGTCAGGACATAAGCAAATACATCTCTCACGCAGTTCATATCATGACATAAAATGTAGAACAAGCACTAGAATAAAATACATTAAATATTTTAAGAGATGTACATAAAAAACTGGAGATAACAGGTAAATCTGGGTACAGGAAATAAGATAGAGAACTACGAACTGTAAGAACTATCAATAATTTAGAGCAAAAGTTGGTTATGTGATTTGGTTTAGGTTTTTGCATACGAGTAATCTATGGTAACTCCATTATACGTGAGGGTATAATAGACACATACACGAGTATACTAGACGGATAATCACAAAACCGCTTGTACTCTCCCGTCCCAATCAATACACAAGGATCCATTCAAGTTACGTTACGTAAACAATTTTTGGTTACACATGAAGCACATATGAACATGAGAGTACAGGAAAGCACACGTGTATATACGAATAATATGAGAGCAAGGAGTACATGATGTACAAGAAAAGTACATAACATGAAGTACCCGATGCACCCAATAAGGGATAACGTCTGAAGAAAAGATCCATATAGTACTAATCCGAGTGAACAATGTGTCAACATCAAGTAAAGTAGTCTAGAGCAAGAATATAAGTCCTAACAAGTATAAAACGATCAGAGCATGTACTCGCCTGATATCCTGAGCGACTAGTGAGAACAGATGTCAGAACCGAAGTAACTAAGTCCTATTTAGAGCAACACAGGTTACAAAGTGTTTAATATATGATAAATGAAGTTTATAATGCATTCTACATGATTCTAGGTCATTTTAGGTCAAAGTCAACTCTTGGTCAACTCTGGTCAACATTCTAGTAAAACTAGGTCAACAATGTAGCTAACTAGGTCAACTGTCTAGGGTTTGGTCAAACTCTAGTCAACAAGTTCAATTAGGCCCACATTAGTCAGTTCTAGGTCAATCTATAGGTATCACAATGTATAGGCTATGATACCACAACCACACCACCCTAAACATATATATATATCACACTATATCTATATCATATATATATTGACAATGCATATCATATATACTAAATATATATATACATATACATACCTTACCTCAGATATCAGAATTTTGACCACGCATATATCTATCACAACATATGTCAATGTAAGGTAAGTGCAAAGGAAAAACTATTGTGCATACATGTGTCCAAGTGAAAGTGGGTGCATTAGTGTCAATGCAGATGTCTTAAAGTGCAAGACAAGCAGTATACTGTATGCAGGAATGATAAAAACTGGACTTAGCATATTAAGGACTGAACTAATATATATATAGGGACAGATTTTGAAGGAGGAGGGGGGGCATCAAGGATCTGGAATAACTAAGCACACAAAAGGAAATTAAAGACAATACAGTAAACAAAAGGGGTCTGAACAGTGCTGTAAAATGGACTAAGTCATTTGTAGGTAAGCTAAACTGAAGTCAAAACCTAAACTATGAACTGGAACTCAACTTATAAAGCCCACTGCCAGGAACAACTGAACACAACCCATATTCAAATTAACATATATAGACCATAACTTATATATATATATATAACATATACTTATGAATATATATATACCCATACATAAAATCAGATTACTGAGACTATAACCCACATGATAGTCTCAGATAACTATATAGGCCAAAACTTAAACTCAACAAACTGAACTAAAAACCCATACTATACATATAGTGTCAACCAGTATGTCAAATGATATCATATTTCCCCAACTCAGCAAGGAGGAAAAATGTTTGTTGTACATGAAGCAAGTGTCAACGTGTAATGGAAAGGAAGGATAACAAGTGCAACACGTATGGATGAGTGATTGAATGAAATGTCAAGAGTGTCAGTAGGTAAGTGTTCATCTATGAGTGAGTGAGTGAGTGAACCATAGTGTCAACCAGTGTATCAAATGGTCAGATAGAATCAGAGTATCAGAGGGTGTATAGAACAGTGTGTGTTTTAACATGTATGGGTGTGTGTCTAGTCAGTTGTGTACCAAAGAGCCAAGATAAATTATTTTGATAGGTGTCAGTGTGTCGTGGCATGTCATCTTATGTCCTAGTGTCAAGAGAAATATGTCAAAGTGCATAAACAACATAGTCGAACAGCAAGAGTGAATTCTAGTATCGACTGACTATACGAGCCTCGACTGAAAATTGCCAGTGAGAGAACTCCTCGTAGACCTCACCAATTCCCCTTAAACATTGTGTGCCAAGTGTCAGTCATAGCCTCTCCCATTACCAACTGATGGCAATTGAAAACGTGTCGTGTCCAAGGAGAACGAACACGACAGTAGCATGGGAGGATAATACATTGCGTACACGTATCCCTGTGTTTATTTTGACACAGGACACGACTCGAAAGTCAACTCAGTCAACCTCAGAAGCAATCTACACATCACAGGCTACTCAAATATATAATTTATATATAATTTAAAGAACAAAAAGTCCTAAGGGGCATTTCATCGAACACTTTTGCTATGTCTCCAATACGTAGCGATATGCCCATGATACGGGCACCAAATAGACACGAATTGAACACAAAACAAACCTAGGGCTTGGGGGATCCTAAATGGATGCATCTTTGGTGAGAAATCATGAATTTATTAGGTTTAGAGATCATTACCTATTGAGAGTTGGAATCTCAATAAAACTCTTGAAAAGCTTCAACACCAAATCCAATAGCCAAATTGCTTCCAATCCTTGCTAGCTAGCATATAGAGACTTCTTCTTCACAAGGGGAGTGCAATGCATTTGATTTGGTTAAATTTGGAGGTTATTTGAAGAAAGAAGGTAAATTTGTGGAAGAACACAAACTAGGGTTAGGGTTTGCAATAAGGAGGCAAGAAGGGGCTAATGATGACTAAAATAGGTGAAGGAAGACCCCCTTGGCCGGCCATGGTGATGGGCTAGGGTTAGGCAAATTCACAAAGGTCCAACACCTTTTCCTATGTTGTAAAAATAAGCCCTTTAACTAAAGGCCCTAACTAGCACCTTAAATCAAATCTCCAAATGGTTTCTAAGTCATTCCTAGCTAGATTAGAGTCTAATTACTAACCCAACAAGTTAGCTAGGTCTGCATGGTCATTGTTAGTCTCTAGGCTAAGTTATTATAAAGTTTTAGTAGCAAAAAGGCCAAAATCACATTACACCAAAGTAAATAATATTAAAATAAGTAAAAATACATAATTACCAAAATACCCTTATTCTAGAAAGTGGAAGTGACACTCATGATCTACCTGATTTCGATAATTGACTTAAATATTCTAATATTATATGTAAAGTATTAAGACTACAGAAGACCGCAGCGATTCTCATCAAGCAAGATTTGTCAATTTATTCTATATTTTCTTTTCTTGAGTCCAGGTTTGTGTTAGTCGGATATCACTAGCATTTAGATGAACAGTCTCACTCAAACAAAACCCATTCATACCAAACCAAACCAAACTAATACCCAAAAAGACATTCTGAACCCACAGAACATTCTGAAAACCTAGTACCTAAACTTGGACCGAACTCGGTCCCCCTGAATTTTCTTCTGGTTAGAATGAATACCTATTATTTTGGATCCCAAACGTTCAAAAAATTGAATGTCACCCTAATCAATTTTTTCCCGAACTCTGGTTCACAAATACCTATAATTAGAGAAGAGTTTTTCACTTTACTCACTCATCTTATTCTCCATCTTCTCTATTCATTCTAAGCCTTCCTATCACAAAGAGCATTGAATCTTTAAATTTCCAAGACAACTCTCATTCTTCTAAGTGCCAATGTCTTCTGATTAGAAGTGTTCGAGTTGGACAAGCTTGGCATATAAAAGCTATTTAGTTAGTATTGATGTTTGTCCGTGGGCTTCGGATAAAAACACGATATTGTAATAAGTCGGCGTGTCTTTCGGAGTAAAGCACGTGGTGTAACTACTATTTCAAATAGTAGATTTAACATCGAATAAGAGTACTTGAGCCTAGACTAATCCTCTCAGAGGAAAACCAGGATAAAATCTCGGTGTTTTCGTATTAATTCTATCTCACTATTTAATTACTACTTTACATTATTGCTTTAATTATCTTTGTTTACTTGCCTTACATGTATTATTTTGTATTGGGAATATTACTTCTGCTACACTCTATTCACCCCCTCTAGAGGTACCATCGATCCCACAATTGGTATCAGTGCAAGGTTACTCTTAGTTGGATTAAAATTTCTTTAGAAACGGCATCATTATACACTATTAATTGTGAAGGCCATTCTACAAATAGGCCTCCCCTATTTAATGGCACAAACTAGACGTATTAGAAGACACGCATGAGCTTTTATCTCAAGTTACTTGATTTTGATTTATGGTCAATTGTTATTAATGGTTATAAGAAACCAGCTCGAATCGTTACAGATGGAAGCCTGGTTGATAAACCATATTGCAAGTATACTGATCATGAAAATAAACAAGCAAGCCTTGAAGCAAAAGCTATAAATGCTTTATTTTGTGCAGTAGATAGAACATAATTCAATAGAGTATCAATATTTACCATGTCTCACGAGGTTTAGAAACTTCTTGAGGTAACTCATGAAGGAACTTCATATGTGATGGAATCCAAAATCTCAAGACTTACACAAGAATATGAGGCCTTCAGAATGAAGCCTAATGAGACTATTTCCAACATGTTTACTCGGTTCTTAGATATTGTTAATCCCTTATCTCCTCTTGAAAAAGAATACAATAATCTTGAAAAGATACGAAAGGTACTTCGTGGATTGACCAAGAACTGGAATCCTAAAGCAACGACTATAATTGAAGGAAATGATCTCACAATAATGACTCTCGAGACACTTATAGGAAAGCCTATGACACATGAGATGGACCCAAAGGAATTTAAAAAGCCAATACCCAAGGAGAAGACAATCGCATTCAAAGTACATCACATGATGGCTTCCGATGACGAAAGTGAGAATAATAGTTCATACAATGATCAAATGAGAAATCAAACAAAAAAAGATTCCAGAGATGAGGAAGAGTCGATATACTACAGCTGTAACAGGACAGGTCATATCAAGAAAGATTATCCTTCTGTAAGGAAGAGAAGTAGATATAAATAATCAAGCAAGAGAAGGACTTCAACCAGAAATTATGCTAATTCTAGTATTTGGTGCGAAAGTGAAGCAAGTGATTATCTAGAGGAAGGGAGGCCTCGCAACACTACAAATCTATTCTTCATGGCCACAGATGCAAAGGTAATTTCAAATCCACCATATGAAGATTTTATATTTGATGAATTATCCGATGCCTTCAGGGATCTATTAGAAGATCAAAATAAGATAATGGGCAGGTATAAATGTAATAAGAAAGAACTGAAAGAAGTACACTCTGTGTATACTAAATAATCTCCAATACTAGAAGATATTAGAGATAAAACAATCTCGAAACAATCTCTAATACTAAAGATGATTATCTCCGCTATAGAACAGTGTCGCAAGAAATTACGGAACCTTCTATACCCGATGTATCTACCGTATATCTTTGAGTACTTTTATATCATTTTAGATGACTGTTCTCGAGATGTTTCTTATGTTTATCTTCATATGCATCGTCGAGTATCTCCTACTCCAGTTGTACAGGCTCCTCCTCCTCATCTTCCTGTTGTTGACTCATCTGCTAGTCACCATCCTTCCACAAGCGTCACCCTTGAGTCTTTCCAAGCTTTGATTCTGGACCAATTTCGGTCTACGGATTTTTGGACCACCCTGCAGTTCCAGTCCATGACTAATATTATGCGGGATTTTATCTATAGCTTTACCCACAACCCTAGCGGCCCCATTCCTATAGTTCGTGATCCCTCAGTGATATACTGGTTATCATAATGATGATCCAAAGGCTCAATGCTACTTTAATCCTGCTGCTGCTCGTTACGGTCCCCACCGCTCTGCTGAGTCCGGAAGCCCTTTCCGGGCAGTCGGTACTAATGATAATAAGGATGATGATTTGAAGATGATTTTTAGTGATATAGCGTCACTACTTTTCTAACTGCATTTTATTCTCATGTCTTAGTGATAGATGCTCTTCAAAGCATTTTGGGACATTACGTATTTTGTGTCTATGTTTCTTTTCAACACTATATGTATGACATTCTAGTTATTTACTTCTGTTAAAGCCTTTCTAATTTATGTTATTTACTATATCTTATATGTTGATTCTTCAATTTTCTGTAATTTTGATTATATGACAAACGGGGGAGAATTCTTGATTATACTTGAACAAATTAATAATATATGTTGCTTTAAAGACTTGGTTTAAGATATTTTTGCTAGATTTTAAAAGCTCTGAGGACTTGGTCATTTATTGCAGGGAAGCAAGCTAATGTACCAAGCTAAAGTACTACTGTACCAAGCTACTTCCATACCATATAAACATTTGTTATGTATCAATCGCAGTTTTGTCAAATTATCAAAATAGGAGAGATTATTGGCCCATGTAGTCATAATAAACCTGATTTTAATAATTGACTTAAAAGTTGGAATCTGATGTATAAAGTACGAAGACTATAGAAGACCGCAGATATTCTTGTCAAGCAAGATTTTGTCAATTTATCCTTTAATTTTCTTTTATTGAGTCTAGATTTTTGTTAGTCGGATATCACTTGCAATTAGATGAACATCCTCACTAAAAAAATCCTACTCATACAAACCAAACTAACACCCAAAAATATATTCTGAACCCAAAGAACATTCTAAAAACCTAGTACCCGAACTTGGTCCTCCTGAATTTCCTCCTGGTCAGAATGAATACATATTCTTTTGGATCCCAAATGTTCAAAAATTTGAACGTTAAAAATACCTATAAATAGGGAAGAGTTTTTTATTTTACTCACTCATCTCATTATTCATCTTCTCTATTCATTCTAAGCCTTCCTATAACAAAGAGCTTTCAATCTTTAAATTTCTAAGACAACTTCCATTCTTCTAGGTACAGGTGTGTTCTAATTAGAAGTCTTCGAGTTGTACAATATTGGCGTATAAAAGTTATTTAGTTAGTATGGAAGTTTGTTCGTAGGCTTCAGATAAAAATACGACGTTGCAAGAAGTCGGCGTGTCCTTCGGAGTAAAGCATGCGGTGTAACTACTATTCATATAATGGATTTAACATCGAAAACGAGTACTCGACCTGGACTAGTCCTCTTAGAGGGAAACCAGGATAAAATGTCGGTGTTTGCATATTGCTTCTATCTCACTATTTAATTACTGCTTTACATTATTGCTTTAATTATTTGTCCTTACTTGCCTTACCTGCATTATTTTTATTGGGAATATTACTTCCGCTGTACTCTATTCACCCCCTCTAGAGGTACCATCGATCCCATATAGTTTGGGTCTATATAAGGTAGGTATAAATATGGTAAGTCATGTAGTGATAGTTATTTTAGTTTATTTTATATTCTAGGAGCTCGTGATCATTTGGCTACGGAGGTTGGAGCTGGACCGATATTCTACACTTTTGTCGATAATCTAAGCAAGATACCTCGCTACTTCCTATACTGTTAAAATATTTGGTTTGTTGTTGTGCATAGAAATAGATGTGTTAGAAGAGTGCGTCAAGCTTGACTTGGGTTCTATTGACGGTATCATCGATATGATAGTGTGTCTGTGTGTGTGACTTACAGGTTAGAAGGCTCTTCCATTAGCAATGAAGTTATTTATATAATAGGACACATTTCATGACATGGCAATATGAGTTAGATTACGTTGTGTTGGCATGAGCTTACATATTTAGCTAATTACTAGTACAAGCGGTTCGTGTGTCGGTCCATATATTTATTAGATTGAGTCTAGTTAGTGACTTGCATAGAGATCTGGATTGTTCGATGTTTGCTACGAACAAAAAGTTGAAAAACTTTTTGTGTTGATTCGAACAAAAAAGTACAAAAGAACTACTAAATAGGAAATCTGAGTACAAATAATTCTAGAGAAGTATGACGATGGAGATCAAACACCGTAGTGGTTCCTTTACTTCATTGATAATCTTACGACAAGAAGAGATTGCACTGACTCTCTGAATATCTCTCTGTAGATAATCCGGGCTAAAGTTGGCGGTTGAAATGATGAAGGATTCCTTATATTTGTAGATGAGTGGAATGAACCACCCATGCACAAATACATGATACACGCATGGGTTTTTGGCGCACAGGAGCGCTAAGCACATGAAGTTCAAACTAAATCTGTTGTGACTGCACTGTTGGACTACGAATGAGGTAACACGTGGCAGTTGTTGAGATTCATTTATTGTTGAGATCCTGGGTGGTTGTCACCCGTTCATCAGCATGACCGAGTTAATGACCCGTGACATGCTACTGTCTTTTGGTTTGTTATGATTGTGGGTTCTATTCACAGCAATTTGAATTAATTGAGCATCTGCAAATTTTTTTAAATTTCCCCCTTTTTGTTCTTCTTCCTTTTTGTTTTTATTTTCCCAAATTTCCCCCATTTATTTAGGCTTTTCCCTTTTTTTTAAGACCGATCATATCAGTTACTTATTTTATCCTACTATGTGTTTTACAGGACCACCAGAGACCGGCGCCTGCATAGATAAAGGATTTTTTAGCTTGATTAGACTCCAGTTTTACAAGGTTTGATTTCTTCTTTTCCCCTAATTTTCCATAAGAAAATTGAATTTAAATTAATTTGAGATATGAGTACTTGGATTAATTTGATTTTCATTGATATTAGTCTGAATTCAAATTTAATGTGTTAATCTTAACATAGACCATACAATTTTTAGTAGGAAATTTGGGATGTCGAAGCTATTATACACCAAATTTAGGATGCCGAGGCTATTCATGAAATTACATAAATTAAAATATAGATGTTCCATCTACTTCACCTGATCATGTGAAAACACCAACTTAAGAACTATTCTCTTTTTGTTAGACATAAGATTAAGAATTATACTTTGTATTTATGCTTCTGTAATTATATTTGCAGTAAATAACAATGCATATGAGTCTTAAAATGTTACTGATTGATACCAGGAATGTTGTGCAAGTTTGATGTTTTATGATCTATAAATCACATCAACCATTGGGTTATATAATGTTAAAATGTAAAAAACATCATTACTCATATTATTCATGGACTCAAACATAAAATATTATGCAAGCTGTGATGTCTTTATGTGATATGCAATCTTCTACTACTTATCTTTTAATGTTTGACATGAAAATACTGAGTGATTATTTTTTGACAATTCTAGATGTTTTAGCTCCACTGGTGAGGCCTCTACTGTAGATGAATACCTATGGCTTATGGGAAGGGCTCATTACAAACCTGTAATTAAATACTGTGGCGGCACAAAGATTGGTGGTGGATTTGTTTCCGGGTCTTTATTGCAACCTCAAGCACTGGCAGCATTTAGTACACCAGCAATGGGTTGCACCCTTTTTATCCTTGACAGCAATGGGAGCATAATTGTAAGTAGTGAATCTTTCTATCAATCATGTGAGGCTTGAATAGTTTTCAGATATTCACATAGTTATAATGTTAATTGAATGCACCCAAAGTCTCTAAACTAGCTAACAAGCTGGATAGAGCCTCGCATTTTGTTTTAGTTAAAAGATTATAGCCTAGCTATGTATGCTGTCCATGGTCTCATGTCACTTGTCTAACATTCTTCCTTATGTATCCACTCTTGATAATGCCTTGATAGAGTTCCAGATCCAATTCTATTGGAAAACCATGATTGTATCAATGAGATCTTGCTTTATTTGTTCAGATATCAGACATTTCTTCTTATGTTTTCATGTTTACTGGATGCATATAAAGAACTGCTCTTCCTTGTAGCCAGATAATACAGTTGGGATTGGAGAGCTGGCACTAGGCCCCAGCATGTTCGGAGCATCAACTGTATTGTTATATGCTAACCACTACGATGTCTACTTTAGAGGCATGCCAATCTGGAATGGAAACGTAAGTCTCGCTTTCAGAATTCAGATATTTGGAAAGACTGGACCTATTTATCTTGTTTGGCCAAGCAGATCCTTCGGAGGCATGGGGATGAATTTGAGCGTACTGCTGGAGGATACTACAGGGCACATGGTCGTGCTGATGATACAAAAAATCTGGAATGAAGGTACACATTACCAAACCATTTAGTCCAAACTTCATGGCCAAGCAATCTAACTCAGTAGATTTCGTTTA
The DNA here is from genome assembly GCA_029216955.1 of Iris pallida. Lineage (NCBI taxonomy): Eukaryota > Viridiplantae > Streptophyta > Magnoliopsida > Asparagales > Iridaceae > Iris > Iris pallida. The sequence continues at coordinate 8,850,942 of JANAVB010012198.1, forward strand.
TTAATCTCCAGGTAAGTTCTTTTGAGATTGAACGGGTATGCAATGGTGTTGATGATGCTTTCCTTGAGACAGCTGCAGTTGGAGTTCCACCATTAGGTGGTGGCCCGGAACAATTGGTTGTTGCTGTTGTCTTCAAAGATCAAAGGGTCTCTGGGAAAGACATAGACCAACTGAAAAAGGCATTCAATACGGCGCTTCAGAAGAAATTGAACCCTTTATTCAGGGTAATTTATTTTTTTCTCCCTTTTCTTAGTAGTAGATATTGAAGGACCGTAAGGCAACTCGAGAGGAAGGGGGGAATAGAGTACAGCAGAATAATCTACCCAATTAAAAGTTTATGCAATGTGAAGGCAGTTAACTAATGACGGAAATAGTGTGTATAAGCAACACAGGGCCAACAGATAGTTATTTCAAATCCTACCAAGTGTTATATATTTATATGTTTTATTGATTGACATAGGTTGCATCTGTTGTGGCTGTTCCGTTACTTCCACGAACTGCTTCAAATAAAGTCATGAGAAGAGTACTACGCCAGCAGATCTTCCAACTTTCGTAACAGGCCAAGATCTGAATTTGTATGTAATATCTTTAAAAGCTTTTACATTTCTTTCCATGTTCTCCTAGTAAGTTATTGCTTTTAGATTTTATATCCTAAAAATTTTGCATTCGTAACTCCCTTGTGTCAATAAGGTCAACTATCCAGAATCTTACTTAGCTCAAGATACGTGTTACTGCAGTAAAGTGATGTAGTCATTTTGCTATCATAAAACTGCTTGAACTCAGATCCGCTTGAATTTAGATCCTACCTTCATTTGTTGTACCTGTTTAATGTCTGATAGAGAGAAGAAAATCTAAATGGATATCTGTCATTCTTAAGTTTCTTACATTGTGCTTCCTAAAAACTAGGATTGTTTATAGATAAACAGTTACCAAGGTTACAGTGGACATGGTTGTATACCTATATATGTAAGTTCATATTTGTTTATGTATTGTAGATACTGGGTTCTAAACCAGATCTAGATTGAACTAACTTAAACGGAACACTATCTTTTCATGTCTAGATAAGGTATTCTTGAGTCTGTTAGTGGCAAATGTGTGTCTAGCCAGTTTTTTGGACTCTTTGGAACCAAGACTAAGCCACCGTGACTAACAGGTGTCAGAAGAATATCGTGCTTGACACTGGTAATCCAATTGAAAGCATTTTTGAGTTTTATCAAGGATTTATCATTTCAATTGTGCAAATATATATTTTATTGAAGGAAGTTTAGGCGGGGAATATTTTTTTCTTTTGTGGGCTTGTTACCAGCGAATGAAACAATATATAACTAATAATTGGTCAACCCATGTGGGGTCTTGTGTCAGGCTTTATTACCAGAGTTTTCTATTATATATTTTGTTTTTGTTCTTTTTTGTTCTTGTTTGTTTTTATATTAGAAACGTGCAAGGGGGACAAAATGCTTGTGTTTTCTTCTTTTCCGGATAGACCAGTCAACCTTCACCTTTGATTTTTATTTATGTTGCTTTCAACCCCATCCTTGTTCACCATTCAGATCCCTCTCCCAACATGCCTCTCTGTTTTCTTCATATTTCATCTTCTAATTCCATTAGGTATTGATATATAACATAAATGAGTCCAACTAATTTATGAATGGTATATGCAATATACCATATGTTTCTTTCTGAAGTTACTCCACCATGTTCGATATCAGACTATTAAAAGCCTTCGTAAGAGGCAATTGTGATTATTAACTTTGATACTAACTACCTAGGTCTAATTGCTGATACACATGGTAGATAAAGTTATTGTTATTTTCTTGATTCTTGGTAGAAATAGTAGATTGAGTTTATGTAGAGCAAGTTGATGCTAGTGCCCCATTTATATATCTTTGCAAGATCATTGGAGAAATTTTGGTTACTGTTGCTTAACCTTCTAATTGATTAATTAAACCATATTTCTGGCTTATTCATGTACCAAGGGTCCCAATTACTTATAACTAACCATATTTCTGGCTTATTCATGTGTTTCCAGGTAGCCAATGCTGCTGGCAGCCATGGATGTGTGGATCGGTTTGTCAATGGATGTGGAAAATCAAATATATATGTTTTGGACTTGTGTAAAAAGTCGTAGATTTTATTTTGTAAATTAAATGAATGCTTACTGATGTAAAGCTTGATAGGAACACTCTAAGTGATGTAAGACTTGGATTTCATTTTGTGAACAATGGGATATTACCTTTAAATATGTTTTATAGAAATCGTTTTGTTAATATTGCGGCTACGCTTTGTTAATGTTGCGGCTACAATATGCATTTCTAATTAAATAAAATAGTTCCGTATGAATTTTTGTTGTATATAAAATTCAATTATATATTTTATATATAAATAGGAAATTAGTAATTCTATAATAATTTAAACAATTGTTAAGTTTTTTCGCACGATTACAGTAATTTTTAAAATTTCGTCCCTTATTTATTAGGACGAAATATATCTGTTACAAAAACTTATTTTTTGGGACAAATTAATAAACCGTCACACAAAAGCATAAATTTGAAAACTTTTGAGACGTTTTGCCTAACCGTCCTTTAACAGTAATTAGGACGACAATATTCGTCCCTAAAGTTTTTGCCACGCCACCCTAATAGGACCGTCCATTCCCGTCCCAAAGGCCGTCCCAAATATTTGTTGGGACGATAATTGCAGTTTTTAAGACGGTTTTTTGTTGTCCCAAAAGGTCACTTTTTTTGTAGTGTAGATTAGGCTAATCTAAACCACACAGCAATAAATAAACTAGTATTTAAATCACACCATTCAAATAAATCATTTTAAATTCCTAATAAAATATATTAAATTCAAATAATTCAAAAATGACAAAATTACCCTCAAACTAAAAATGATAAACAAAATACCCTAATCACATGGCTAGGCTCTAGGTCAACCAGTCTTCAAGGTTAAACTATCAAAACACCAAAATCATAAGTCATGATTTAAAATAGTTTTAAATGATTAAAAATCACCAAAAATCATATCATGATTTAAATATCATTATTAAAAGACTAAAATTATAAAATTTCAGAATTACCCTCTTTTAGAAAACTAGGTGTTACAATCCTACCCACCTTATAAAAATTTTGTCCTCCAAATTAAGATGATCGCACCCCCTTCTAGGTCAACCATAGTCAAGGGTCAATCAGTAGTCAATTTCTTAACATCCTAGTGCTTGGTCATCAGCTGGTCAACTTCTTAGGATTTACCTGTGCTAGCTACCTAAGTGTTGGCAACTAGGGATTAGCAAAAGAAAACTTCTATAATAGGCTAGCTCTTAACTTCCCAATCCTATCAAGTCGCCCATAACTAAATACCTACAAGCTAAGCACACCAATCCCAAATACCACATATACATAAGCTCAAGAACAACAACCCATCACATATATCCTTGGTATATCATCTGCAATCTATATGTATATAGGCCTCTCAGTCTTAGGTGAACTACAACTATACTCAAGGACAGGCTCTGGTCACTAGGTGCCTTACTGGAACGATAAAGGAAAACAATACATAATCATCAAGGTTGTATGGCATACTAACATCGTATATGTGTAAACTGGTTGGTACAGGAGAATTATCTGCAATGGGTTACTATTCTAGCACCAATGCTAACTATCACCTCTAGGGTACAGACAATCTACAAGTCACCATATCATTATACTATGAAGGTACTACCTATGAATAAGCTCTACAAAACTAGAATATCCCTACTCCTAAGTCATTTATAGCAATCAAAAGGGTATAATGTTTAAATCATTCTCAAGATACAATATGTTAATCATATGCGTCTGTCCAAAATCATGTTGTCCAGAGTCTTCATCATGCTAGTGAGCAAGGCTACGATAATCACAGAGTCCTTGACTAAGGTACGTACCTCCAGGTTTATGGTATTTAAAATTTTCGTATTGTCGCATGCGACGGCGAAAACCTTAAATTCCCATAACCGAGAGATACATCCAAAATCTGACTACATGTCCTCACTATGCCAACTAACACGACTATCGAAGATTCTAGATCCCATAATTTAGGTGACCTAGCCCATATGATTTTTGAAGAAAAACAACATAACAAAGAACAACATGACAAAATTAATCAATCAGCAAGGAACAGATGGAATCGGATTTTAAGGTAGTTATAAAAGACAATTTTGGGAATAGAATTGAGAAGAACGAAACTTGCAGCAAGATCTCCAATGGTCTGTGCTTCCTTGACTGTCCTGACGATATCTCGCCCTGCTAGTTTTCCCTGGTCTGCTGCTGATGCTGCATGAACCGCTGCTGCTGAGAGAAATAAGAAATGACGGGAAAAGTCTCTGTACAGGCAGAGGTACACCTCCAATGTAGCAGAAATGCTAACCTGAGTCGGCATAACATGAGCTACGGTCTCGAGGCCCTGATGAACAGGACGAGAGGTGGCCAGCCTCTCGATAGTATCCCCCGAACTGAAGTGATGAGATCGTTTCTTCATAACCATCATAAAAATAGATCAAAACAAAAAGCAATTTCTGAGAATGAAGCGAAAATTCGAAGGAGGACAGTTTATATTCAAAGGGAAGTCAATAAGCAATAATTTTAGACAAAAGGAATCTGATTAAGAGTTTTTCCAAATGTGATTGAGTACCTCCAAAAATAATCCTAATCCTACTGCTGGCTGTAGTGATATTCTAGTTCGAATACTACTACACAAACTCGACCTGCATGGGCCACCACTAAAAACGTGTCACGATCCGTACCCACCGTGAGGGTACGAGTACGTAACAGCGTCCAGCCTACGCCGTAGTGTTGGCGGTAGAACGCTGTTCTAGGTCATGAACTATAACTACATAACATGAATATACTCTCCAAAAGGAGGCCAACACAGAGGTACAACTCAATCACAATCTAAGGTAGAATGTAGCACGATGGAAATGGATAAGAAATCCTCAACTGAGGTACAGTAGAATAAAATAACAGAGTCTCAACATCTCTAAAATATACAACTCTGAAAATAAAGACAACTGCTAAACACGAAAAGAAAGAACAGTCTAAGCTATCTACACTATGCAAGGTATCATCCTGAGCAGCTGCCTGAACCTCTCCAGGGATCCAGGTCACGAGTGTCAACTAGACAAGCTCCAATTAAGGTGTACAGGGTTCCTCATCATCCTCTGTAAAATTTTCAACAGGTCCAGTCAGGACGGGAGCGAGCACAAAACATCTCACGCAGTTCATATCAAGTTAGGAAATATAAGGCATGCAATAGAGTAAGGTACATGAAACGCTGAAAGAAGAATGTATATAAAAAATAGTAGAGATTTGACAACAGGAAATATCTATATATGATAAGTAGGAACTGTAAGCCAACTGTGATTTAGAGTATAATATGGTTATGTAAACGGTCTAGGACAATGCAATGGTAACTCCATTGTACGTGGGTGTACAATAGACATATACAATAGTTATACAATGTTGTACAATAGGATTTGAGTACATAACCAATTCTACTCCCCCTCCCCAATCATTACACAAAGATCCACTCCAGTTACGTTATCTTATACAATAGTGTACAATGTTATACAATAGATGTACAATATTATACAATAGATGTACAATGTTATACAATAGTTGTACAATGGTCTATCCCTGGAACTTATGTGATAATGAGAGTACAATATGCACAATGAGTATAGAAGGATATGGGTATTCAATAAATACAATATGTAAGTGAAACATACATCACAATATGTATTTAGTGAATACAAGGGGATAACATCTCAAAAGAAGATCCATATAGTACCAATCCGTGATAACAATCATGTCAGCATCAAGTACAGTAATCTAGAGCAAGAATGTAAATCCAGACAAGTATGAAACGGTCAGAGAATGTACTCGCCTGATATCCTGAGTGTCTGAAGAGAATATACTGTCCGAGGAGTGGTGTTTGTCTCATATAGAACAATACAAGTCACTATGAGTCTAAAATGATAATAAGATGTAATTCAATGCATTCTAAATGAATCTAGGTCAATCTAGGCCAAAGTCAACTCTTGGTCAACCCTGGTCAACCAAGAAGTCAAACCTAGGTCAACTATGGTCAAACTAGGTCTAACAAGTCCATACTAGGTCAATCTATTCAATGCTAATCTATCTAGGTCTACCAAGGCTATACAAGCCTAGACAAGCCATCACACATTTACCTATAGGCTATGCCATTACACTATCTACATCATAGTACCACACTACAAGTCACACCAAGCTATATATATATATATATATTACACTCACATATATATGTATATAGGGAAGCTATTAAGAACTAGATTACAATTCCATATCACATTACATATTACCTAGGATATATATATATATATATATATATATATATATATATATATATTATATATATATATATATATATATATATATATATATATAAATTATATATATTTATATATATATATATATATATATATATATATATACATAGAGGGGGATAGGTAATCAAGCAAATGGGTGTGTGTGTAAAGTGATAGGAATGTGAAATATCAGGAAAACAAGGTGCACAATGACAGTTAATCTTCTATTCCACCAAATCAGTGATCTATCTACAATGAGTTATAGGAACTTAATGTGTTATGGACTGATATGGCATTGTTTGGGGACTGAAGTGGACTGGGTTCAAGGGCTGTTTTGGGACAGCTTAATGCTGCTTTGGGCGCCTGGTTTGGGCTGGTTAAGGCTGGGTTCCAGGGGCTTGAATTTGCTGATATATAGGCTAAAATGTAGGCTAGTTTGTGACAGCAATTGCTGTCAATGGGGCCAGGTTTGGGACTGCTTATAGGCTGTTTTCAGTGGACTGGTTTGAGCTAGTTAGGGACTAAAATGGGATGGAAGTGGGGACTGATTTGTGTGGCTGATAGATCGGCAGTTAAGGACAGGGTTAGGGACAGGTGTAGGTTGAACAAAGGCTATCATTGAATCTTAGAATTAGTCTAAAGGAAGGGAAATCAAGACAGTGTCATATAAACCAATCTATCATTCAACATTGAAGACAAAACTAATACAAAGTATGGAAATTAACATTAAACATTTGGTTTAAGAAGAGGAATGAAAATTCAATTCTCAGTTTGATATATATATATCAATCAATACACACTTTCGAAATCAGTTTGAAGAAAGGAAATGGAAATCAAATCACAACTGAGGGTAAGTATCAGTCAATACATAGCATTGCATCACATTTAACTTATACTCCAAAATCATATTTCAGGTTTAGCTTATAATCCAAATCAAATTCTGTTTTGTGTATATAAGGGCGTGAGTGAGGGGTGGCCTGAACTCAGTTTTTGATATTTAAGTAAAACTCAGTGTTTTGCAAATGCCAAGTCCATTTCAGTTCAAAATCAGGTTATGGATCCATTCAATCTTAGGAAATCAACATTCAATTGAAATCCAAGTTAATTATAGGAATCAAATGAATTGGAACCAATCATTTTAGTAAACATGACAGGAATTCTCAGTTTTTCGAAATACAAACCCAAATTCAATTCAAAACCCACTCTCAGTTCACTGTTTTGTTCATAGTGTCAATCTCAGTTTTAACTCCCATTTCAGTCACATACAAATACTCAAAATCAGTGAATTCAGTTAAGAACATGTAGGAAAGAAATCCTCAGGTTTCCATTCATTTCAACTCAGTTTAAAACATGGATTAAATCTCAGGAATGCAATAACAAAAATCTAATAAAACATATGAAGGTTTCAGTCAGTTATTTCCCAGGTTTCTACATTGAACCATTTCGAATCCTAAACTTAGTTTCAAAATCCATTTACGAATAACAAAACCCCTGACATGTATTTACGTTTTCACATTATCAATTAAACCTAAATTTTACAATAATTAACATTTAAATATCATTTAAATGCTAAAAAAAATGAATAACTGAACATGTATTAGTGAACATTAGGAAAAAAACCAATTTCGAATATCAAAACATGGTGAAACCAAATGCAAAGGTTGGTAGACATTGAGTCATGAATATACGTGTCAAACATGGTGTTTGTGTCCAACAAGTGGACATAAACGTGTCCAAAACACTAATTTACACAGAATGTGAAAGCACTGCACAGGCAGCCTCGTGTACGTGTGTGAGTCAGGCTAGGACACGACACACACATCTACAAGTGTCGTGCACATGTTCATAGCTAGGGTAGGTCTATGTGTTCGTGTACACGTGTCTGTCTTGTGTCCACTTGAGTCGTGTCGAGAGTTACACGTGCGTATCAGTGAGGAATTTCTCGCGTGTACAGTCTGTGTACAAAACCAGTGCGTGAGTGATTTCTCTCCCGACATGACACAAGATGACACGAGACTCAAGGGGTAGGATGTCGGTCACTTCCCCTTGGTCTGTGTCCGAAATCAAGTGTCCACGACTCCTATAATGGTCACACGAACATGCGGGTAGCAGGGCAGCCAACCGCGTACGCACGAGGCATGTCCGTGGGTCCAGTACGACCCCGACACCACACGAAACATGTTCAATCCATTAGAAACGTGTAAGCGACATTAAAAATTAATTTCCTATTCAAACACATCTCGAAAACTCGAACGAAATGCCCTTTGTGGCATTTCGTCGAACACCTACGCACAGCACTGGTACGTGTCCGATACGGACACGTACAAGACATGAAATGGCACGAATCCTATTCCTACAGAGAGAGGACACCTAGGGCTTCCTATCCATGCAAAGAAATCGAGATTTGGTGGAGGGAATAGAAAGTTACCTATGGGTGTTCTCCAACACAAAAACTTCTTCAAAGGGGATCTCCAAAAGCCACCCAAATCCTTCAAATTGTCCCAAACCTGTGAAGTGACTCCACAAACAGCAGGAGAATAGGGATTAGAATACTATGGAAGAAATCCTAATGAAAATAGAGCCCTATTGATCAAACTATAAAAAAAAAAGCTCACCTAGTTCTTAGGAATAATGATGCACTATTGAAAGAGGCACAAATTTCTAAGGAGACATTATATAGGCAAGGGGGTTCTATGGCTGGCCACTGTGGCTAGGGTTAGGGTTTTTAGATTGCATCCTAGGGCTAGCAATGCATCATGACTAATGAGTGGCCTAGATTCTAGGGCTCTTTCCTAGTCCATTTGTAAATCACTCTATTTAACTAAACTTGACTTAAACCGATTTAACCAATACTAACTAAACTCAATGTTGCTCACTAGACTAGCTATAACTAATCTAGGTTAGGTCCAATCTAGGTTATGCTAATCTAAACCACACAGCAATAAATAAACTAGTATTTAAATTATACCTTCAAATAAATCATTTTAAATTCCTAATAAAATATATTAAATTCAAATAATTCAAAAATGACAAAATTACCCTCAAACTAAAAATGATAAACAAAATACCCTAATCACATGGCTAGGCTCTAGGTCAATCAGTCTTCAAGGTTACACTATCAAAACACCAAAATCATAAGTCATGATTTAAAATAGTTTTAAATGATTAAAAATCACCAAAAATTATATCATGATTTAAATATCATTATTAAAAGACTAAAATTATAAAATTTCAGAATTACACTCTTCTGGAAAATTGGGTGTTACAATCTTATTAAGCATGAAGGAGTAGATGAGAATGGACAGTTCCACTCATTTGCATAACTTTCTCCTCCGACCACATATATGCTCAATGGGTCCTCCATAGATGATTTGACACAAATCACGATATTTCCCATTTGGCATAGCCACAATATCGAGCTATGTTTCATAAATCATCTCGTCAAGCCAACATAGAGAGACTGCATCATTCTTAATTCTTTTGATTTCCATCACAAGTCACGATCCAACAATCTAATCACATCCAACAAGGCAACCAAATACCTCGCACGGAGCGGAGCATTATATAATGTACCACTCGGAAAAGATTTCTTCCTCAAAACTTAAGAGAACAACTCATTCTACTAACTCACCTAGTCACAACATGTTACTCATTCAGCTTTTTTTCAATATTCTGATTCGACACTCTCGACAATTTAACTTTTTGATCCAACCGGACATATTTTTGTATCAATGATTCAATCTGTCTTTCTCTTTTCCAAAATATTTCTACTTTTCCAAAATATTTGTACTTCTCGTTGATTCACCAACATTCTTTTTACAGTTTGAAAAAGTTAGTATGGTCCATGGTAGCCATCCATTCTAGAGGTGTCACCTAAATGATTAGGTTTCGTTATCGATATAGCAAGCCTTAGAGACTTGAACAAATAATAGGGTGACTGTTGGCAACACAAAAGATGGCCCTTTTGGTATTGAACGAGAGATGGTGGTGATGAGTATGACCTAAAGGAATTATATGATGTAATGTGAGCCTCAGAGATGTTTGACACTTATGAAGTAATGTGTCGGCCTTAAGCGAAAACTGCAAATGTTGAATGAGACTTGAGTTGTATGTATCGAGAAGTGAATTATTCAATAAGATGGAATTGACTGATCATAACGGAATGTTGGATCAGTATCTAAAGTCGGTTAGTTGGACTAAAATTGAATATTGTGTATTAAGTTGAAAAGATGGATCGTTGCTCAGAAGTTTGATTGTTAATTTTATAGTCGGAAAGAAAAATTGAAATAAGACATTACGGGAATGGATGTTGTGTTGGATGGAATTTTACATGTAAATTGCATTCTTGGCTCGGGTAATTGATAATGAGTGACCTTTGGATTAGATTTTTTTTAGAAATAATAAATTACCTCGGTAGAAAATGTTGTTGGATTTGAGAATTTATTTAACAATTAGAAATTTGTGGGATCATTCATGATACTCAATATGAACCGAAATCAAGTAACAGCTAGTTGCATTCATAATTTGACTAAATGACAGATGAACGGATTGAAACATTCTGGTGATATGTTAGAATACTTAAAAGAGATGGAAGGATTGGGATTGAGATGGAAGGAATAAATTGCATATTAATTATTGTGAAATCTTAATATGGTTGGTTTCAAGTTAGTCCATTAGCTTGAATATTAGAAACATTATGCTTGGATGAGTAACTTATCCGAGTAGTCCCTGAGATTAAGTGTTTATAGCGTAAAAGATAGCGATTGTGGCAACTGAACGAAGTAATAAGTAAATTAAAGGATGTTGATAGACTTTAAGAATACATATATCGGGTATTGATATATAATGTGTCCAAGTTAAATTTGGGGAAGAACGTTGTACCTATAGCTTGTCAAATCGCACTTACACGAACGTTGGCTGAAATGCATATATTTTGGGGACACCTAAAGTATATATATGAATCCAAACGAATTGGTAGGCTACGACCAAGATAGAAATAATGACCCTTGAATAGGTAGCATTGGCATATGGAACCATGTAGATACAAAGGAATTGGAATTGAAATTGGATTGCTAAGAATTGTATATTGGATTTGGATTTAGACCGTGATATTGCTGGATCAATCTTACTTGATTGTTATGTAAGTCTAGAATGAGCCTCTGTGGGAGTTAGCTTTTTAAGGATAACCATGGATAGATAGACATAACCTTAGATACTGTGGGCTGCATAACCAATTGTCGACAATGGCGATTAGTTGTTCAAATTGAGTTATACCCATCGATTTGGGTAGAAGTTCCTCGAAACTGACGGTTGATTGTTGGCCCTAAGAATAAAAAATTAGTATGGCCCTAGTAGTTGTCCATTCTAGAGGAGTCACCGAAATGATTAGGTTTAGCTATCGATATAGCTAGCCTTAGAGACTTGACCAAATAATAGGGTGACGTTGGCAACGCAAATGGTGGCCCTTTTGGCATTGAACGAGATATAGTGGTGATGAGTATGACCCAAAGGAAGTATATAATGCAATATGAGCCTCAGAGATGTTTGACACTTGTGAAGTAATGTGTCGACCTTAAGCGGAAACTGCAAATGTGAAAAGATACTTGAGTTGTATGTATCAAGAAGTAAATTTTTCCATAATATAGAATTGACCACTCATAATGGAATGTTGGATCTGTATCTAAAGTTGGTTAGCTGGATTAACATTGAATACTGTGTATAAAGTTGAAAAGATGGACAAATTGTGCACAAGGTGAGATTTGTTTCCTCGGATGGTATGCTTGGGGCATTTGGCCGATCTGACCTAGGGGAAACATAAGCGTGCTTTGGTGGCACATGGTATCGGGACATTCATTGAGGCTAGAAACCTACTTTGAATGGCATATTGCATACCCACGAAATCCTATATGGCAAAGTCCTAAATGGTGGAATAACACCAGGGATGATGTTATAAGGATGTATGCTAATGAATGTATTATGCAAACAGAGTAAATATATTATATATCAGTGGAAATAACTCAAAGTAATGCGTTATCATACATGTTGATTCCATTTTTAACTGCTTAACATGTTAATACCAGTAAGCTATGATGTTGCATCTCCATGAGTATTGCTATAACATGCTTTATATGTCAACTACAATAATGCTACAATGATGTCTTTCTATGAATACTGTTAGAACATACTTACATGCTTTACTATGATACTGCTCATGAAGTGTAAACTGATGTTAGGCCCAAATTGAAAGTTCACCCTTAAAAAATGTTTGCTCTCATGACTACTTATTGTTGGTTTAACGAGTGGGCTGGTTCTGCATGCCGATACATGGCAATCTATTGACATAATTGATGGAGAATATAATGATAGAATTGATGACCCTTAAATAGCTAGCATTGGCATATGGATCCATGTGGATACAAAGGAATTGGAATTGAAATTGGATTGCTGGGAGTTGTATGTTGGATTTGGATTTAGATTGTGATGTTGCTGGATCAATCTTAATTGATTGTTGGATAAGTCTAGAATGAGCCTCTGTGGAAGTTAGTTCCTTGAGGATGATCATGGGTAGCTAGACTTGACCCTAGCTACTGTGGACTATATAACCAATTGTCAGCATAGTTGGCAATAGCGAGTAGTTGTTCCGATTGTGTTATTTCCACAGGTTTGGGTAGAAGTTTCTTAAAACTGTCTATTGATTGTTGGACCAAAAAAAAGAAATTACTATGGTCCCTAGTAGCCGTCTATTCTAAAGGAGTCACCTAAATGATTAGGTTTAGCTGTCGGTATAGCTAGCCGTGGAGACTTGACCGAATAATAGGTGACCATTGGCAACACATAAAGTAGCCCTTTTGGTATTTAACGAGAGATGGTGGTGATGATTGTTTGCAAAAATGAAATTTTTTCGAGAAAACTAGATTACAAACTAAGAAAGAAAGTACAAGTGTACAATTTAATTCTGGAGAAGTACAACTGTAGGAATCTGATCAGAAGACGATCACTTTATCCCTTGGACGATGTGATGTCGGAGGAGAAAGCCTTGAACCTTGTTGCCGGAAAGATGGAGAATTGCCGAGAATTCTTGTCAAGAACCTATGATCATTAGTGATCCTGAAGGAATGATTCTGAACTCTATTTATAGAGTTTTGGGATAACTGTTAAGTAGTTATCCTGATTAGCGCATGGCATTGGTTGGCACACCATCATCCATATGCGTGAACGGTTGGCTTAACTGCATGTGATGCGTAGCACTCCATGTGAGAGATGCACTTGGCCGTGGACAGTATCGCGTGCACATTCTTCGAGATTAGTGGCATACATGCCACATTATCTGCTTCTGTATGATAGTTGATTAATTGGCGCCAATTGATGAATAGCGTATACTGTTGTTGGGCACCATTTGTGAAAAGCGCTAGGCATCTTGAAACTGTGAAGTGTTGACTACTTCCCGCCAACCATACATGGCACAGAGTAAATGACAAACGTGATAATGATGACTCTGACAGATCTTCTCGAGCGCTATGCGCTCGAGTTTGAAGAGATTTTCATCGACAGACGTGCTGTCAGTCATAATGACAATCGTTTGGCTTCTCAAGAAAGCTTGTCACGTGGCAGTCAGCGCCATGTAATGCTCAACACTATCTGAAAAGGTGCACCATCTGATTCTCAGCACCATTTGGTAAATACGATCTGGCGCTATTTGTGAATGGCGCATTACAATATTTAATATATTTTGAGCTTCTATAAGGCCTCCTTTAAATTTTTAAATTTTAAAAAATTTCTAAATCTGAAATACTTTGAATAAGACACGATCTTGCGTGTTTGGCTCACCCATAATCTCAACTGACCCACTTTTTAGTGTGTGATTCATACAACTGTTTCATTTTAGGTTTTAGCTATAAATAGCTCATAAAACGGAAAGTGAAAGTTCTTCTCAAAATTTTTTCTCTCTCAAAATCTCTTCGTCGTCTTCTTTCTCCCATGTTTTCGAAGCTCTCCGACCAAATGGCACCTAAGAGAACCACCATCGAGAAAGGCAAGAAGGTGACCGGAGCCATAATTGAGGGAAGTAAGCACCCTATTGAAGGTGAGGGCGACCAGAGCCCTAATAATGATAATCAGAGTGTCGATGAACCGCAAGGTGATGAGAACTCTGATGCTGATGTTGAGGGGGATGGAAGCCCCGATAATGATGATGAGGGTGACAAAGACTTCGTAGAAGGTCTTGAAGACCCTAGGGGTGATGAAAACCCTGACATTGAGGTTGAGGGGATTCAGACCCCTGTTGAACGTTTTCCTGAAGCGGAGAGAATAGAAGTGGCAGCCCAAGGCCAAACTAAGTTCGGTGCTAAAGACAGCCATGCGGGCTTAGAGGCTGGGAGCAGCCACTTTATGTCAGGGAGCTCTGAAGCAGGAAGCAGTCAAGTGGCAGTATCTGCTTCTACAATGGAAAAGGTCGTTACAGAACGAGATACTATGCCTATGGAGACTCCATATATGCTAATGAGCATAGGTAAATTTCTAACTTTATTTACCATTGTATCTTTATTTAATGCCATATGACATAATGATTTTGTTTTGGGTTACAGCAGGTCATGTGGGGACGATCACTGAAGTCCCATTAACCTTAACTACTTTCAGCTTCAGTTCCACCATGGCTCCTTTGGATGTCGGTATTCATAACATTGAAGGGAATTCTTCGACAACGCCTGCACTAAAATCTCCAGGTGCTGATATTACGGAGGTTTCCATTCCTCCCGTCTTTGTAGAAGGACGAACTTATGCCGAAGCAGCGACACCTGGTGTATCGATAATGACAAGTAGCATCATCCAAAAATACACAAAAGCCTTTTTCACTTCCTTGCACACTCTTGTTCAATTGGCTATAGAGAAGAACCATCCTTACAATTTTGTAAAGAAAACTTCCTTTTTTTCTAATTGAGGCCATACGTGGTCTTGGTGACAATGAAAGGGCCAGTAACCTAGAGCAGATCGTGAAGGAGCTCGATGAGCCTATTCAATCTTACGAAGAGCTGACAAGGGGAAATATACAAAGAATGTTAGATGTTGAGTGCGAGGCCATACCTCGTGAGTACGAGGGGCGACAAGCTGCATTAGAAAACTCTATGGTCGAGTTCATAATGTAATCTGGAGAGATAGAATCCAGTATTGTTGAGGCCACTTCCTCCACTGAGCTTTATAAGGCTGAGGCAGCAAAAAAAGATAATGAAGTGAATGAGGGCCAAGATCACATCAAGAGCTAGAAGCAGAACTGGCCAGGACCTGCGTATCGGTCACTACAGCTAGGAAACACCAAAAAGAGGTGCTTGAGCTGTATCAATTTGCCTCAAGCCATCTGGATGATCTGAATAGGCAAAGAGATAAACTTCTCCGAGATCAGAATGCAGAGATGGAGCATTATATTACATGAATGCAGCCTTTACTTCCATCTTTCAGGATAGACTTGGCCAGGGCAAGGGTGATTGCTACACGGAAGGAGCGAGCTGAAGCCTTAAAGAAAACAATTTCTAGCTCAGTACTCCACCTTTCCAATGAGTCACTTAGAGAATAAGATAATCTTTTTGTGAGCAATATCTTGATCAATGTAATATCATATATTCTCTAGATCAATGAAAAGTTGTTGTTTTTGTGATTCTAATACTTCATGTATCTGTTTGACGCACAGGTAATACATAGTATTAGAGAAATACATTCAGAGGTGTTGGACGTGACATATTTCATAAAAATGACACCACAAATTATATCTGTTCAGAGGTCGTGGACATGACAGAATATAACTTGATGTGATATTATTTTTGCGACGATGTTATCATAGGTAATATGGATGTGATAATTTATTGATACAGACAGTAGAATTCAGAGGTAATATGGACGTGAATTCGTATATCTGTTGATTATTTTTAAACCAACTGGGATCAAGAATAAGATATCTCTCAAAACAACTGGGTTTCCAAAAGATTATGTTGTGACGATATGTATGGATATTATGGGTAATATTTTGAGGATTTACCATAAGATCTGGTTAGACTCGACTGGGGATTTTGTGGACTTATTATCTATGGGTTTATTCACGAAAGAGTGAATAAAAGATAATAATTCAATGATTTGCTTATGTACTACATTTGTCAAAAAATATAATACATACTTTGAAACATGATATTTCTTCAGGAATTTGTCGTTGATAGGCATCATAGTTATTCGATCGTCCATTCCGGTCAACTAGTAAGCTCCGTTAGAGAAGACTTTTCTTATGACATAGTGACATTCTCACTTTGGCTCAAAATTTCCCTTGCTCATGTGTGTCATAGTCATAGGACGTCTAACGGTAAGGGCTAGCTCGTCTTTTTGAAAGGTTCGTACTTTGACATTACGGTTGAAAGCTTTCGAGATTCGGGCTTGGTATAGCTCAATATGCTATTGAGCTAACAGTCGCTTCTTGTCAAGTGCTTCAAGCTCTTGAAGTCGAAGATGATCATTATTTTATACCTTGAGTTCATTAGCTATAGCTATCCTCAAGGATGGAATTTGAATCTCCAATGGTAAGACGGCTTCGCATCCATACACAAGAAAGAATAGTGTACAACCAGTTGGGGTACATACAGTGGTACGATAAGCCCATAGGCATTCTCCAAGATTTTTGCTCCAGTTGCGTTTATTGGCAGAAATAAACTTTTTGAGTAGCTTGATGATTATCTTGTTGAATGCTTTAGCTAAACCGTTGGTTGTGGGATTATTAGTCGTAGAAGCAATATTGTTGATTCGATTGTCATCATAGAATCGAGTAAATGCTTTACTTACAAGCTAAGGTCCATTGTGACGAATGATTCTTCGAGGAACTCCGAACAAATAAATGACATGATGTTTGATAAAGCAGATGACACTGCTAGTCTTGACTTCAGCTAGGGGAATAGTTTCTGCCCATTTTGAGAAGTAATCGGTTATAGCTAGGATGAATCGATGTCCTCAAGATAATGGTGGATTGATAGTACCAATAACATCCATACCCCAGGCTTCAAGGGGATACTGCAGTGGAATATAAGAATTCGGACGGTTGGTGGATAAAATTTGCGTAGATCTGGCATGCTCTGTATTTTTTTGCATATTCATTTACATCTGCCACCATAGTGAGCCAATAGTATCCCATGCGTCTGATACGATCCTGTAGCTCAGGGCTGGGCTGATGTGCACTGCAGACACCGTTATAAGCTTCACAAGTATCTGTTTTGCTTCATCTCCCGCAAGACATTGTAGGAGCATACCATCAAAATATCGACAGTAAAAAGTCTTGGACAAGTGATTGTAGTAGAATCAAAGTGATCTACGACAAATTATCGTAACTTCTTTAGGATCTTCTGGCAAGATGTCATATACTGCGAAGTTGATAAAGGAAGTTCTCCATTCCTCGGTAGTAGTACAAACCTCCACCACATTATTGAGTTAAATATTTAGATTATTCTCGACATAGAATAATTCTCGATTAGTGATGTTGATTAACTGTTGCCTTTTCACAGGAATTACTAACACAGCTGATAGATTCGCGAGCGCATTGGTTTCTGTGTTGCATACTCGGTATACATGCTCAATAAAGAAACCTTTGAATGACATGGCCAGTTTAACTGCTGCTTCTTGTTAAGGGATGAGATCTTGATGTCGGACGTCGTACGTACCTCTAACCAGGTTGACAATCAGTTTAGAGTCTACGTATACTTCAAGATAGTCGATATCTAGTTGTTTAGCTAACTTGAGATTGATGAGTAAAGCATTGTACTCAACAATATTGTTAGAGCATGGCTCGTCCAGAGAGTTGGCTCCTTGAATGGTTAGCCCTTCTAGGATACAAGGACAATTTCTACTCCAGCGGTGATGATACCGTTGGGTCCAATTCGAGATGCACCATCAATAAATAGATGCCAAGCAAGTAACCCTTCTGAAGTCATGTTGGACTCTAAAGTTTAATCAAGAATTTATCGTAGAGTTTTGAAGTTTCAGGAATTGGATGAGCAGCCAAGAAATCAGCTAGGGCTTAACCCTTGATAGACTTTTGTAGGACATAGACCATATCATACTGTGCTAGCAATATCGCCCATGTATCAAGTCTAGAATTGAGTGTACTAGGCTTCTTCATCAGAACCGATAGAAGTTTGACTCTGGAGATCACATGAATGGTCCGACCCATGATGTAAGGATGCATTTTCTGGATGACAAACATCAAGACGAAGCACTCTTTTTCCATCGGGCTGTATCGATGTTCAGCACCGATCATTGTGCGACTAAGATAGTAGATTGCCTGCTCATGACCTTCATTATTCTTTTAGGCTAAGAGCGCACCAAGAGAATAATCTATTGCTCGAACATACACCAGGAAGGGTATTTTTGTGATTGAAGGAACCAGACTGGAGGTTTCATCAAGTACTACTTAATGTCCTCGAATGCTTACTGACATTCGTCAATCCAAATGAAAGACACACATTTCTTCATTAGTTTGGGAAAACGGTCTGTAGCGTCAAGAGAGATTTGAGATGAATCTTCTGATATACGCAAGTCGGCCCTGGAATCCTCCTAGATCTTTTAGATTGCGTGGAGGACGTATCTCTTGAATAGCTTTGACTTTTTTGGGGTTAACGTATATGTCCTTAGAGGTAATAACGAATCTAAGGAATTTTCCACTAGAGACTCCCATAAATGACTTGGTGGGATTCATTTTGAGTTGATGCTGACGCATTAGATCGAAGATAGTTCTTAAATCTTTGATGTGACCTTCCTTTAGACGACTCTTGACAACAATATCGTCGACATAGCATTCGACTATTTTTCGTAAATGTTTACGGAAAATAGTACTCATAGCCCGCTGATAGGTGGCACCAGCATACTTGAGACCATATGACAAGATTGTATAGCAATAGACTCCTAGAGAAGTACAAAAAGATGTATGCTTTTCATCTTCGGGATTCATCCTAATCTGATTATAGCTAGAGAATCCATCCATGAAAGACATTCGCTCGAACCCGCAGGTATTATCGATCATGACATCAGTGATTAGAAGAGGAAACTCATCATTGGGATAAGCTGCATTAAGGTCTCTAAAGTCGATGCAGACTCGGACCTTCCTTGTTTTCTTTATGACTGAGACGACATTAGTTACCCAGTCCGGATGTTGTTCCTCCCTAACAAATCCACAGGCAATTAGCTTCTTTACTTCAGCTACTATGGCATCCATCATATCAGGACGAAACTATCACTGTTGTTGTTTGACCGGCCTAGCATTTGGTAATCCTGGCATATCTTCATAGCTTATGAGTAGCAACTTGAGGATCTAATCCGGGCATATCTTCATAGCTCCAGGCGAATACATAAATATATTCTCTAATGAGCTATATCAAGTGTGTTTGTCTGTTTCAGGGAGACTTTTGCTGATAAAGATTGGCATTGGAGAAGCTTTATCTCCGACGTCGATTTGGATTAGCTCATCCTCAGTGGGTGGTTTACGCTGTTCGAAATGAAGCTCCCATTGAGTATCCATCTATTATGCCCAAGGCTCTTTATCATAAGCCTCGATAGAGTCATAATTATCAACGTCTTCTAGGAATTCAGTTGTCACCATATTGACAGATAGAGTCAGTTGATGAACTTCCCCTATGTTGGTGTTTGAATCCCATATAGCAGAATTTGAAGAATGAGATCGAACCTCTTCGTCTGATTTAGATCTATCTGGGGTTGTGTTAGGCGTAATGATCCTAATTTTTGTCTGGTTTTGTTGTAATATTGTGATGACTTTCCTTTCGGAGATGGTAGTTAGATGGAAGCGTGTTTACCTCTGCCTCCATCCAGTCCGGAGACGAAATTATAACCCATTTTTCGGATGATGTTCTTGGATTGATAACTATAACGACGCAGTTGTATTCTTCCACGATCGTCATTATCAGAATCGCTGTAGAGTATAGTTCTCTGGTTACGTTCTCTGATGAAGAGAATTTGATGCTCATCCTTGTTCCGCGGAGGAATGACGAAGAATGAACTCTGCACCGGTTCGTATATTATCTCATCTTGAAGAGGTTGAATTGCTCATAAGGTGAAAGGTTTGAATTTATCTAGAATTTCTAAGTAACGTTGTGCATAATAGTTAACATCAGTATACTGCGAAGGAGGCACTATTTTGTTGATATTTTCAGTCTCAACAGTTACAATAGCAGTTGTAACGCCCCAGTCCCAAAATACTTAGGACCAAGTACGTAAATATGCCAGCTGCATATATACGATGGAAACTCTAATACATGGAATTCTCGTATATATACATAAGCTGTAATAATATAGTCGCAGGCCAGAAAAATCAATAAACAATATCTCATCCACAGCAGATACAGAAGACATAAGAAGTCCAAATAGAATAAATGAGTGAGTCAAAAGATAGTCGGGTGGACATGCCCACACCAAACCGCTATAAAAATAATCTCAAATAAGGTAGATGTCCACTAAGAGTCTCAAAGAACAACATGAATCTAGATATCAGCGGGAGACGCCTCGTCATCAAGGTACGAAAAATCCAGTGCCGAGCCATACTCATGCAGGAAAGCGTCTATACCTGGAGAGATCACCAGGTGCTCAGAGGGACGTAACAAGATACAGAAAGAACATGCCATATGAACTGAATATAAATTCACCATAAAATAAAAATAAAGTAAAAATGTCCAAACCACAAAACGGCTCAATATCCCATCATCGAAACAGTTGGCTACCCCTACAACCAAACAAGGACCAGGGGTAACTTACTATTCCGCGATGTGATATTTTTCCATGCCATGATTGGAACATGAAATTTGCTAAGGCCTCCTAACCTTTCTAGTAGGCAATTTAGAAGACATGTCGATGTATGGACAGGTGAAGGCTGAATCCCCCAGGACAAGTAACAACTCACAACACGCACACGTCAAGTACCAATACTATCAGCCGGCATAACTCAAGGCTAGCGGCCCACGTGACCTATTAGTCCACATAGCTCGAGGCTAGTGACCCTCACGACTCGACTACCGTAGTACGCAGTTACTACAGCTTTTGGATTTGGGGTAGCCCATACATTTATCTGTCTTCTCCCTCCCAAGGTCACTAACAGAAGGTAGTTCGCTAAGACTAGGTCCGTATGCATAAAAAGACCAGAAGGAAAAATAACTGAAAGCAAAATAAAGTGAAATAAAAATAACAAGTAATGGATCCAACTGAGAGAAATTAATAAATATGCAGTAAATAAATAAACAAAGGTGCATGTAATTATAAACAATAATTAAAGCAAGGTATCTTGCCTGAGGGTGGTGCGAGAAGCAGTAAAATCCAACAATCAGTATCGTCAGCACGAAAGTCAAAATCCACAAGGAGCCCCGGATGCTGAAACAAACATCACGGACGTGTTCGGTATAAAAGATATGTCTAGGAAACGCCTATCCAAAAGTTAAATTCTAGAATAGGGGCAAAATCGAAATTTCGGGTCAAAACGATGTCCGCCGTTGGACCCATTTTGTACCAAAATACGTGCCAGTATCTATGATCTCTAAAGTTGTCAAACTATATGTCTACAGATTCGGTTTGAGGAGAGGAACTCAACGGTATGTCCAGTTTTGGATTCCGATGAGCCGCGTACAAAATTGCCCGTTTGAGTGGGTCGCGGGCCCGCCAAAAAAAGGGTTCCAATTCGACCTTCTCAGAATCGATCCAAACTTCGCACACAGGAACAGAATTTTGATTCGGACCTGTTGGCGCAAGTTTCGTCTCGATACAACGACTGTACACAAAGTTATGGCCATGTTTGCAAAAGGTCGATACGGGGGTACCTCGACGGATACGCATTGATTTCATCGCGCACACGCAACGAAATCGAGTTTCGTCAGTTCCCACACGTTGATAACATCCATACGCGCCTTTCGATGCGTATAGTACGCGACCACGCCGCCCGATTTGTCGGGACGCACGCCGTATCGGGAAAATTTCTAATTATTTTAGTTTCGAAAAATCAGTTTTTCTTAAATTTAACCTTCAAATAACTTTCTGCACACTATATGAAAAATCGATCTACCTGAAGTGTTTTCATCTTGTATATGTTAACTAGAACAGTTGAGATTTGCTTTCAAAAATACTAAGTAAGTAGCTCAGAAAACGCCTTCCAAGTTGGGGTTGGGACAGTCTCAATGCTCTGTTTTCGAGCAGGATTTTGCTCGACTTTGCGTCGTCTTCCTGGTCGAGGTAATGGGTTTTAATTAAATCTCTCTGAAGGGTTTAGTAGGGGGTTATGTCTCCTATACGTAGGAATTTACGAATTGAAAAATGATCGAGTATTCATAGAGAAATTCTGCTCGATATTAGGGTACCTGGAGTTCAGTTCCAAAACAGAGATGCTCTGTTGCGATCGGCTTGGGGCGGCCCCGGCGGTGCTCCGGTGAGCTTCTGGCGGCGCAGGAGGGTCAGGCAAGTTCGTAGGTAGTCGAGGGAGCTCTCGTGTAGATGGTTGCGACGATTTAAGGGTTTATGGAAGGAATTTCTTATCGAGATATTCTCAGCGGCATATGGGTTATTTATTTGGAGATTTAAATAGAATTTAGGTTTGATTTAAATTTGGTGTGGTCTCAAGAGGATATGAGTTAGGATTCCTCCGGGATTTGAATCGGGTTGTTGGTGAAGATTTGGTTGTTCTCTTTTTTTCTTTTTTTTCGTTCAGAGACCTATGTCTCTGTTTCCGCCATGTTTTCTGCTTGCGAGAACCATGGGTTATGCTCGGGTTCGGGAAGAGGAACAGTGCATAGCACTGTTCCATGCTTTTCCCTTATCTTTTTTTTTCTTTTTTTTCTTTATTGTTTTCCTATCTACTACTATGTATATTTATATAAATATAATGAATAAAAATATTTAATAAATCATTCATATTAAAATATATTCATATAAAAATATTTAATGCACCATTATTTTAGTACTATTCAATTATTACTATTTATAAATCCTTCTAGCATTCAAAATACTAAAATAATTTAGAAGGCAAAGTTTAACCATATATTATATACAAGAAAATATTTGGTATATCATATAGTAAATGTTTTAGTACCTAACCATAAAAGACTTGAAAAATCTCTAACCCTAATAATAATTATATAAATAATATTTTGTAAATATTTATTAAAATGTATTTTATGTAAACATTTAGGTATAAAAAAATCTATCATTAATTTTATACAACAAGGAATAAACCAATAATTTACAAATCATTCTAAAATAGTCAAAAATTCAATTTAAGACGAGAAAAACAAATTACCCAAAAATTTGGGGGTTTACATCCTACCCAACTTATAAGAATTTCGTCCTCGAAATTAAAAATTGAATTTAACATCAAAATATAATGAGGCTGAATATAAAGGAAGAGTAATTATATCAAATATCAATTCATAACTTAGTTTTTGAAAATATGGATGGGGTAGTTATAGAAGGAACCCATCTGACAACATATTCTATAAGGTAGGACATTCTTAGTCTGGCATGGTTCATGGGTATTTAGTCGTTTGAGGGATTGTGACAAAATCGCATGGTAAAAAAATCAATTGGGACAAAGATGGATATACATGGTTCGCTACAAAGAAATTGTGTTATACACGTAGTGTAATTGAAATGGAGCATAGGATGGAGTGTTTGATTGGGACAGGTATGTCATAGGTGTAGAGTGGCTTGTCTAATTCATGAGGGTAGAATTTGTTGGAAGAAAATGGTTAGTGTTGTGCTTCAAATATCAAGGTCATGCAGATGTGTTAAATTGATACGGATGGAAATATACGTTATAAACCAACGATTTATAAGCCCTGTTGGAACAAATCTTGATTAATTCATGTCTTGGGTTTTAAACTATATGGGCTGGACAAGATCCCTAAAATCAGTCTAAACCATTCCTATTAAATGAGGTTTGCGTAGAATAGTTTCAACTCGAGTGGTTGAGCTAATTGTCAGTCGGATGGTTACTAGGTTCCTTATGCCCAAAAATATGCCTTTTGTGACTTTTGTGTATAAGTAGCACATGGGGCCTCGATTGCATGGCATGTTAGTAGCATACGCGTAGTGGGCTTTGAGTGGATCATAACCATATATTATGTTGAAAGATTTGAGTCGAGGTTGGGCCACTAATTGAGGTCGAGAAGTTCATCCATATAGTGGTAAGGGTTATAAATGACCATCATAATCTGAAAGTTGCATCATAAAAATAGGGTACAAGGGGACGTGTTTGAGTAGGACATGATATGCCTAGATGAAGGTGGAATCGTCTAGGTCTCGTATATGGAACTTTTTGGAAGGAAAAGACTATTGTTGTGCTTCAACTTTCAAAGTCACGGTAGGAGTATCTATAGTGTTACGAATAGAAGTGGATGTTGTGAACCACTGAGTTGCTTGCTTGATTTGAGAAAATGTGTCAAGTTGAAGATCGTACCTTGAACATCGAACAAGGGAGAATGACTACGTATGTCATCCTTGTGCTTCCAAGTTGGCGAGGGATGCCCTGATGACAGATGTACTAGGGGAATTGAATGATTCACCCTCCTATAGCACAAAAAAATCACCGATGGGGTAATAAATTTTAAGGTACGTTATGTAAGATCTCTAACTACTAACTCTTAAATCACTATTCGTAGTAAGTCTGCTAGACTACGGTCAATAGATTTCTAATGGTGTCAAAAGTAGTGCATATGTAGTATTGCTGATAACTAGTGATTCATACTAAGACAAGTATTATGATATGCATGTTGACCACGCTAAAGGATGTGTTGTTCGAACGCTAAGCCATGTCTAAAATAAATAAATATTATAACAAAAATAATACCTGCCAATTCTCCAACCTCCGGATGGGTGCCTATCACGGTCATACTAAATGCTTGCCCATGCCTTTGTCCATTTATCTCCTGTCCAGCCTGGATAACTTGTGCCAATTGGTCAGGTAAATATGATCCTCTAGGATAACTTCCATGTGCTGGTTGACTGGGCTCTGCTATTGGTCCTGGTGCTACGGGTCCTTGCATCCGCTATCGTGATGCCTTTAGTTGTTCTGTACAGTCTCGGGCTTTGTGATGATTGGAGCCACAAATCATGCATTGTCCTAATCTACGACAACAATCCTTCATGACATGACCTTTTCTATGACAGAAGTGATATGTAAGAAGCTCATCAATAGGATAGGGTGATGCACTGGGTGGTCGTTGTATCATAGAATGTCTAATTGGTCCACCATGGATAAGGTTACTTGGCTCAATTGCTGGAATACGGCATCTCTAAGCCTGTTGTACTTCCTTGTTAAGGAGTTCCTGGCTTCTAGCTTCTTCTAATACTGCAGCATGTGAAATCCTAGACTGTACTGTGGTATGCTTCTTGAGCTCTGGTGTCAATCCTTGGTGAAATCTCTTAGCCCTTTCCTGCTCAGTAGGAATCAGTGTCTTACTGAATCTGCTCAGTCGACTGAATTCTGCATCGTACTCATCTACGGTCATGTTTCCTTGTTTGAGTTATAGGAACTGATCATAGAGGGCATCGCGTACATGGATAGGAAAGAACCTCTCATTGAAGAGTTTGTAGAACTCTTCCCAAGTCTGATTGGCTCCCAAGCGTCTTTCTTTGGCTTCCCACCAATGATGGGCATTGTCTTCTAAGAGCAAGTCTACTGCTGTCATCCAATCATTTTTTGGCAACTGGGATGCCCTCAGTAGCTTCTCCGTGCTGATAAGCCACGCGATAACCTCTAGTGGTTTCTCGGTACCTCTGAAGGGCTTGGGGTTCATATCCATGAATTCCTTGATAGAACCCTCATATGGATGTAGAACTGGTGCTGGTACCGGTGTCGGAGGTGGAGGTGGGGGCCAAGTTAGTGCTTCCGTCATGCTCTGTCTCATCAGCTCAGCCTATTGCCACTGAGTCTGTATCATGGCGTACATGAACTGTATAGTAGGGTTCCCATCCTCTGGTAGGAAAGGCATTTGTGGTTCGCACTGAGGTGGGTACTGCTGAGTGAATGGTGGTGGAGGTGATGGTATATTCTCCTCGGGTGGTACTACGGTAGCCTCCCCAGTCTGTGTTACTGGTGGCACTTGGGTTTCCTGTCATACTATTGATGGGTTTATGGTTGTCTGCGGCTGTCCTGACAGATACGGAGTCACCGGGGTCATTGTAGGATTCTGCTACTCCTGGGTAGACGCATCATCAGAGGTGAGGGCCAAGGTAGAGCTGTGTCCGCTTCGTAGATCCATACTGCTGGCACAAAAATGGATAACGTTAGAATAGATTCAAGCAAGTTACAGGTCAAGCAGTTGAGGAAGAGTTGTCAACGCAGTTACGGATAAGATTTTGGAGAAACAAGTTAACTATATCTCAATGAATAATTTTATGAAGAGCAAACCAAGTGCATAGGTTGATCAGACCCTCATGCACCGGTTATGATAAACAATATGTTAGTGGGGTACCTCCAATAACATATATGTCATAAACAAGCTCGAAAAATGAATAGGCTTGCAAATCTAGGTATAATAGCAGCATTGGGCAAGATAGTAAAACATAAGTACGCGAGATAATGATAAAATAATAAAAATTTCAGTCTTTTAAGAATCGAAGTTTTGTTCGGGTTTCGTGCCCATATAGACGTCTGTCTTCTTGTCTGAGGCCATGGTTACGGTCAAGGAAAGGTTAGATCGTGTGGCACTCTACCCAACTTATAAGAGTTAAGCTAGTAACGATGGAACATGTCTACCTAGTACGAGTCGTCGTCCTAACCTCTACCAAGCATGAATTAGACTGATATATTGAAGGGTTAGATATTAGGCAGTACAGGTAATCAGAGAGAGTTGGAAAAGTTTGAAGGTCAAAGGAGGCAATGATTATGGATGAGATACTATTCATATTCCTATATGCATGCTTGTTGGGAACAGTCATGTAACCCAACAATATTTTTTGACCTGTATGGGCCACCACAAAAACATGTTACGCCCCAGTCCTAAAATACTTAGGACCAAGTACGTAAACATGCCAGCTGCATATATACGATGGAAACTCTAATACATGGAATTCTCGTATATATACATAAGCTATAATAATATAATAGCAGGCCAGAAAAACCAATAAATAATATCTCATCCACAGCAGATACAGAAGATATAAGAAGTCGAAATAGAATAAATGAGTGAGTCAAAAGATAGCTGGGTGGACATGCCCACACCAAACAGCTATAAAAATAATCTCAAATAAGGTAGATGTCCACTAACAGTCTCAAAGAACAACATGAATCTAGATATCAGCGGGAGACGCCTCTTCATCAAGGTACGAAGAATCCAGTGTCGAGCCATACTCATGCGGGAAAGCGTCTATACCTGGAGAGATCACCAGGTCCTCAGAGGGACGTAACAAGATACAGGAAGAACATACAATATGAACTGAATATAAATTCACCATAAAATAAAGATAAAGTAAAAATGTCCAAACCACAACACGGCTCAATATCCCATCATCGAAACAGTAGGCTACCCCTACAACCAAACAAGGACCAGGGGTAACTTACTATTCCGTGATGTGATATTTTTCCATGCCATGATTGGAACATAAAATTTGCTAAGGCCTCCTAACCTTTCTAGTAGGCAATTTAGAAGACTTGTAGATGTATGGGCAGGTGAAGGATGAATCCCCCAAGACAAGTAACAACTCATAACACGCACACATCAAGTACCAATACCATCAGCCGGCATAACTCAAGGCTAGCGGCCCACGTGACCCATCAGTCCACATAGCTTGAGGCTAGTGACCCTCGCGACTCGACTACCGTAGTACGCAGTTACTACAGCTTTTGGATTTGGGTTAGCCCATACATTTATCTGTCTTCTCCCTCCCAAGGTCACTAACAAAAGGTAGTTCGCTAAGACTAGGTCCATATGAAAAAAAAGACCAGAAGGAAAAATAACTGAAAGCAAAATAAAGTGAAATAAAAATAACAAGTAATGGATCCAACTGAGAGAAATTAAAAAATATGCAGTAAATAAATAAACAAAGGTGCATATAATTATAAACAGTAATTAAAGCAAGGTATCTTGCCTGTGGGTGGTGCGAGAAGCAGTAAAATCTAACAATCAGTATCGTCAGCACGAAAGTCAAAATCCACAAGGAGCCCCGGATGCTGAAACAAACATCACGAACGTGTTCGGTATAAAAGATATGTCTAGGAAACGACTGTCCAAAAGTTAAATTCTGGAACAGGGGCAAAATCGAAATTTTGGGTCAAAACGATGTCCGCCGTTGGACCCATTTTGCACCGAAATACGTGCCAGTATCTATGATCTCTAAAGTCATCAAACTATATGTCTACATATTTGGTTTGAGGAGAGGAACTCAACGGTATGTCCAGTTTTGGATTCCGATGAGCCGCGTACAAAATCGCCCGTTTGAGTGGGTCGCGGGCCCGCCAAAAAAGGGTTCCGATTCGACGTTCTCAGAATCGATCCAAACTTCTTACACAGGACCAGAATTTCGATTCGGACTTGTTGGCGCAAGTTTCGTCTCGATATGACGACTGTACACGAAGTTATGGCCAAGTTTGCAAAAGGTCGATACGGGGGTACCTCGACGGATACGTATTGATTTCATCGCGCACACGCAACGAAATCGAGTTCCGTCAGTTCCCACACGTCGACAACATCCATACGCGCCTTTCAATGCGTATAGTGCGTGACCATAATGCCCGATTTTTCGGGGCGCACGCCGTATCGGGAAAATTTCTAATTATTTTAGTTTCGAAAAATCAGTTTTTCTTAAATTTAACCTTCAAATAACTTTCTGCACACTATATGAAAAATCGATCTACCTGAAGGGTTTTCATCTTGTATATGTTAACTAGAACAGTTGAGATTTGCTTTCGAAAATACAAAGTAAGTAGCTCAGAAAACGCCTTCCAAGTTGGGGTTGGGACAGTCCTAATGCTCTATTTTCGAGCAGTATTTTGCTCGACTTTGCGTCGTCGTCCTGGTCGAGGTAATGGGTTTTAATTAAATCTCTCTGAAGGGTTTAGTAGGGGGTTATGTCTCCTATACGTAGGAATTTACGAATCGAAAAAAGATCGAGTATTCATAGAGAAATTATGCTCGATATTAGGGTACCTGGAGTTCGGTTCCAAAACAGAGATGCTCTGTTGCGGTCGACTTGGGGCTGCCCCGGCGGTGCTCCGGCGAGCTTCTGGCGGCGCAGGAGGGTCAGGCAAGTTCGCAGGTAGTCGAGGGAGCTCTCGTGTAGATGGTTGCGACGTTTTAAGGGTCTATGGAAGGAATTTCTTATCGGGAAATTCTCAGCGGCATATGGGTTATTTATTTGGAGATTTAAATAGAATTTAGGTTTGATTTAAATTTGGTGTCGTCTCAAGAGGATATGAGTTAGGATTCCTGCGGGATTTGAATCGGGTTGTTGGTGAAGATTTGGTTGTTCTTTTTTTTCGTTTAGAGACCTATGTCTTTGTTTCCGCCATGTTTCCTGCTTGCGGGAGCCATGGGTTATGCTCGGGTTCGGGAAGAGGATGCTTTTCCCTTATCTTTTTTTTTCTTTTTTTATTTATTGTTTTCCTATCTACTACTATGTATATTTATATAAATATAATGAATAAAAATATTTAATAAATCAATCATATTAAAATATATTCATATAAAAATATTTAATGCACCAATATTTTAGTACTATTCAATTATTACTATTTATAAATCATTCTAGCATTCAAAATACTAAAATAATTTAGAAGGCAAAGTTTAACCATATATTATATACAAGGAAATATTCGGTATATCATATAGTAAATGTTTTAGTACCTAACCATAAAAGACTTGAAAAATCTCTAACCCTAATAATAATTATATAAATAATATTTTGTAAATATTTATTAAAAGGTATTTTATGTAAACATTTAGGTATAAAAAAAATCTATCATTAATATTATACAACAAGGAATAAACCAATAATTTACAAATCATTCTAAAATAGTCAAAAATTCAATCTAAGACGAGAAAAACAAAATACCCAAAAATTTGGGGGTTTACAGTAGTTGCGACCTTGGCTGGAGATACTGTCAGGTCAACAACAAGAGGAGGAGAAAGAGAAAAAGTAGGCTTGTTTCGATGAAGGTCGATAACCAGAGGCTCAGAAGAGGTAATGTCACGCCCCAGTACCGAAATACGGAGACGGACTAGGCCAGCTACTCCATATGAGGTAAGTAACGTCATACGGCGATCGTGGCTGTCGAGAGACTAGGGGGTATATGCTACAATCAAGTCTCCTATGGTCCCACAGAGTTCTATGTCTCAATCAATCAAATCACATCAGCAAATAAATAAACATTAAAGATAAAGCAGTAAGGCGTCCCCGACGCTTCATCAAAATGATCATGAGAGACTAGCTTTATAATTTAGCTATCTCAGAGAGTCAGGAGTACAAAATTATAGACAGCTGCAGTCTGTTTAATTACAATTATGTACTGACACAAAATATCGAGTAATCCGGCTAACAGGTGCTAGTGGCTAAATGCCGCAAAAGTATAAGCAGGAGTGGTGGAGAAGAAACCCACTCGAGTCCCCGAACCGCCATGCTCCTAGTATGCACCATGGATGTCAGGGAGGAAGATCGTGTCCTCCGGCTCTGCTACAAGATCTGGCCAAACAAAACCAGCG
This sequence comes from Iris pallida, assembly GCA_029216955.1. Classification (NCBI taxonomy): domain Eukaryota; kingdom Viridiplantae; phylum Streptophyta; class Magnoliopsida; order Asparagales; family Iridaceae; genus Iris; species Iris pallida. Next base: position 8,882,025 of record JANAVB010012198.1, read on the forward strand.
GGGTCAGCCCCGAATAGCAAGTACCGCCAAAGGGGCACAAGAGTTAAGATTAAAAAAAACCCAGTTAAATAGAATGATTGATAATAGTAATACCTATGCTACCATTATAGGGTAATGCCACATCCTCGAACCCATATGGCACCCTTACAACCAAACAAGGACAAAAGGTGCCGCATGGAGTCGGGACGCGTCGTACTCGATAACTTTTGCATAAGTTAAAGGGTATAAACAATAAAATCTCCTGATGGTGACTTCGGTCGACAGCCTATCGCAGCACAATAACCAACCCAACAATCAAACAAGAACATGGGTTAGATCATGCACCATGATAGACCATGTTCCTCAGTCATTCACAGAAGTATCACTTCACAACCAGAATAAGTCTTCCGTTCATAACTTCGGTCCACAGCCTATCATAGTACGATAACCAACCCAACAATCAAACAAGAACGTGGGTTGGATCACGTACCATGACAGTCCGCTTCCCTCAGTTATTCACAGAAGGTAATAGGATACAAGCAAGTCGTTTTCACGGCCAATCAAGTCTACGAGTTTCTAGTTGGACGAGGTTATCCTCGCATCATGTTATTTAGAAAATCCTCAGATCGTATCTTTCCAGCAAGGCTAGCCAACCCAGGGGTTCGCGTAGACAGGAATGATTGAGCACAGGTCCCTCGCAAGGCCACCTTGCCAAAACATATATTATATAGCAGGAATTAATCGGATACAGTCATCCACTCGTTGCAGATGACACAGTATCCGTGGAGACCAGCCGGCGCATCAAGACAATATCTCAAGGCGGCTGGTGTAACACGATCTCGGGATTCTGCCCTCTCCATGCATCTAGTATATTTAGTTGCCTAGTTTAACCCTAGGTGAATTCTTGGACTCACATGCTGTGGCCTGCATGATTATCCTCCTAAAGTCGTACTTTAGTACGAGTACCCCAAAGAGGATCCATGTCAATTAGTATGTCAACATGTTCTACCCTCCTTAGTGTAATGCATCAATGCAAATACGCCACGTGGAGTTACGAGTCATTTATCGAGCATGAACAAGAACTGGAACATTCAGGTACATGTATCAGGAAGGAACACTTTGTTCTCCGGGGTCACATTAGAGCTCATATCATGCTCGGGACAAAAGGCGTAAGGATATAAAATGGGCATATAATATCTAATAAAATATCAAAAGCGTACGCACAAAAGCACGCACGCTCAAAGGGTAAAAGTCACGCAGGCTCACTCAGGCTCACTCAAGGCGAGCTGCGTGAAAAGTCATGCAGACTCAAGGGAAGAGCTGCGTGAAAAGTCATGCAGACTCAAGGAAAGAGCTGCATGAAAAGTTACGCAAGCTCAAGGAGAGAGCTGCGTGAAAAGTCACGCAAGCTCAAGGAGAGAGCTGCGTGAAAAGTTACGCCAGCTCAAGGGGAGAGCTGCGTGAAATGTCACGCAAGCTCAAGGAGAGAGCTGCGTGAAAAGTCACGCAAGCTCAAGGAGAGAGCTGCGTAAAAAGTCACGCAAGCTCAAGGAGAGACACGCTTCCAACAGGAAGCGTGCTCAAACGGAGCACACTGTTCACTGTCTTCTCCAAACAGCAAGAACACCATGACTGAACCCAAACTTCAAAGCATCATAACTTGGCCATCCGAACTCCAAATCCAGATTTCCAAAGTTCCAACTTGGGTGAAACTGAATGCTCTTCCACATGGAAGCATCAAAAACCCATAAAATCCAACTAAAGTAGATCAAACCATGCAAAATCCGAAAATGATTAAAACCTAGATCTACAAAAAACAAGGCTTCAAAATGGAAATTTTCAAGTTCTAAACTAGTATAGATTGAGGAGAAGAACATGTTTTGGCAAATAGTTTTGTAAGAAATCATTGACAAAATTATGGATCCATCTCTTGAGCAAGTTGGTACTTGCCTTGGTTGATGGAGGAAATATTTGGTTGGTGGAGGAAGTAAATGAGAGGAGAGAGAATGAGATGAGTATATATAAAGATCTTGGACCCATGGGTTCATGATGAACCAAAGGGTTCATGATGAACCATTGGTGAACCAAGAATGGGTTACCCAAATAAGCCAAAACTGTAGGCCCAAATGCAGAAAATAAATTAGAAAATAATATTTTGTCGAATATTTTTGGGAAATGCATGAAGAAATACTGCATAATTAAATATAGTATAAATACGAGGTAAATATAAATTATCGGTTTATGTATTAAAATACGTATTCCAGGATCGGGAAGTGACAGGTAAGCTCCCTTTGTCCCATTTTTCCAGTAGGAGGAGCAAGAGTGATGGTTAGCATTTGCGAAGATGAAGGACGATAGGTGTGTCCTTTGACTGGAATCACCAAGACATCTTTTGATTCATCTTTTTGGTCTTTCTCAGTGTTCATGGCCAGCACGACCTTCATATATTCTTCTTTGTACATTCTAGAGTCTATATAGTAGGCCTCGATACCTCAAAAATGATTGAGGTCAGCAATTTCCTTTTTGATCTCTCCATTATCATCCATGTACTTGAAGCACTGATGATGAGTGGATGGCATAATGATATGTTCATGCAACCATGGCCTCCCTAACAATATATTGTAGGAAAGGTAATTGTCAATCACATAATAGGTGACTTTCGTTCGAAGATCGCCGATTTGGACTCTCGGACGGATCTTTCCCAATGGTTTACCTTTCCCAGAGTTGAATTCAAAAATAGTCATAACCGTTGCTGAGAGACTGTGGAATGGAATCTATAGACAATCCAGCAAAGTTTTCGAGATTATGCTGAGTGCAGACCCGGGATCGACAAGGATACGATCCACCCTCATCGTGTCGACATACCCAGTGAAATAGAGAGGTTGATCGTGCCGATTGTCCTCCAACAGCATATCATCATGGGTGAAGGTGATGTTTGGCATGATTTACATCACACTATGACGTTGAGGGCTAGCTACTGGTTCATCATCAGACTTCTTAAGATATGTAAGACAAGCATCAGCTTTTATCAGGGCCTCGCTTAGTGTTTCTCGAGTTTCCTTCGAGAGACGAAGGAGCTCGAAGATTGATAGTCTTGCTAATGTATTAGCTAGTTGAGCCAATATGTCAAAGTTGTATGGTTTCTGAAGACCTTACAGTGGGATCTTCTTCAGGTTCTTGTCAAAGCGATCATGCTGCTTGCCTTTATCAGCTGATGTTGGCTTAGAAGATACCGAGTCAGCTAGTAGAGCTGATGTTGTAGGAACATCAGGAGCAGGAAGGGGAGTGGCAATTTTATTCTCTTGACCATCTGGGTAATCTCTAAGGTAGAGTCTACCAAATCGAGTATCGGTCAAAACTTCTTCTTCGGGAGCAGATAGAGAGAGACCATGTTACAGGTCCTTACTTGTACTTTGCTCTAGGAGGGCTTCTTTCTCTGATGGAGAATTGTGTGCTCTACCCCAAATTCTAGTCCAACTTGAGACTTATTGTCTTAAAGTTGTAAGGATAAGGGTATCAGAGATACTTTTCCATCATTCACGCCTGGCACTTTCTGAAAGTCATATCCCATCTTCATTATCAGCTCATGAGATTGCTGACTGTATCGATAGAATTTGGGCTGATAGGTGACTTTCGATATACAGTTCTAGGTAATGAAATATGAACATGATTGGAACTGCGTAGAGGAGTACAGGAAAATGAAATACAAGAATGAACAGGAAAGTACCGAAAAGTAGTACAGGAAATAAGTACAAGAACTATAATATAGGAATGTAAAGTACAAGAACATGTAAAGTATAGGAAATGTAATATACAGGAATGAAACTATAATCCTGAAGTACCAGACATGATAAGTACACAATATCGAAATACATCTAGTCCATCTGACCGGCTGGGATGAGTACAACAGCATGCACAGGAGTACATGAATATGGTACGACTTAGGGCCCGCGTGCACGATGCGAGGCCTAAGCTATCTACATGAATATAGTAACCGGAGTTTGGTCACATAGCTAGTGTATTTCTCTGCCCGATACAAGTAAGTACAAGAACAAGATAGTACAGGAGTACATGAGTACAGGGGTACATGATATCGTGTCATGATGTGTCACAAGAAAGAGTACAAGAATATAAATGCACAAAACCATATAAAAGTACTTGCCTTGCTCCAGGAATGTACAGGTAAAGACCGAAGCTAGATGTCCTCCTGTTTTAATAGGTACAAGTTGATTAATCTACAAAAACTTTTTAGAACCACCAACTAATTTATTTAGCCAATTCTACTATTAGATAGGAGTATTTATTCAATTTAAACTATTTATTCAAAGTTACCGATTCCATGATAGTTAACTATACTCTATAATTATTAACTCAAAATCTTATTCAATATAAACTATTTATTCAAAGTTACCAATTCCATGATAATTAACTATACTCTATAATTATTAGCTCAAAATCCTAACTAATCCCAGGTTCTTGTTTAACCACACCCATGTTAAGTAAAAACTTGCAATCTATATTAGGGTTCAGATGCTTACTAATCCTTCATAATTTCCATAGTTCGAAATCAACAATAACTTCTAAGCAGAAAAATCTCAAGACTTAATTATTGAAATACCAAGATAGTAATAGAGTGATATTTCCAACTAGCAGTATGTTTAAGTTTACTGATCAAATAGTTATATCTAAACCCTTAGCTCAAATCTTATTTATTCATACAAATTCTAATTGATAGAATAATGCAATCCTCACATAATAAAATAAAATGCAACCAACTATCTATCATTATAAACCATGCTTAATTATTACTACAACCAATGATCAGTGCACCCACACAATCTTCCAAATAACTTCAAGTATTCCAGGAACATAGCAAAAAAATACAGAGAAACTTCCCCATAATATTAAACTTAAACTACTACTTAGCCAACAATTATAGGAACAAGTAATGTCCCAAATCATTAATACATAACAGCAACTTAAAGCCCAACGGCTATATAATTCAAAAATTCTCTACAGCTTCTCCTGATCCCGACATAAATCCTCTGAATCACAACTCCACTGGACACCAGGTAGCAAGGGTGTTGGACACGCACCCAGAACTCAACCGAGACCTGGACACACGTACAGCACAACTGCACGTACAGATGAGTTTACTGAAAACTCTACTCCCTGATCCCTCTCCACATCAATGCAACTTGCTGATAAAACTCTACGTAAAAATTTAACAGAGGTCGGTCACGAACTCCTAATGGCTGGACAAGATCTAGACTCGGCTCAGCAAATAACCGGACATAATTGGACATCCTGTATTCTAACCACGACCGAATTAAAGCAAGAATTTATGGTGTACTCTCGGCAAGGAGGTTGGAATATTACCTGGAATAGATCCGCAACACAAGAATTCCCTACAGTGTTGGATATGACCTCCTCGTATGTAATTCTCCGATACAATCCTGATTGTGACATTACAACAAGCAGATTGTAGTCAGAAAAGGAACATCGAACGCCTTTGTTCTCTCTATTTCTTGAACAAAAATTAAAATAGAAAAAACAAAGGACAAACAATTTCCTCCAAGAACATAATTGAATCAACATGCAACTGAAATACTCACAAATTACTCCTGGTGAACCATCGGATCAACACGAGCAACTAATCGGTCTGATCAGTCAGATGAACAGAGAAAATCTAATTGATTGATTCGATCAAAAGAACAATTGAACGCCAGATTTAAAGGTTGGGTCAACTTACTGGTACTCTGGATCACACTAGAATTTTCGACCGATCGATCCAATTCTTCTAGCTCGACTATTGTCCATAGTTCAAAAATGTTTCGATCAATCGATCGGCCAAACAAGGGCAAACAAATTAACAAATGGACGAAAAATAATTCGGATCGAACTTACCAAGGAATGTCAGTGAAAAGCTTCGAAGGATTGCTCGATTGCCAGAGGAAATTCTTGAGATTCGAGGAGACTCGAACACAACCGTCGATCACAGAGGTCGTTGTTCCGCCATGCTCGCCGTCGTGGTCGTCACCGTCGTCGTCGTGGAGTCTCCGTCGTCGTCGTCGTGGAGTCTCAGGAGAGAGGGGTCGAGCTCTCGAGCTTAGAAGAAAGAAGGAATATAGTGGAAAAGTTTTGCAGTGAGATGAAATGAACTCACTGTCCTTTCATCCAATAAATAAAAATGCATTTTTGTACTTCCCCCTCCCGTCCGTAATTATTGCATATAAGCCCCCCCCCCCCCCCCCCGCAATAAAATTTATGCGAAAAGCCCCCTTGTCTTTTTACTATTTCAGGATTTTAGTTAAAAATCAGTTAGAAAAATCTTAAAAGGAGTGGGGACCACTAAGTTTGTTACAATAAATTTTCAAATTTGAAACAATTCTGCTCAAAAATTAATTCCCTCCAAAATAGATCACCAAAATTTATTATTTAATATTAACTTATTACTTGAAACTTAAATCAACAATTGTTATTATTAGAAATCAAATTTATTTTTTCAAAACTGGGAAGTGGAGTTACATTGCGGCCTTAAGCGGGAAATACAAATATAGAATGAGACTTGAGTTGTATGTATCGATAAGTGAATTAGAATTATAAATGGATGACCCTTGATACATAATCGCATGACCATGCGAATGCGCGTCCGACTCGATCGTGAACATAATTGCATAGTAAAATATTGGAAATAAGTAAAGGCAACAGTGCATAATCTTATTTCATCCAAGCCGTGTTCAATGATTTATTATTTACATCATTCCCATACTGTTGATCTCATCGATCCCATGCAAAAATATTTCATATTGCATCAATTCATCACATTGTAACATTTCTGACATCATTCCTTTTAATAAGGAACAAACAATATTTTATTATATTGTGTCAATAGCATTATCATCTAATTATCATGTTTCATTTAAATAAGCATTTTATTATTCAAGTGTTTTATTCATTTCGGTAGCATCACACATGGGCAACAATATCAATTCATTTCTAGTGGTGATTCATAATAGCAGTTCATGTGTTATTCATCTCAATATTATTCAACATAAGCATCTCAACAATTTCTACAACTAATGCATGGGAGATTTAGGGACATAATATATCAACGCAATACTCTATTTTATTAAGCATGAAGGACTAGAGGAGAATGGACAGTTCCATGGACTTGCACAAATGGTCTTCCTGCTCCGATCATATCTATACCCAACGGGTCCTCCAGAGATGATTTGACACAAAGTACGCTATTCTCCACTTGACATAGCCACACCATAGAGCCATGTTTCATAACTCATCTTGTCAAGCTGACTTACAGAGACTACATCATTCTCAATTCTTTTGATTTCCATCACAAGTCACGGTCCAACATTCTGATCACATCCAACAAGCCAACTAAATACCTCGCACAGAGTGGGATATTACATAATATACCACTAAGAAAAAGTTTCATCCTCGAAACTTAAGAGAATAACTAATTCTACTAATTCACTTAGTCACAATAAGTTACTCATTCAGCTTCTTTTCAATATTTCGATTCGGCACTCTCGATAATTTAACTTTCTGATCCAACCGCACAGATTTATGTATCAACGATTCAATCTGTCTTTTTCTTTTCCAAAATATTTGTACTTCTCATTGATTCACCAACATTCTCCTTACAGTGTTATCTTAGTTGCAACATAGCACTTTGTTTTGATTCATACACATACTTTAGGCATCCCCAAAATATATTTATTTCAGCCAACGATAGTATGATTTGATAAACTACAGGTACAACTTTCTCTCCCAAATCTAACTTTCACACATTAGATATCATTTCTTGATATATGCATTCTCAAAGTCTATGAGCATCCTTTAATTTACTTATTGCTTAGTTCATTTGCCACAATAGTTATCTTTCAAGCTACAAACACTTAACATCAGGGACTACTCAGATAAGTTACTCATCAAAGAATAATGTTTCTAATATTTGAGCCAAGGGTCTAACTTGAAACAAACCATACTAAGAGTTCACAATAATCAATATATTTGGTTCCTTCCATCTCAATACAAATCCTTCCATCTCTTTTAAGTATTGCAATATATCATCGAGATGTTTCAATCCGTTCATCTGTCATTCAATCAAATTATGAATGCAACCAGCTGTTACTTGATTTCGATTTATATTAAGTGTCATCTAAAATAAATCCAATTGTTAAATAACTTCTCGAATCCAACAATATTTTTCACTGAGGCAATTACTTATTTCTAAAAAATCTAATCCGAGGGTCACTTATTATCAATTACCCAAGCCAAGAGAACAATTTCTATGCAATATTTCATTCAACACAACATCTATTCCCGTAATTCTTATTTCAATTTTTCTTTCCGACTATGAAATGAACAATCAAACTTCTGAGCAATAATCCATCTTTCAACTTGATACATAGTATTCAGTTTTAGTCTAATTATTTGACTTTAGATACCAATCCACTATTTCCGTCATCAGCGGTCACATCCAACTTATGGAATAATTCACTTCTTGATACATACAACTCAAGTCTCATTCCATATTTGCAGTTCCCACTTAAGGCCGACACATTACTTCATAAGTTTCAAACATCTCTGAGGTTCACGTTGCAGCATATACTTTCTTTTGGTCATACTCTTCACTACTATCTCTCGTTCAATACCAAAAGGGCCACTCTATACCAATGGTCACCCTATTATTCGATCAAGTCTCTAAGGCTAGCTATATCGACAGTTAAACCTAATCATTTGGGTAACTCCTCCAGAATGGACGGCTACTAAGGACCATATTAATTTTTTATTCTTAGGGCCAACAATCAACCGACAGTTTTGAGAAACTTCTACCAAAACCTGTGGGTATAACTCAATCAGAACAACTAATCGACATTGTCAACTATGTCGACAATCGGTTAAGTAGTCCACAGTACCTAAGGTCAAGTCTATCTATCCGTGTTCATCCTCTAGGAACTAACTCCCACAGAGCCTCATTCTAGACTTATCCAACAACCAATTAAGATTGATCTGAAAACATCACGGTCTAAATCCAAATCCAACATACAATTCACAGCAATCCAATGTAATTCTAATTCCTTCGTATCCATATGCATCCATATGCCAATGCTAGCTACTTAAAGGTCATCAATTCCATCATTATATTCCCCTTCAATTCTGTCAATTGATTCTTTACTTTTATTGTCTCGATATTCATTTTGATACAGACTTAACAAAACTATCGAATCATATTAATTGTCAACTTATTCACATCGCATCATCATTTTCTAACAAAGCATTTATATACAATATCTCAAATTCAACAATTGTCCGTATGTACCATCTAATGATCATATAACCATGATACTGATCTACAAATATCAATAATCATACTACTATAGTCCATATGATAAAATCATATCACTAAGTCACACACTAGCAATCTACATTCAACCGATAGTCATACATACAGTTATATCGTTTACCGACATTATCCAATACATTTTGTGATTCTCAATCCCATTCATTTTTTAGCCATCAAAATCTCATATGGACATTCATAAAATTTCATACCGCAAGGGTCAAGTAATTATTTCTAATAAAATCCAAAAATTTCATATATCATTTAATAATTCTCTACGCAACACAAATATTCAGAGTCATTACTTCTTACTTTTGTGATACAATTCAAATCTACGAGCATACATGCACCGACTATCCATCTCATCAAGCACGATCTCATACATCGATGATTCCATACTTTGGTGGTCAAGATTATAACACCCAGTTTACTAAAATGAGGGTAATTTTGAATTTTTGAATTTTAATCATTTAATAATGATTAATTAAATCATGTTATGATTTTTGGTGATTTTTAATCATTTTAAAACTATTTAAATCATCGACTTATGATTTTGGTGTTTGCTAGTGTAACCTAAGAGACTGCTTGACCTAGCGCCTAACCATGGGATTAGGATGCTAATTATCATTTTTGGCCTAGGGGTATTTTAGTCATTTTGTTTTCTTGGAATTATTTGTTAATTATTTGATTGATGGTTGTTATTTTTGACTTTTGCTAGTTGTAACTTAAGAGACTAACCTAGAGTTGACTTTGACTTTGGTGACTTAGATAGCATGGTAGAATGGTGTAGGACCCTAATCTAACTTAATTTGGACTTAGTTGACTTGAGTGTGGCTAAGTTTCATGGAAGGATTAGGAGAATTTTCATTTGGACTTATGGCTAAGGATTTAAGCTAGTTAGCTAATAATTTTGGCCCAAAGGCCATTCATACGAAACCTTAACCCCAGCTCTTTATTTGGACAGCCACCACAGCCCACTAATGACCTAACTTCAACCTATATAATCCCTCTTCATGACACTTGCCTCTTTTAGAACACCCCCTTGTAGGAAACCCTAATTTTTTTTCTCCTTTTTATCAAATCTCCCCATTCCTCCACCAAATTGATCCCAATATTTTGCATTTGTATTGAAATATGGAATAGAGGTTGAAGGAGGCTAGATTGCAAGGAGATGAGCTCATTTGGATTTTGCTTGAGGAAGAGGATATTACAATTTGGGGCTTTTTCTTGGAGATTGGCTCTCTATAGGTAATTCATTAAAATCACCTCTAAATCTTGATTTCTTTCCATAGATGCATCCATCTAGGCGACCCCTAGCTGTAGGTGATGTTTGGTAGGATTTAGTATTAGTTTGGTGTCCGTATCGCATACGTATCCGTGTGTGTGCATAAGTGTTCGATGAAATGTTTGAATGAAATTTATTTTATTATTTTTGAAATCTATTTGAATAGGATTGTAGATCAATATGTATGTATCATTTTTTGTAAGGACTGAGCATGAATTTATGTCGATTTTGTGTCGAAAATGCGCACGGACATGCTACACGACACGCATGTGCACTGTCCTGCTACCCGACGCTTATTGCGGACACGACACAGCTCGAGACACCATAAAACATGGTGGACACGTGGGGGCGGCGTCTGCGAATGTGCCCCCAAGTTTTGTGGACTCATGTGTCGTGTCGGACATGAAAACCTACCCGTACAGGTTTTGCACTGATAGTCTACGCGCGAACAGGGCTCGTTGATACGGGCTTCGTATCGTACGTAGACACGACGGGGACACAGTGCAGGGACTCAAAACACTAGCCCTAGACCTGACCTAACCTGGGACACATGCACGACGTGTCATGTGTCGTATGTCGTACACACGAGTCCATGACATGCGTGTACGAGTTCTTTTGACTGTTTATGACACTGTTGGATTTTGACTTTTGGACTGTTCGTATCCACTGTTTTTGGACATGAATCACCTCCCAGACATATAATCACATGTATTTCATATTGGCACAAATTAACTTGATATTTTGTTGAGTTTTTATATGTTTAATCGGGTTTTGCATTTGATATTCAGAGCTCTGATACTAAGTATCAAATTGGGTTTCTTTTCTAAAAATTTAATCAATTCAATCATGTATATATATTATTTACATAGTAATTAACTTGCTAAACATATGTATTACATTCATGTATGTTTGGGTTTCGAATATTGTTTACTGTTAACTAATACTTTTCCTGTTTTTAAAGGTTTTGCTGAGTTTTGATTTTTTAAGTTTTTCTGTGTATTTTAAATGTTGATGATTGTATGGATGCTCAGTTTATATATGTTGTGATTGTTGGGTTTTCAAGTGAGAAACAAATTCGAATGGATTGAGTTGGGGTTTTGATTTATTTTTGAGTTTGAGACTCATGTATCTCAGGTTACCTGAGATTGAAATGTTGTTGAGTTATCTCAGATTTTAGTTTTCTGAATTGAGTTTCAATGATTAGGTTTTGTTGTCGAATACATATGTATGCATTGTAAGCGTTACATGTTAACTGAGATTTATGAGATGTAATACTTAAGATTTAGTTTTGTATGAAAGCTGACAATAGTTGATGTTATAACATGAGAACTCATCTCCTCTCTTGCCTACAAACACACCCGACCACTCTCTTTCCTATACACACACGCCACTCCCTACTGCCTTGATGTTCACCTTGATTGAACACATCCACACATTGCTGTATTTCAGATTGACACATCATGTCTGAACACTTGTTGACACTTGACACTTATACTTGACACATTAGACTATGATACATTGTTCACACTATACACTTGATGTGACACGTTGTTTACTTGCATCTGATACATTGATACATAGCTGCCCACTCTGATACACTTGTCGTCACACTCACATTTCTGCACATCATATTTTTATTGTTGCACATCATCTGACACTCAAACACATTGTTGTCTATACACCGGACACACACACTTGCTTGCTGTGATACATGCTCTGATACTCATTGGACACCATCTGTCGTACTGCTGTATGACACTTGATACCTTACTGCTTCCATTCTCTGTCTGCATCCATTCTCGGTTTATATTGTAATTTTATCTGTCACTGACCATGGCACATCTCTCATCTGCATCCTCTGATATTTGACGTATCAGAACATCATGTATCAGAGACACCCTACCATACCCTTTCTTTAACCCATATGTACCCCTATATTCATTTACTGCCTTCAAATTGCATCCTCAACACACTGCATACTGTATGCCTTATTTGTCCTGCACGTATCTGGTATCATTCACAATTAAATGTCACATACAATAGACCCAATTGCATTCCTGGCATGTTTATGATACCCTCCTTATATTAGAAAATGGTTCTGTCTTACCCTTGTTGGTTCAGATTTCTTATATGTGATTGCACACATATATGTTAGGATATGTTATACATTATTTATTGTTGGGTTATGAAGTTGAGGGCTTGTCTATTTTCCTTTGTCCCCTTAGTGCAAGGGTAAATATATCATGGTATATATTATGTGATGGTATCATATATTATACAGGATGTGTCATACCTTGTATTTGTGGTATACCTTATACTATGGTATGGTTGTAGTTAAGGTTTATGTGATTACTTAGTATAGGTTGGGCTAATACCATTTATCTACATAACTTTAGCCAAAACCTTAGACTAGACTAGTTAAGGACCTATGTTTACCATTAGCCAAGGTTGACCCAATAGTCCAAGTTGACCTAGTTAACCTAGATATTGACCAATAAAACTAAGTTAACCTTGTTTGACTAGACCGTTGACCAAAACCCTTGATATTGACTTAGTTTGACTAAAGGTTGACCAGAGTTGACTTTAGAGTTGACCTTGACTTAGATTGACCTAGTATCATGTAGATTGCATTGTATACTTTAATTATTCAATATTGAACTCATTTTAACCTGTATTGCTCTAACTAGGACTCTGTGACTCCAGTTGGCCATCTTTTTATATCAGCTGTTTAGGGTATCAGGCGAGTACATTTTTTGACCGTTTTATACTTGTTAGGATTTATATTTATGCTCTAGATTATTTTACTTGATGTTGTCACATTGATAACACGGATTAGTACTATATGGATCTTTACATTGAGATGTTATCACCCTCGAGAGCATTGGATAAATCATGTCATGTGCGTTTTACTTTTATTATGTACTCTTGTACTTTTATTATTCACGTACACTCTTGTGATTCATGTACTCTCATGTTCACAGAGCTCTCATGTATACTTTCATGTACACCCATTTATAGGTCCCTCAAGTAAAATATTATACAATAATATAACTTGTATGGATCCTTGTCTATTGATTGGGGTACAGGGGAGTAGAAGCAGTAATGTGAACAATTCTAAAGTAGTGTAATTATGTGCAAACTCTTATTATAATCATGTGCAAATTCAAGCCATTCACATGTCTATCTTATACTCTACATCACTAGCCACTGATAGTTCTTTACTTATAGTAGATATTTTCTTACATTCATCTCTTTTACTTCATGTATATTCTTCAGCATTTTATATACCATACTCTATAGCATGCTTATATTTTCTGTCATGATATGAACTACGTGAGATGTATTGGACTCGTTCCTGTCCTGACTGAACCGGTTGAAAATATTACAGGTAACCTGGAGATTCACAGCTAGCCTAGAGGATGAGTAGAGCTTGGAGTAGATTACTAGTTTATGGTTTAGTTTCACTTTTAGAAGTTGTTTGTAATAAGTGGAGATTGAGTTGTATTTGAGATTGTTTGAGATGTTGTTTTAGAAGTTTATTTAAGTTATTACTTTGAGTTTAGTATAGACTCTTGTGTTATCTTATCGTGCTTAGATTGTGATTGAGTATTATCATATCTTATACTTGTCCTACATTCGGAGTTGAGATTGTGACAGGTATATTATATAATTACGTGAGTTGTTGATTAGATATTGACCTAGAACAGCGTTCTACCGTCGATACTATGGCGTAGGCTGGACGTACCCACTTCTCGTGCCCCTACAATGGGTGCAGGTGACACGTTTTTAGTGGTGGCCCATGCAGGTCGAGAGTCGTATTATTGCAATATCGTAGTAGCGCAATGACTTAGTTGTACTGCTACGAGCCTGCGATAGAATATAGGAAGTAAGGTGTTAGAATGAGAGGAAACTCAATCACAGTTAGAAATCCTTGAGAGATTCCTGAGACGACCCTTGAGAATCTTATTTAAACTTCAATTTGAAATCTCTTCCTTTGTTTTGTTCACCCTTACTCCTTGTTATTGAATTTGATTTTTGATGGATCGTTGTTGATTTTGATTTTTCTATCGAGATAAATTTTATGGCCTGAGTTACGATATTTTCTGATAACATATGTTGACGGAAATAACAGAGATGGCAAAACGTCTACTTGATTATGGAACCTGGAGTTTATCGCAGCCATATTAGCCGGCATGGCAGAAACGTAGAGACCTGACTTCGGATGTACATATCTTGGTTATGAGATTTGGAATTTCTTGTAGTTATACTAGTCGGCATAGCGAGAATTCTAGACGACATGATTATAGAGGTACATACCCCAGTTATGGAATCTATCATTTATCGCAGCCTTACTTACGGGCATGGCGAGGATTCTAAGTAACATGATTTTGGACAGACGTATATGATTATCAGATTGTATCTTGAGAAGTTTTTTAAATATATCATCTCTATCGTACCCTTCTGTTGTTATAAAATTGTATTCCATCATCAAATAACTTAAGAGTTGGGATATTTTAGTTTTGTAGAGCTTATTCATATGTAGTTCTTTCATAGTGTAATGATATGATGACTTGTAGAGCGTCTGTACCCTAGAGATAATAGTTAGCATTGGTATTAGAATAGTAACCCATTATAGATGATTCTTCTGATATTTATAATACCTACCAAGTTTTCATATAGGATGTTAGTCTGCCTTACAGCCTTGATAATTTATTATTTTCCTTATCCTTTCCAGTAGGGCACCCATGACCAGAGCTATTCCTTGAGTGTAGCTGTAGCTTCGCCTGAGACTGATAGTCTTTCTCTGCCTCATATAGTGGTACCTCATACCATATTCTCGGGAGGATTGTTTCCTGATGGAGCTAAGATATTCAGACTTCTCCGGGATGTGTTAGAGACACAGAGAGTTTAGGCTGAGATCTTGAGGGATGTAGTATCCAGTTCCACCTAGATCCTCAAAAGTACCCAGATTTCCACCTAGACCTTAGCATGTCTTCTGAGATAATTGATACACCCCACATTGTTGTATGTTTTGATACCTTATGATTGCCTTGTGCTGTAGCATTATTAGTGTTTCTAGACGAGACTCCAGGTTGACATGGCAGGTCATGACCCTATAAGTTGTCCTTTCAATATTGTGTGATTTAGATAAGTTTTGAGACCATGATTGTTGGGGGTTTGACCTAGAAGGAGTACGACCACTCTTAATTTCGAGAAGAAATTCTTCTAGGGAGGGTAGACTTGTAACACCTAATTTTCTAAAATGGGGGTAATTTTGAACTTTTGTATTTTAATCATTTAATAATGATTAATTAAATCATGTTAGGATTTTTAATGATTTTTAATTATTTTAAAACTATTTAAATTATCGACTTGTGATTTTGGTGTTTGCTAGTGTAACCTTAGAGACTGCTTGACCTATAGCCTAACCATGGGATTAGGATGTTAATTATCATTTTTGGCCTACGGGTATTTCAGTCATTTTGGTTTCTTGGAATTATTTGTTAATTATTTGATTGCTGGCTGTTATTTTTGACTTTTGCTAGTTGTGACTTAAGAGACTAACCTGGAGTTGACTTTGACTCTGGTGATTTAGATAGCATGGTAGAATGGTGTAGGACCCTAATCTAACTTAAGTTGGACTTAGTTGACTTGAGTGTGGCTAAGTTTCATAGAAGGATTAGGAGAATTTTCATTTGGACTTATGGCTAAGGAGTTAAGCAAGTTAGCTAATAATTTTGGCCCAAAGCCCATTCATATGAAGCCCGAACCCTAGCTCTTCATTTGGACAGCCACCACAGCCCACTAATGACCTAATTTCAGCCTATATAATCCCTCTTCATGACACCTGCCTTCTTTAGAACACCCCCTTGTAGGAAACCCTAATTTCTTCTCCCTTTTATCAAATCTCCCCATTCCTCCACCAAATAGATCCCAATCTTTTGCATTTGGGTTGCAATCTGGAATAGAAATTGAAGGAGGCTAGCTTGCAAGGAGAGGAGCTGATTTGGACTTTGCTTGAGGAAGAGGGCATCACAATTTAGGGCTTTTTCTTGGAGATTGGCTCTCTATAGGTAATCCCTTCAAATCACCTCTAGATCTTGATTTCTTTCCATAGATGCATCCATCTAGGTGACCCCGAGCTGTAGGTGAAGTTTGGTAGGAATTAGAACTAGTTTGGTGTCCGTATCGGATATGTATCCGTGTGTGTGCATAAGTGTTCGATGAAATATTTGAATGAAATTTATTTTGTTATTTTTGAAATCTATTTGAATAGGAATATAGATCTATATGTATGTATCATTTTTGTAAGGTCTTAGCAAGAATTTATGTCGATTTCGTGTTTGAAACAAGCGCGGACTCGCTGCACGACACGCGTGTATGCTGTCCTGCTACCCGATGCTTATTGCGGATACGACACAGCTTGAGACACCACGAAACTTAGTGGACACATGGGGACAGTGTCTGGGAACGTGCCCCCAAGTTTTGTGGATTCATGTGTCGTATCGGATACGAAAACCCACCCGTACTAGTTTTGCACTAACAGTCTACGCACGAATAGGGCTCTTTGATACGGGCTTCGTATCACATGTAGACACGACATAGACACGATACAGGGACTCGAAACCTTAGCCCTAGACCTGACCTAACTTGGGACACGAGCATGATGTGTCATGTGTCGTGTGTCGTGCGCACGAGTCCATGACACACGTGCACGAGGAGTTCTTTTGATTGTTTCTGACACTATTGGATTTTAACTTTTGGACACTTCGTGTCCACAATTTTTTGGAAACGAATCACCCACCAGACACGTAATCATATGTATTTCATATTGGCACAAATTAATTTCATATTTTGTTGTGTTTTCATATGTTAAATCGGGGTTTGCATTTGATATTCAGAGCTCTGATACTGAGTATCAAATTGGGTTTCTTTTCTGAAAATTTAATCAATTCAATCATGTATATATATTATTTGCATAGTAATTAACTTGCTGAACATATGTACTACATTCGTGTATGTTTGGGTTTCGAATACTGTTTACTGTTAACTAATACTTTTCCTGCTTTTAAAGGTTTTGGTGAGTTTTGATTTTTAGTTTTCCTGAGTATTTTAAATGTTGATGATTGTATGGATTCTCAGTTTATATATGTTTTGATTGTTGGGTTTTCAAATAAGAAACAAAGTCGAATGGATTGAGTTTTGTTTTGATTTATTTTAGAGTTTGAGACTCATGTATCTCAGGTTACCTGAGATTGAAATATTGTTGAGTTATCTCAAATTTTAGTTTTCTGAATTGAGTTTCAATGATTAGGTTTTGTTATCGAATACATATGTTTGCATTGTAAGGTTACATGTTAACTGAGATTTATGTGATGTAGTACCTGAGATTTAGTTTTGTATAAAATCTGAGAATAGTTGATTTTATAACATGAGAACTCAGCTCCTCTCTTGCCTACACACACCCCCCTACCACTCTCTTGCCTGTACACACGCACCACTCCCTACTTCCTGGATGTTCACCTTGACTGAACACATCCACCCATTGTTGCATTTCATATTGACACAGTTGTTGACACATCATGTCTGAACACTTGTTAACACTTGACACTTGTACTTGACACATTAGACTCTGATACATTGTTCACACTGCATACTTGCTATGACACCTTGTTTACTTGTATCTGACACATTGATACATAGCTGCACACTCTGAAACACTTGTCTTTACACTCACATGTCTGCATATCACATTTGTATTACTGCACATCATCTGACACTCGAACACATTGCTGTCTATACACTGGACACACACACTTGCTTGTTGTGACACATTCTCTGATACTCATTGGACACCATCTGTCATACTGCTGCATGACACTTGACACCTCATTGCTTCCATTCTCTGTCTGCATCTATTCTCGGTTCGCACTGTAATTTTATCAGTCACTGACAATGGCACATCTCTCATCTGCATCCTCTGATATTTGATATATCAGAACATCATATATTAGAGACACCCTACCATACCCTTCCTTTAACCCATATGCACCCCTACATTCATTCACTGCCTTCAAATTGCATCATCAACACACTGCATATTGCATGCCTTATCTGTCCTGCACGTATCTGGTATCATTCACAATTGAATGTCACCTACAACAGACCCAATTGCATTCCTAGCATGTTTATGATACCCTGCTTGGTATTAGAACATGGTTCTGCCTTACCCTTGTTGGTTCAAATATCATACATGTGATTGCACATATATATGTTAGGATATGTTATACATTATGTATTGTTAGGTTATGAAGTTGAGGGCTTGTCTATTTTCCTTTGTCCTCTTGGTGCAAGGGTAACTATATCATGGTATATATTATGTGATGGTATCATATATTATACAGGATGTGTCATACCTTGTATTTGTGGTATACCTTATACTATGTTATGGTTGTAGTTAAGGTTTATGAGATTAGTTAGTATAGGTTGGGCTAATACCATTTATCTGCATAACTTTAACCAAAACTTTAGAGTAGACTAGTTAAGGACCTATGTTGACCATTAGCCAAGGTTGACCCAATAGTCCAAGTTGACCTAGTTAACCTAGATATTGACCAACAAAACTAAGTTGACCTTGTTTGACTAGATCGTTGAACAAAACCCTATATTTTGACTTAGTTTGACTAAAGGTTGACCAGAGTTGACTTTAGAGTTGACCTTGACTTAGATTGACCTAGTATCATGTAGATTGCATTGTATATTTTAATTATTCAATTTTGAACTCATTGTAACCTGTATTGCTCTAACTAGGACTCTGTGACTCCAGTTGGCCATCTTTTCATATCAGTTGTTCAGGGTATCCGGCGAGTACATTCTCTGACCGTTTCATACTTGTTAGGATTTATATTTATGCTCTAGATTCCTTTACTTGATGTTGTCACGTTGTTAACACGGATTAGTACTATATGGATCTTTACATTAAGATGTTATCCCCCTCAGGAGCATCGGATATATCATGTCATGTGCATTTCACTTTCATCATGTACTCTTGTGCTTTCATTATTCATTTATACTCTTGTGATTCATGTACTCTCATGTTCACAGAGCCCTAATGTATACTTTCATGTGCACCCATTTATGGGCCCCTCATGTGAAATATTATATAATAACATAACTTGTCTGGATCCTTGTGTATTGATTGGGGTACGGGGGAGTAAAAGTAGTCATGTGAACAATTCCAAAGTAGTGTAATCATGTGCAAACTCTTAGTATAATCATGTACAAATTCAAGCCGTTCACATGTCTATCTTATACTCTACATCACTAGCCACTGATAGTTCTTTACTTATAGTAGATAGTTTCTTACAGTCATCTCTTTTACTTCATGTATATTCTTCAACATTTCATGTATCTTACTTTATAGCATGCTTATATTTCCTGTCATGGTATAAAATGCGTGAGATGTATTGTACTCGTTCTTGTCCTAACTGGACCTATTAAAAATATTAAAGGTAACCTGGAGATTCATAGCTAGCCTAGAGGATCAGTAGAGCTTGGAGTAGATTAATAATTTATGGTTTAGTTTCACTTTTAGAACTTGTTTGTAATAAGTGGTGATTTAGTTGTATTTGAGATTGTTTGAGATGATGTTTAGAAGTTTATTTAAGTTATTGCTTTGAGTTTAGTATAGACTCCCGTGTTATCTTATCGTGCTTAGATTGTGATTGAGTATTATCATATCTTATACTTGTCCTCCATTCGGAGTTGAGATTGTGACAGGTATATTATATAATTGTGTGAGTTGTTGATTAGATAGTGACCTAGAACAGCGTTCTACCGCCGACACTGCGGCGTAGGCTGGACGTACCCAATTCTCGTGCCCCTACACTGGGTGCGGGTCGTAACAAAGATGGATTAGCATCTATCACACCTTAGCGTCAAAGCACAGATTTTTTTACAATTATTCGAGTCACCGATAATATTTCCAAAAATTTTTGATTAGCAACCAAATTGTAACAGCCACACAGGATTTTTCATTCAACCAATGACAATTATTATTCAATTTTCTAAGCCATAATATTCTCTTGCCAAATCAATTTACTCATAGTATAATTATCATCCGGTTGGTCTGAGTCATCACCTGACTGTACGATTTCCCACCAAGGTATCTGGTTATAATTTCCAACAATCTTGTTTCCCAACATAACATCACCATCAAGGGTCTAGTACTGACCAACCATATTCATTTATCAAGGGACACTCGAGTAGCCTAGAAACAAGGTATGACTCCCAGCCAAGTCTCAGCACAACCTAATGCCCATAGATAGACTCATTGCTATCCTTAGGATGGGTAAAATTATATCTCATTCTAAGGTGGTACAGGCATATACCACTTAGGAATGAAGCCATTCCTTAAACAATACAAAATTCATATCAATTCAGGACAATCGTGATCTAGACTGATCATAACATAAAACCAACATTCTCAGGGTCACAAACTAACAAGGCCACCACACATGAGTCAACTCATCAATTCAGTTGAACTCAGTTGTTAATTGTCCCATTGATAATTTATTCTAGATCACATAGTTAAACTTTCAAATAGATTACGGCACACATAGTAACTTTTATCTATTCCCATATTCCGAACATTAATCACAATTAGCATACTATGGCATTGAATCATTGTTGGGTTATTAGTGTCCAATCCAACAATAATCATGTATTCATGGGCATCACACTATATTTAGGCTTATTGTATGGAACATTCATTGAGCAATCAAGAGGGTCAATGAACGTTTCAGACATGAGAAAACTTGGATGTTCGTAGAAACAACGAAGAATAATTGCAGAAACAATCTTTGATTTAGTCGCGAAAGCAAATTGGTTAATAGCAGATGCAACTTTGATTTGAAGTGAAGCAAATAAGAGTCCAAGGACGTAAAGCCATGCTTTGATACCAACCTGTCATACCCCGATTCGATGGGGTCGTTCGTCCTTGCTTTAATCTCTTGGAACCGATCGTCCTCGCATGGGCATAATGTCGTACAATTCTGAATTGTACTTGTACAAGATAAAAAAGGTACATAATTGGTAGTCTTCAAAATAGGAACATATCGCAGCGGCACAAGCAGACAAATCGAAGATAATAAGGACACATCTCTTAATTGGACCGTACACCTTATTAATTTATAGCAGCAAAAATAAGAAGATTACTTGAAGTCACAATAAGGCATGTAGAAATATATTCTCAATATTGATAGTTGAAATAAATTACAAGGCTTGCACCCGCGTATGAAACTTACAATACAACTCACATTTCACTTGATAGCCAACTTTAAAACACATACCATCTTGGCTTACAATTGATACTTGACACTTTGACTTACAATTGAATGTAGTGACTTGGCTTACAACTTACTGGTACAATAAATATACAATGTTCCATACATTATGCCTTTTATAAGCAGAAGACATCATCTTTCATAATGAGAGCTTCTGTATGCCTAAAAAAATCATCCATGCTTCAAGATTGATCCAGTTAATCTTAGGGTACTAAACTTCCCAAGCACGAGCACCTGAAAAGGATGCCTAGAACGTGGGTCAGTATATTTCCGTGTGCCGTCATGCAGAACTAGTCCACTCGCCTAAAGCAACACTAAGTAGTCACGAGCGCAAACATTTATTAAGAGTGATCTTTCAATTTGGGCCTAGCATCAGTTTACTGTTCATGAACAGTATCATAGTGAAGCATATAATCATGTTCTAGCAATATTCATAAAAGGCATCATTGTAGCATTATTATAGTTTACATATTAAGCATGTAATACCAATATTCATGGAGAGGCAACATCATAGCATACTGGTATTAACATGTTAAGCATTTAAAAATAGAATCAACATGTTTGATAATGCATCACTTTGGGTGATTTCTTACAGATAGCCGACTTCCACATACCTGCATAAAACACAGGATATATAATATTGTTACTCTGTCTGCACAAGTCATTCATTAGCATGTATCCTTATAGCATGATCCCTATTGTTATTCCTCCATTTAGGACATTGCCATATAGGACTTCAAGGGTATGCGATGTGCCATTCAAAGTAGGTAGCTAGCCTTAATGAATATCCCGATACCGCGTGCCACCAAAGCACGCTTACGTTTTCCTCCAGGTCGAATCGGTCCAATGCCACAGGCATACTGTCCGAGGAAACAAATCTCACCTTGTGCACAAGTTGTCCATGACCATGTGAATGCGCATCCGACTCGATCATGAACATAATCCTTTGGTAAAATCTTAGAAGCAAGTAAAGGCAATAGTACATAATATCATCTCATCCAAGTCATGTTCAACGATTTATCATTTCTATTATTTACATCATTTCCACACTGCTGATCTCGTTGATCCCAAGCCAAAACATTTTACGTTGCATCAATTCATCACATTGTAACATTTTTTATGTCATTTCTTTCAGTAAGGAATAAGCAACATTTCATTATATCGTGTCCATAGCATTATTAGCTCATTCTCATGCAGCATTTACATAAGCATTTTATTATTCAAGTGTTTCATACATTTCAGTAGCATTACACAAGGACAACAATATCAATTCATTTCTAATGGTGATTCATAATAGCAGTTCATGTTCATGTGTTATTCATCTCAACATTATTCAACATAAGTGTTTTAACTATTTTGACAAATAATGCATGGGACATTAAGGGGAATAATATAGCAACTCAATACCTTATTTCATTAAGCATGAAGGAATAAAGGAAAAGGGACAGTTCCAACCACTTGTATAAATGGTCTTCCTGCTCCGATCAGATATATGCTAAACGGGTCCTCCAGAGATGATTTAACACAAAGTACGATATTCTCCACTTGACATAGCCACACCATCGAGCCATATTTCATAACTCATCTTGTCAAACCAACTTAGAAAGACTACATCATTCCTAATTATTTTGATTTCCAACATAAGTCACGGTCCAACATTCTGATCCCATCCAACAAGCCAACCAAATGTCTCGGACGAAGCGGAGCATTACATAATATGTCATTCAGAAAAAGTTTTGTCCTCAAAACATCAGAGAATAACTCATTCTACTAATTCATTTAGTCACAACAAGTTACTCATTCAGCTTCTTTTCAATATCCTGATTCGGCACTCTCGACAATTTAACTTTCTGATCTAACCGCATATATTTATGTATCAATGATTCAATCCATCTTTTTCTTTTCCAAAATATTTGTACTTCTTATTGATTCACCAACATTCTTCTTATAGTGTTATCTTGGTTGCAGCCTATCACTCCATTTGGATTCATACACATACTTTAGACGTCCTAAAATATATGAATTTCAGCCAATGATAGTGCGATTCGATAGACTACACGTGCAACTTTCTTTCCCAAATCCGACTTGCACACCTTAGATATCAATTCTCGATATATGCATTCTCAAAGCCTGACAACATCCTTTAATTTACTTAATGCTTCGTTCATTTGCCATAATCTTTAACTTTCAAGCTACAAACACTTAACATCAGGGACTACTCAGATAAATTTCTCATCCAAGCACAATGTTTCTAATATTTGAGCCAAGGGTCTAACTTGAAACCAACCATACTAAGAGTTCACAATAATAAATATGCAATTTTGATCCTCCCATCTCAATACCAATCCTTCTATCTCTTTTATGTATTCCAATCTATCATCGAGATGTTTCATCCGTTCATCTGTCATTCAATCAAATTGTGAATGCAACCAGCTGTTACTTGATTTCGATTCGTATTGAGTATCATGAATGATCCCACAAATTTTTAATTGTTAAACAACTTCTTGAATCCAATAACATTTTCCACCGAGGCAATTCATTATTTCTAAAAAATCTAATCCGAGGGTCACTCATTATCAATTACCCGAGCCAAAAGAATAATTTCCATGCAATATTTCATTCAACACAACATCCATTCCCGCAATGTCTTATTTTAATTTTCCTTTCCGACTATGAAATTAACAATCAAACTTCTGAGTAACGATCCATCTTTTCAAGTTGATACATAGTATTCAGTGTTAATCTAGCTAACCGACTTTATATACCGATCTAACATTTTTGTCATGAAGAGTCACTTCCATCTTATGGAACAATTCACTTTCAATACATACAACTCAAGTCTCATTCCACATTTGAAGTTTCCGCTTAAGGCTGACACATT
This sequence comes from Iris pallida, assembly GCA_029216955.1. Classification (NCBI taxonomy): domain Eukaryota; kingdom Viridiplantae; phylum Streptophyta; class Magnoliopsida; order Asparagales; family Iridaceae; genus Iris; species Iris pallida. Next base: position 8,906,882 of record JANAVB010012198.1, read on the forward strand.
ACTTCACAAGTGTCAAACATCTCTGAGGCTCATGTTGCATCATATATTTCCTTTAGGTCATATTCATCATCACCATCTCTCATTCAATACCAAAAGGGTGACTCCATGGTTGGCAATGGTCAACTTATTATTCCATCAAGTCTCTAAGGCTAGCTATACAGACAGCTAAACCTAATCATTTGGGTGACTCCTCTAGAATGGACGGCTACTAGGGACCATATTATTTTTTTATTCTTAGGGCCAACATTCAACAAATAGTTTTGAGAAAGTTCTAATAAAACCTAAGGGTATAACTCAATATGAACAACTAATCGTTATTACCGACTATGCCGACAATTGTTTATGTAGTCCACAATATTTGGGGTCAACTCTATTTATCCACGGTCTTCCTCAAGAAACTAACTCCCACAGAGGCTAATTCTAGACTTACCCAACTATAAATTAAGATTGATCCAGCAACATTTTGGTCTAAATCCAAATCCAACATACAACTCCCAGCAATCCAATTTCAATTCATATTCCTTCATATCCACATGGATCCTTATGCCAATACTAGCTATTGAAGGGTCATCAATTCCATCATTATATTCGCCTTCAATTATGTCAATCGATTCTTTTCTTTTGTTTTCTCCATATTTATTCTGATAGAGTCTCAACAAAACCATCGAACAATATTAACTGTCAAATTATTCGCATTGCATCATCATTGTCTAACAAAGCATTTTATATACAATATCTCAAATTCAACAAATATCCACATGTATCATCTAAGGATCATATAACCTTGTTACTGATCTACAGATATCAATAATCATACTACTTAGTCCATATGATAAAATTATATCACAAAGTCACACCCAGCAACCTACATTTCAGTAGACAGTCATCCATATTGTCACATCATCTACCGACATTATCCAACATATTTTGTGATTCTCAATCCCATTTGTTTTTCAGCCATCAAAATCTCATACAAATATTCATAAAATTTTATACCGCAAGGATCAGTAATTATTTACAATCAAATCCGACAATTTCATATATCATTTAACAATTCTCTACGCAACACTAATATTCAAAGTCATTACTTCTTACTGTGATATAATTCAAATCCTCGAGCATACATGCACATATGCAACGACTATCCATCTCATCAAGGATGAACTCATACTTCACTGATGCCTTCCTTTGGTGGTCAAGATGGATTAGCATATATCACACCATAGGGTGAAAGCATAGATTTTCCACATTTATTCGAGTCACCGACAACATTTCCAAAACTTTTAGATTAGAAACGAAATTGTAATAGCCATACAGGATTTTCCATCCAACCAATCACAATTATCATTCAATGTTCTAAGCCACAATATGATCTCTTGTCCAGTCCATTTACTCACAATATAATTATCATCCGACTAGTCTGAATCATAACCTAACTGTACAATTTTCCACCAAGGTATCCAGTTATAATTTCCAACAATCTTGCTATCCAGCATAACATCACCATCAAGAGACTGGTACTGACCAACCAGATTCATTTATCAAGGGATACTAGAGTCGCGTAGCAATTAGGTATGACTCCCAACCAAGTCTTAGCACAACCCAATGCCCACCGATAAACTCATTGTTATCCTTAGGAAGGGTGAAAATACATCTCATTCTATGGTAGTACATGCATATACCACGTAGGAATGAAGTCATTCCTTAAACAATACAAAATTCAAGTCTATTCAAGATAATCGTGATCTAGACTAATCTCAACATAAAACTAATATTCTCAGGTTCTCAAAGTAACAAGGCCACCACACATGAGTCAACTCATTAATTATGTTGAACTCAATTATCAATTGTCCTATCAATAATTCCTTCTCGATCATACAGTGAAACTTTCAAATAGGTTAAAGCACATATAACAACTTTTCTCTATTCCCACATTCCGAACATCAACCACAATTAGCATACTATGGCATCGAATCATTGTTGGGTTATTAGTGTCCAATCCAACAACAATCATGTATTCATGGTCATCATAATGTATTTAGGCTTACTGTATGGAACATCCAGTGAGCAACCAAGAGGGTCAATAAACGTTTCAAACATGAGACAACTTGGATGTTCGTAGAAACAACTGGGAATAATCATAAATGCAACCTTTTATATAGTCGCGGAAGCAACGTTGAGTAATCACGAAAGCAAATTGGTTAATAGCATATGCTACTTTGATTTGAAGCAAAGCAAATAAGAGTCCAAGGACATAAAGTCATGCTCTGATACCAACCTGTCACGCCCCGATTCCACGGAGTCCGTTGTCCATGCTTTAATCTATAGGAACCGATCATCCTCGCTTGGGCGTGATATCGTACAAGTCTGAATTGCACTTGTAGAAGATAAAGACGGTATATAATTGGTAGTCTTCAAAATATGAACATATCCCAACGGCACAAGCAGACAAATTAAAGATAATAAGGACACATATCTTTATTGAACCGCACCCCTTTTTGATTTATAGCAGCAGAAATAAGGAGATTACTTAAAGTCACAATAAGGCATATAGAAATATATTCTCTTGATAATTGAAATAAAGTACATGGCTTACACCAGAGTATGAAACTTACAATACAACTTACGTTTCACTTGATAGCCAACTTTAAAACACATGCCATCTAGGCTTACATTTGATACTTGACACTTTGACTTACAACTGGATATGGCGACTTGGCTTACAACTCACTAGTATAACAGATATACAATATTATATACATTATGCCCTTTATAAATAGAACACATCATCTTTCAAAATGAGAGCTTCTACATGCCTAAAAAATGATCGATGCTACAAGATTGTTCAAGTCAATCTTAGGGTACTGAACTTCCCAAGCACGAGCACCTGAAAGGGGTGCCCACAACGTGGGTCAGTACATTTCTGTGTACCGGCATGTAAAACAAGCCCACTCGCCTAAAGCAACACTAAGTAGTTACGCAGCAAACATTTATTAAGATTGATTTTTCAATTTGGGCCTAGCATCCGTTTACAGTTCATGAACTGTATCATAGTGAAGCATATAAGCATGTTCTAACAATATTCATAGAAAGGCATCGTTGTAGCATTATTGTAGTTTACATATTAAGCATGTTATAGCAATACTCATGGAGAGGCTACATCATAGCATACTGGTATTAACATGTTAAGCAATTAAAAATGGAATAAACATGTATATTAACGCATCACTTTTGGTGATTTCTTACAGATAGCCGACTTTCTCATACCTGCATAAAATACAGGATATATAATATATTTACCATGTCTGCACAAGACATTCATTAGCATGAATCCTTATAATGATCCCTAGTGTTATTCCACAATTTAGGACTTTTCTATATAGAACTTCGTAGGTGTGAGATGCACTATTAAATGTAGGTAGCTAGCCTTAATGAATATCACGATACCGCTTGCCACCAAAGCACGCTTACGTTTTCCCCCAGGTCGGATCGGTCCAATGCCTCAGGCATACCGTCCGAGGAAACAAATCTCACCTTGTGCACAAGTTGTCCAAGACCATGCGAATGTGCGTCCGACTCGAATGTAAACATAATCGTATGGTAAAATATTAGAAGTAAAGGAAACAGTACATAATCTCATCTCATCTAAGGCGTGTTTAATGATTTATCATTTCCATCATTCATGTCATTCCTATACTGTTGATCTCATCGATCCCAAGCCAAAATATTTTACGTTGCATCAATTCATCACATTGTAAAATTTCTCACATCATTTATTTCAATAAGGAATAAGCAGCATTTCATAATGTTGTGTCAGTAGCATTATCGGCTTATCTCATGTATTATTTACATAAGCATTTTATTATTAAAGTGTTTCATTCATTTTAGCAGCATTACACAAGGGCAACAATCAATTCATTTCTAGTGGTGATTCACAATAGCAGTTCAGGTTCATGTGTTACTCATCTCAACATTATTCAATATAAGCATCTCAACTATTTCAACTACGAATGAATGAGACATTTAAGGGCATAATATCGCAACACAATACTCTATTTTATTAAGCATGAAGGAATAGAGAAAAAGGGACAGTTTCACTCACTTGCGCAAACGGTCTTCCAGCTCCGATCATATATATGCTCAACGGGTCCTTCAGAGATGATTTGACACAAGGTACGATATTCTCCACTTGACATAGCCACACCATCGAGCCATGTTTCACAACTCATCTCGTCAAGCCAACTTAGAGAAACTGTATCATTCTCAATTCTTTTGATTTCCAACACAAGTCACGGTCCAACATTCTGATCCCATCCAACAAGCCAACCAAATACCTCATACGGAGCGGGGCATTACATAATATACCATTCAGAAAAAATTTTATCCTCAAAACATATGAGAAAAACTCATTCTATTAATTCACTTAGTCACAACTAGTTACTCATTCAGCTTCTTTTCAATATCCCGATTCGACACTCTCGACAATTTAACTTTCTGATCCAATTGCATAGATTTATGTATTAATGATTCAATCCATCTTTTTCTTTTCCAAAATATTTGTACTTCTCATTATTCACCAACATTCACCAACATTCACCATATAGTATTATCTTGGTCGCAGCCTTCCACTTCATTTGGATTCATACACATACTTTAGGTATCCCAAAATATATGCATTTCAGCCAACGATAGTGTGATTCGATAAACTATATGTGTAACTTTTTTCCCCAAATTTGACTTGCACACATTATATATCATTTCTGGATATATGCATTCTCAAAGTCTATGAGCATCCTTTAATTTACTTATTGCTTCGTTCATTTGCCAAAATCGTTATCTTTCAAGCTACAAACACTTAACATCAGGGACTACTCAGATAAGTTAATCATCCAAGCACAATGTTTCTAATATTTGAGCCAAGTGTCTAACTTGAAACCAACCATACTAAGAGTTTACAATAATAAATATGCATTTTGTTCCTTCCATCTTAATACCAATCCTTCCATCTCTTTTAAGTATTCCAATATATCATCGACATGTTTTAATCTGCTTAACTTTCATTCAATCAAATTATGAATGCAACCAGCTGTTACTTGATTTCGATTCCTATTGAGTATCGTGAATAATCCTACAAATTTTTAATTGTTAAATAACTTCTCGAATCCAACAACATTTTCTCCCTAGGTAATTCATTATTACTAAAAAAAAATCTAATCTGAGGGTCACTCATTATCAATTACTCGAGCTAATAGAACAATTTCCATGCAATATTTCACTCAACACAATATTCATTCCCCCAATGTCTTATTTTAATTTTTCTTTTCGTCTATGAAATTAACAATCAAACTTCTGAGCAACGATCCATCTTTTCAAGTTGATACACAGTATTCAGTGTTAATCCAGCTAATCGATTTATATATCGATATAACATTTCCGTCCTGAGCGGTCACTTCCATCTTATGGAATAATTCACTTTTCGATGTATACAACTCAAGTCTTATTCCACATTTGTAGTTCCCGCTTAAGGCCGACACATTCCTTCACAAGTGTCAAACATCTCTGAGGCTCACGTTGCAGCATATACTTCATTTGGGTCAAACTTATCACCACCATCTCTCGTTCAATACCAAAAGGGTCACTCTATGGGTTGCCAACGGTCAACTTATTATTCGGTCAAGTCACGAAGGCTAGCTATATCGACATCTAAACCTAATCATTTCCGTGACTCCTCTAGAATGGACGGCTACTAAGGACTACATTAATTTTTGATTCTTAGGGCTAACAATCAACCAACAGTTTCGGGAAACTTCTACCAAAACCTATGGGTATAACTCAATTTGAACAATTAATCATCATTACTGACTATTCCGACAATTAGTTATGTAGTCCACAATATTTAGGGTCAAGTCTATCTACCTATGGCCATCCTCAAGAAACTAACTCCCACAAAGGCTCATTCTAGACTTACCCAACAATCAATTAAGATTGATCCAGCAACATCATGGTCTAAATCCAAATCCAACATACAATTCCCAACAATCCAATTTTAATTACAATTCTTTCGTATCAACATGGATCTATATGTCAATACTAGCTATTGAAGGGTCATCAATTCCATCATTATATTCCTCTTTAATTTTGTCAATCGATTCTTTACTTTTTTTTGTCTCCATATTCATTCTGATAGAGTCTCAATAAAACCATCGAACCACATTAACTGTCAACTTATTTGCATCGTATCATCATTGTCTAACAAAGCATTTTATATACAATATCTCAAATTTAACAATTATCTACATGTACCATCTAATGATCATATAACTATGTTACTGATCTACAAATATCAATAATCATGCTATCTCAGTCCATATGATAGAATTATATCACTAAGTCATACCCAGCAACCTATATTCCAACCGATAGTCATCTATACCATCACATCATCTACCGACATTATCGAACACATTTTGTGATTCTCAATCCCATTCGTTTTTCAGCCATCTAAATCTTATATGAATATTTATAAAATTTTATACCGCAAGGGTCAGTAATTATTTTCGATAAAATTCAACATTTCATATATCATTTTTTAACCATTCTCTACGCGACACAAATATTTAAAGTCATTGGTTGTTACTTTTATGATACAATTCAAATTCTCGAGCATACATGCACATATGCAACGACTATCTATCTCATTAAGCACGAACTCATACTTCACTGATTCCATTCTTTGGTGGTCAAGATGGATTAGCATCTATCACACCTTAGGGTCAAAGCACATATTTTCCCCATTTATTCGAGTCACCGACAACATTTCAAAAACTTTCAGATTAGAAACCAAATTGTAATAGACATAAAGGATTTTTTATGCAACCAATCACAATTATCATTCAATGTTCTATGCCACAATATTCTTTTGCCAAATCTATTTACTCACAATATAATTGTCATTTGACTAGTCTGAGTCATCAACTAAATATACAATTTCCTACTAAGGTATCCAGTTACAATTTCCAACAATCTTGCTACCCAGCATAACATCACCATCAAGGGATGGGTACTAACCAACCAGATTCATTTATAAAGGAACGCTCGAGTCACCTAGCAACAAGGTATGAATCCCAGCCAAGTCCCAGCACTACCTAATGCCCATAGATAGACTCATTGTTACCTTAGCAAGGGTCAAAATATATTTCATTCTAAGGTGGTAGAGGCATATACCACTCAGGAATGAAGCCATTCCTTAACTAATATAAAATCCAAATCTATTCCGTTAATCATGATCATCACAACATAAAACCAACATTCTCATGGTCTTAAAGTAACAAGGCTACCGCATATGAGTCAACTCATCAATTTGTTAGTCAATTATCTCATTCATAATTCCTTCTTGATCACACAGTGAAACTCTCAAATAGGTTATAGCACACATAGCAACTTTTCTCTATTATCACATTCCGAACATCATTCACAATTAGCATACTATTGCATCAAATTTTTGTTGGATTATTCGTGCCCAAGCCAACAACAATCATGTATTCATGGGCATCACAATGTAGTTAGGCTTATTGTATGGAACATCCAATAAGCAGCCAAGAGAAGTCGATGGACTTTTTGGACATGAGATAACTTGGAATGATCGTAGAAATAACTGGGAGTAATTGTAGAAGCAATCTTTGATTTATTCGCAAAAGCAACGTTGAGTAATCGCAGAAGCAACTTTGGTTAATCGCAGATGTAACTTTGATTGAAGCGAATCAAATAAGAGTCCAAGGAATGATAAGTCATACTCTGATACCAACTTGTCACATTGTGATTCCACAGAGTCATTTGTCCTCCTTTAATCTCTTGGAACCGATCGTCCTCGCTTGGACATGATGTCGTACAAGTCTGAATAGCACTTATACAAGGTAAAGATGGTACATAATTGGTAACCTTTAAGGTAGGAACACATCTCAATAAAACAAGCAGACAAATTAAAGATAATAAGGATATGTCTCTTTACTGAAC